>CM034300.1:63889227-64381289 GCA_019925795.1 Dendrobium chrysotoxum | reverse complement strand
GGCATCCTTTCATTCAGGCTTTTTGACTTCTTAATCATACAGACGATCACGTGTTCATCCGGGACGATCAGAAAATTAAAGATCATTCAGGCGACGGTTAGGTCCGTCCTTATCCGAATCGACACATGGATCGTACAGACGAATGATGTATTCATACATACGACTATCAATAATAACTAACACTAACCATGAACCCACCTCATCCGTACAGACGAACTTGTAAATATCTTATGGTACGATAATGTCATCATATAGTATGAACATACTATGAAAATACAGTTTCGCTACTTCAACTCCATAAATTTTCATACATGAGCTACATAATTTATGACACTGAAACAATACTAAAATGAAGAACTCACAAAAATTTTAAACAAGAGATATTTTTTATTTCATTTTTAAAAGACACAACAAAATAGAAACAAATATACTCACACTTGACATAAACAAACTCACAATCACATATAAAAAAAAATTGCAGAATTTTTAATCATGTATTAAGATCAATCACACCTAGCCTTGTCCTTAATATGTTAAAAGTGTCAAAAGTTAGGGGTTTTGTGAAAACATTTAAGTTGATCCTTAATAACAACATGATGTAATTCAATTTTCCCTTTTGCTACATGATCTCTTATAAAATGATGCCTTATATCGATATGCTTGATTCTAGAATGTTGAATAAGATTCTTTAAAATGTATATGGCATTAGTGTTATCACAAAAGATTGGAATAGTTTCAAAAGAAAAACCTAAGTCAATTAGCTGTTATTTTAACCAAAGCACCTATGCCACACAACTACCTAAGGTAATATATTCTGCTTCAGCTGTAGAAAGTGCTACTGAATTTTGTTTTGTACTGGACCAAGATACTAATAAATTTCGAATGAATTGACAAGTTTCAGATGTACTTTTCCTATCAACCCTACAGCCTGCAAAGTCTGAATCTGAATATCCAATTATTTCAAATGAAAAGCTGTGCTTAGGATACCAAATCCCTAAGTTTTGAGTTCCCAAAAGATTTCTCAATATTCTTTTCACTGCTTTCAAATATGATTCCTTCGGATCAGATTGAAATCTAGCACATAGGCAAACACTAAACATAATGTCTGGTCTGCTAGCTGTCAAGTAAAGTAATGATCCAATTATTCCTCTAAACTTATTTTGATCAACAGATTTTCCCTTAGGGTCCTTATCTAATTGTACTAAGGAACTCATGGGTGTAGTGACTGATTTAGCATTATTCATTTCATACTTTTTGAGGATATCCTTAACATACTTAAACTTACTAAGAAAAGTTCCTTCCTCATTTTGTTTTATGCTAAAACTAAAAAAATAACTCAAGTTTCTCATTAAACTCATCCTAAATTTACTACACATTATTTTTGAAAATTCATCACATAAATTTTTATCAGTTGATCCAAAAATGATGTCATCAACATATATTTATATAATGAGTATTTCATTCTTTATTCTTTTAAAAAAGAGAGTGGTGTCCACACTTCCTTTAACAAATGTTCCTTTTAATAGAAAAGTGCTTAACCTCTCATACTACGCTCTAGGTGCCTGTTTTAGTCCATACAATGCCTTTTTCAATTTAAAATATGATTAGAAAATTTAGAATTTTCAAAACCTAGAGGTTGCTCAATATAAACATCCTCTTCTATCACCCCATTCAAAAAGGCACTTTTAACATCCATTTGATACAATTTAAAACCTTTAAAATAGGTAAAGGCTAACAAAACCCTAATTGCTTCAAGTCTTACTATAGGGGCAAATGTCTCCTCAAAATAAATTCCTTCTAGTTGATTATACCCCTTAGCTACCAATCTAGCCTTATTTCCAATCACAACTCTTGAATCATTCATTTTATTTTTGAATACCCACTTAGTCTCAACTACACTTTGATCCTTTGGCCTTTCAATTAATTCCCAAACATCATTTTTTATAAATTAATTCAATTTTTCTTGCATGGCCAAAATCCAAAATTCATCCAAAAGTGCTTGACTTATGTTAGTGGGTTCAATCATTAAAATAAAAGCTGAATGATTTACTTTTTTCCTCAAACCATGCCTAGTCCTAACTCCATCACTTTGGTCTCCGAAAATTAAATCTTTAGGATGGACTCTTAGGATAATTTCATTCTCTAGGAAAAGGGTTCTCATTTTCTTTCTTTTCTTCCAACTTTGTACTTTCAATCTCATGGTAGATATTTTCAATGTTCTCTTCTTCCAATTTCAACTCTTCCGAAATGCTAGATTTATCAAACACTAGATGTGTGGTCTCCTCAACTACTAATGTTCTTCTATTAAAAATTCTATAGAATTTTCCAACACTTAAATACCCTAGAAAAATTCCTTCTTCAGATTTAGGATCAAATTTTCCTAAGAGAGTTTTTCCATTATTATGTATGAACACCTTGCATCCAAAAACATATAAATGAGAGAGATTAGGTGTTCTCCCTTTAAGAAGTTCATAGGGTGTTTTGTTTAAACTAGCTCTATTGTTCACCCTATTGAGAACATAATATGCTGTAATAACCACTTTAGCCCAAAAATATTTTGGAAGTGAGTATTCTGCCAATATGGCTCTAGCGGTTTTAATTAATATTCTATTTTTCCTCTTAACTACCCCATTCTGCTGAGGGGTCCTAGGTGCTGAAACATTATGATCAATCCCATATTCTTTATAAAATTCTTCAAATTTTTTATTTTCAAATTCTCCTCCATGATCACTTTGTATTGATAGAATTTCACACCCTAGTTTTCTCTGAATCCAAGTACCAAACACTTTAAACTCATCAAATGATTCACTCTTGTGAGATAAAAATTTGACCCAAGTGAACCTTGATAATCATCCATAATAACAAAACCAAAACATTTTTCCTCCTAAGCTGACAGTGCTAACCGCTCCAAAAACATCCATGTGAATGACTTCTAATTGTTTTCTAGTCCTAAGATCTTTGATGGAATGAAAAGAAGACTTCACTTATTTTCCTAGTTAGCATGCATCACACAAGTGATCCTTAGTGAAAGCTAATTTGGGTATTCCTCTAACTAAAACCTTTTGAGTAATTTTTCTAAGATTTCTCATGCTTGCATGACAAAGTCTTCTATGTCATAACTATGATTCATCCGAAATAGTTTTCAAACAAAAGGTGTAGAAGACTTTACAGAATTTAAATCAAGCATGTATACAATGTTTACTCTATCCCCAAATAACACATCAATTCCATCTTTCCTAATCACGCAGTTGGTAGGCAAAAATTTTATATGGAAGCCTTTATCACACAATTGGCTAATACTTAACAGATTATGTTTCAAGCCATCTACCAACAAAATATTCTCTATCATAAAATTCTTTAAGTTTCTAATCATACATGTACCTACCACTCTCTTGGTGGTATTGTCTCCAAGTGTAACCTTGCCTCCATTCCTGGCTTCCAGCGATATGAATTGATTTGCATCTCCATTCATATGCTTTGAGCAGCCACTGTCCAGGTATCAAATACTCTCACGAGATCTTGTGTGAGAGTGTTCCTATAAAATTATCAAATATTAGACTTGGGAACCCAAACAAGTTTGTGTTTTTCTCTTGGAAATTTTAAAATAGATGCATGTGTGATATATTGTGATTTATGCATCCTAGGTCACCACACTAAATGTGTTCTACGTTGAATATTACAAGTGTGAGATATATGTCCGATCATACCACAAGAAAAACACTTTACACCAGGAAAAGGATTTATCAATCTATATGTCCTATTAGATCTTCTCTTAGATTTTGAATTAGTGAACTTGTGGTAGGATTTCTGAAAATCTTTAAGTTTAGGTGAATTTCTATTTTCCTCAAGTTCTTTTAACTTAACCTCAAGATATGCATTAGCACTTTTTAAAATTAAATTTTCAATCTTTAATTTATTCTCTCTACTATATGATTCATCCATAAATATTTTAAAATCATTTTCAAGTTCAGTGTCTGATGATTTTAAAAGTTCATGCTATTTATTTAAATCATCAAATTCATCTAACAAGGTCGTGTAATTACTATCAATTAATGCAAGATCTTTTCTAAGGATTTCGTATTCTTTTTGCAGCTCTAAATAATCTAAATTTAACTTAGCATGCAGTTCATTTAGTTTCCTACATGCAAAATGAATGCGTTCAGAAACTTCAAATAATTCATCATAACTCAAGTCATATACCTCCTCTTGATTCGAATGATCAAAATTGTCAGCCATTAAACACAAATTTGTGACTTCCTCTTTAGGTGCTATTTTTGAGGAATCTAAAGCTGACTCCGCCCAAAATGCTTGTTGAAGTCTCTTCTTGCCCTTTCTATCCTTTGGTTTCTCCTCAGCTTTCTCCTTGTTAGGATTGGCTTTAACATTAGGGCACTCATTCTTGATGTGCCCAGGCTTCCTGTATTCATAACAAATTATTTCGTTAGGAGCCTTAGCATTTTTATGGAACTTACCTTTGTTCCACTGTTGACATCTCTTCTGCTTCTTCCTTACGAAACTTCTAAATTGCCTAGTCATCAAGGCAATGTCATCCTCATCCTCAGGTAATGACTGATCACTGTCTGAATCATCCACCTGCAAAGCTATATTCTTCTCCTTCTGTTTGTCACCTGTATCAATATGTCTTTGAGTCATAGATTGCTCGTAAGTAATTAGTGATCCAAGAAGATTGTTAATAGAATAAACATTTAAATCTTTCGATTCAATTATGGCAGTTATCTTTGCATCATATGCAATCGTAAGCAACGAAGTTTCTTATTTACTTTTTTTGCATTCGTTAATTCCCTACCTAAGGCATGCAATGAAGTGACTATATGTGTAAATCGTGTATACATGTCTGAGATTGATTCATTCAGTTGCATGCGAAAAAGTTTATAATCGTGCAAAAAAATGTTCAACCTAGTTTACTTCACTTTATTTGTACCTTCATACGTAATACAAAGTCTATCCCATATTTCCTTTCCTGATTTACAAGTATAAAACACACACATAGTCTTCAGATTTAAGAGCACAGAAAAAGCAATTTAAGTATTTTGCATTTAGTTGTGTTAATTCCCTTTCTACTAAAGTCTAATCAACAAATGGTGTTTCAACTCTTATGCCATCTACAAGTCTAGTAGGTGCAGTATAACCATCTTGAACTAACATCCACATGCGATAGTCAAGAGATTGCAGAAAAGTAAACATGCGAGTTTTTCAGAAATCAAATAAAGGTGGCCTAGTGATCGAGTAACCTTCTAAAGTGTTCCAGTTTCCAAAATTAGCCATGATCGAATTTCAAAAAATAATCTAAACAAAGATTTTTAAAACAGGCTCTGATACCACTTTAAAGTTCGAATAGGTTGTTAGACATATTGATTAAGTTCCTAAGCTAACCAAGAGGAGGGTGAATTGGTGCTTTTTAAAAATTCTCTTGGAATTTGAAAAACTTTTAATTAAAAACTTAACCAAATCGTACTGTACGATTTAAGTTCGTACAGTATAAATAGAAGTAAATTTTATATTTTTTAACCATAGAAAAATAAAATGCAATGTAATAAAAAATGCAAAAAATAAAAATAAGAATAGAGAACACCAGATTTTATAGTGGTTCGGTCAAACACGACATATATCCACCTTTTAGAGACTCCTCTAGGTATTGCACTATATCAAAGTGACTCTTCTTTAGCCCCCACAGCAAGGCAAAAAAGCCTTCATAAAACTCTCTTCCACCAAATCCCGGTGCGGCAAAGAACCATCATCCTTCTTCACCCTCCTAGTGAAGGCAGAGAACCCTCTCGTCCTTTCATACCCTCCTAGTGTAGGCAGAGAACGCACTCATCCTTTCACACCCTCTTAGTTTAGGCAGAGATCCCTCTCATCCTTTCACACCCTCCTAATATAGGCAGAGAACCCTCTCATCCTTTTTCACCCTCCTGGTGACGGCAGAGAACCGAAACCTCTCGAATAACTTTCATGCAAGTGCCTCCATGGAGATTGGGAAGAAGTTTGAAGTACAAACAATGAGATCCTCACACTTGGATAACCTTGTGAATTCCCTCACAATTTCCTCTTCAAAGATCTCACAACACTCACTCCAAACACTCTCCTAATTACTCTCCCTTTCACTCTCAAGAAGAATTTTTATAGAAGGATATTTCACAAGTCAGTTTTTAGGACTCTTAAGTACTAAGGACAATAAAAAATCGTCCAAAAATTGAAAATTTTAAGTTTTTATGTAATATGATTATCCAATACGATCGTATATCGTACTATACGAATAGTTCAAAATATGAAATATTCATCTGGTATGATCCAGTATGAACTTAGAACCGAGTCATTCGTACCTCACAAACTTCTGTACGAAGGCTGTTTCATACTTTACGAATAGTTCAAAACATTATACGGTTCATCCCGAACGATCCAGTATGAACCATACCGAGTCATTCATACCTATGGATCATCCCGTACGATCTTTAAGTATGAACCATTTCGAACCATTTGTGCCTACAGTTCGTCCCGTACGATCCTTAAGTACGAACTATTTCGAGTCATTCATACCTAAAGTTCATCCTGTACGATCCTTAAGTACAAACCATTTCGAACCGTTCGTACCTCAAATCCTTATGTACGAAGTCCATTTTGTACTGTACGGACAGGACTTAAAAGAAATTTCCAAACAGGCAGGTTCATTGTGGTGGACTAATAATACAGATCATCCTGTACGATAAAATATCGTACTATACGAAAAGTTTTAAAAATTAAGCTTTCACTCCCCTAGTGTGTGTGTGCACAATTATTCAACCTATAATCACACTCTCTCTGACTCAAGAAAAGTAAAAAATTACAGACTTCTCTTACAATAAAAACTGACAAATAAACTTGAAGTCTGCAACAGTCTGGAGTGTGAATTTTCTGAAAAACATGTTAGTACACACAAAAAGTAAACTCCAATATTTGTTAGGAGAAAAAGAAATAAAATAAACAATAAGCTTTTATAATCATCAAAAAACAACTTGTTTCACAATCACTTGAACGAACTGATTTGCACAAATCATAATAATATAAACCAAATTTCATTCTTGAAAAATATAATTATATTAATCCAGAGCAATAATATCATTACATCTAAACAGATAAGTACAAAATTAATATCTCAAACACTAAAACTTGGAAGCTTGCTTCTACACTCCTTTAATCAACTAGACCTTTCCCTTTTCTTAAAAAATTTAAAAAATATGATGAGCACTACTAGCTCAGTAGACTTCGTACCCTGACCTATCACTGATATCAATATTTCAATGAAAATGTGAAGTTGCATTATAAATAAAAAAAGTAATTAAGAAACATTAAAGTGGTATGACAACACTAAAAGTGGGAAACATAATTTTAGGGTTTCAAAGCATACATAATAGTTTAACTTATTTACAAAGCCATTTGTATAAAAATTTCCAAATACTTGGCAGAATACTTAGCCTCAAAGATTCACTTGCAATTGCCTTTTGTGTTTCATCAGAATTTATTCATAGTTTTAGAAATTTTAACATTCATTTTAGATTATTACTTATACTTATTTTATTAATATTAATGTAATTCAATGATTATCATATACATATCCCAATGCCTGCTTATAACTCTACTTTCACTTATATCTGCCTTTCCCACACATACATATACCAAGTGGGGCTAGAATACCTCTCATATTTACACTAATCATATGGGCCATAAGAGTACTTATAGTGTTACATAATCTCTCACACTTGTCTTTAGCAAGTGGGGCCATAATCTCTAGCACATCTGCCCTGAGCAGATCGGGCCAAAATAGAACATTTAAAACTTTTGTCACTTAATAGAGAGTGCACTATTTCACATATTAGAACATTTCCAATACCATGTTATGCACAATGCAAATGCAATATAATAACAATTAAATGAGAAATCTAATGCAATATCCAAATAATGCATGAATTGCTTATAAAAAGTCATGTTGCGTATATACCGGTATACCCACTAAACTTTTTCTATTTCACTTCTTATTGTAAAGGGGCATTCACATGAATATTTGAAGACTTTAAATAACTATTGTAATTGCTAGAAAAATCTCAATCAAAACATATACTTAGAAATTTACGTAGAAAAAATCAATCAGTAAAAATTTTATTTCTTATAGTCAAAATGTTCAGAATAGAGCATGCAATAACATATAAAAAATGAAACGCAAAAAACTTCAAAAAATCTGATATAAACACTTTTGAACCCATAACTTTTTTATTAAATAGCAAAAATTAAAATTAGAGACAGGGGTTCAGAAATCTACCCTGTGCTCTATAATTTTTCCAACTAGCCCGACGATCAAAACCCGAGCTTTGGCCTCCAAATCCTCTCCTTCTCTTAATCCTTCCTCTTCTCTCCTTCCCTTCTCCTCCTCTCTTTTCCAACACTGTAGCTAGGTGAATGGAATGAAAAAATGGTTTTAGATATTTAATATTATAATTCCACTATTTTAATCGAGCATCGTGATGCTTGCCTTCTTAGAGCTGCTATACTCCCAGAGCATCTTCCAGATTCTCCTAGAATATCCTCATCTAAGACACAACACCATAACAATGCTTCCTGATGCCACAATGCACACCGAAAACCTATTTTTTAATCCATTTTCTTGAGAGCTTTATGTTGTGCCACTAATAATTATGGCACTGCGGCGCCCATAAAATATTTTTCAAAACTTAGATTTTCACTTTTTCAACACAAACCTTGGTTCATTCAATCTCCATTATGCATTCTAAAACTTATAATTATACATTACATCAACTATAAATGAGTATTTAAGTTAATTAACTATAATTATCTAAATTTTGAGACAACGACTATTATAAAACACCTTTTTTAAACTCATTCGTAGGATCATCTACTCCAACTTGACACTACCAAGCTTGCCCTAACTACATTGCTTGCCTAGTGCACACTCTGCACTACTGAGCTCACCCAAAGATAGATCGATGGAACTCTACATCGCCAAATCTCCATCAGTCATTCATTGGGCAACGCCCGTCAAGGGTGGTATGTAGCACTGTATGGTTGATAAGCGTAGCATTGTATTTAAATTTTTTTTCTTTAAATTGCTTTTTCCTGTAGCCCTCATAACCCTATAAATAAGAGATCATAAAATTATTTTGGGCAACTTATGACCATTAGTGGACACTTTATCAGTTTGAAATCTATAGCTAATTTAAGCATTTTATAGTTTTTTTTATTTTCTTTCCACTCTCCATTCTCATAGGTTCTAGCTCACTAGGTTTTCACCTATTAATAATGTTTGGAGTCTTCTGTAGATAGTTTGGATCCAACAATTATCATGCACTAAAGTTTTTTCAAACCAAATTCTATGAGAATAAACACCTAATCCACAAAACTAGCATTACACATGCAAAGTCATTTGCCCAACACATTAAGCTAAACAAAGTGAGAGTATTAAGTTGGACTTGTTTTCTTGAAGTGAGAAATATTTAAATTCATTATTGGAAGAACTAAACAATAAATGAAGAAGGTGAAACTTAATGCTCTTTTAAATTCCTAATCATCCATTAGTTCTATATATATAAGAGTCTCTCTATGTAGCAATAACTCTCTTACATCTAGCCTTGAACACACTAGATCTTTCTATTTGATATTCCAAATCCACTTATAATAACCCTTTAAATAGACAAGTTGGTTAAAATGAGATAGCATGAAAACATTAATTATAAAGTATGGCGTTGACCACTGTATTGAATTTGTTTTGGAAAATCATGATTACAAATATGAGAAAGTGACTTTGATTTCAACATTGATTTTGTGTATTACTAAGGCTTCATTTGGGGCAGCTTTTGCATTGTTTTATAAAGCATCTTTTTAGTACAAATTTTTTTGAAAAGAAAATTTTTTATTAGAAAGCTGCTTAAAAAAGTTGTCCCAAATAAAGCCTAAGTCCAAGCCACACTATACCTTATCAATAATAGTCTTCTCACCTATAGAATTACTCATCTCTTAGGTGTTATTTAATATCATCTCGAGTTTCACTTAGCCCCACCAATTTTCTATCTTTTAATAGATTTTTCTTGGCAACACGCTAATTTTCTCAAGAATCATCCTAGTAATATTAAAATCCTCTTATGTGCAACTTTTTTAGCTTCCAATTCCTCTCAACTTAACCTTTGTATGACTTCCGTAGTTTCTTATTACATGGTCATTTGATGATTGACTCTAGGATGCTTTAAGATCCAGCCAGCGAATGGCCATCATGAGCCGAAGGAGTACTTCGATAATCTTAAGCAGTTGATCATTTATACATTTGGTTCAATGGAGATCTTTGCAGACGAGTCGAATAGCATTTTAGGGTTTCTCAGTCATCGACGCGAAGGTCTTGCCGGTAGTGGATTGAGATCGTCTACGTTGATCTCATTATCGATAGCCTCAACACTTCTCTCTTTTCTGATTTCTTTTCCATCATTTCATTTTTGTATTCCCTCATTGATTTTTCTGATATTTCTTTGCTGCTTTTTGTGGGAGCTAAAAAGAGTGGAGATAGCTGTGATGGTTTCTCGATAATCCGAAGCCTCTTATATCATGCAGACGATTTAAATCCATTCATATGCATATCTCTAAGCTCCTCCTTGCGGCTTCTTACCGCAGAAGCATTCGATTGAGTTCATGCTTCGATTGTTTGTTATGTATGTATGTATGTTTGTTTGTTTTTTCTTGAAAAAATGCACGGAATTTTTTCTGAAAGTTCTAATATGCTATCGTCGGATGAATACTAATTGTTTTATAAGATTTATGAAAATGAAATTATTGTATTTCTATGATATTTTTGTTGGATTTAAATTTATTCTGATTTTATTATTAAGATTAGCTAAGACAAAAATTGAGGAAAAGAGGAATTAATTTAGGAAAGGTGACATTATTAAATGCAAACATTTTCTTAGGGTTTTCGCTCTTGTGCAGGCCTTTTTTTAGGAGCCTCACCTTGCACAATTAGAGTAATTTCAATGAAATATTCATGCACTCCTAAGTTTGGAGAATTTTTTTAATTGAGGCAAGGCTTATCATGAGGTGTGAGTTATTTGAGTATCAAATATGAAAGTACTAGATATTTATAAGGTTAGTAGGAATTGTTGGCAAACACCATATGATGATCCTCGAGTAGTTGACGTTGTCAACTAACTTGCTCATTGCTCTCTCTTTGAATGGCTAGCCCTAATTGGAGATAGTGAGTGCTTATCAACCACTATAATCTCTTTTGTGAGTGGGCTTTCATGGCATCTTTTTCCTTTGTTGGAAATGAGAGATTCATAATTTTTGAAGAGACGTGCACTTTGTACACTAGTCGAGGTGGTAATTGAAATCTATAGGAATTTTTGAATATCATTACTAATTTAATTTCTTGCAATGTAACATTTCATCTACATGGTGCAGAGGTCTATAAATATTAAAAGTGCTTTTAAAAGTAATTCTATCCTTTTGGAGCAGTAGTTTAGAAAGTGAAGAGGGATTTATACCGTGAGAAAGTTACATTTGAAGGTCTACTAGTTTATTTTGGGCCGAATTTTAAAAAGGAGCATGTTTAATGTGTAATTATGCAAAAGAAGCGTGATTATTAAATAATTTAAAAAGGAGCAAAAACGTTAAATAATTTGGCGTTTTCTATAGAAAATACTAAATAATTAAGAGAATATCAAATTATTTAGCAAATGCCAATTAATTTGGTGTTTTTCATAAAAAATACTAATTGATGAAGAAAAGCCAAATTATTTGACTTTTTTTTCATAGGAGAGAGAGAAAGAGAGAGGAAGAGAGAGAGAAAGATAGGAGAGAGGGAGGGGGAGAGAGAGAGAGTAGTTAAGATAATTATTAATTTAATATGTAAAATAATATATTAAACTAATAATTTTTTTTAAACACAAAATAATTCATTGAATAAAAAAGGGAGGGGTACAATAACAAAAGGCCAACAGCCCGAGATACAAAACAGTAAAATCCCATGAAACCAAACAAAGCAAAATAAGCAACGAAAAGGGACTCAGGAATGGAGGCCCCTAGCACCAACCTAGCAGCCAAACACAGACCATCCGTAGGTGACAGTATACAATCACAATCCATAATCCAAAGTCGAGTCACCCAGGTTGCTAGCCAGCATAGCCAACCAGGGGAAGCAGGGGCCTCCTCCTCATCATCCACCAAAACACCAAAAACCACTGACGAAATCGCAAGAGCCAAATCACAAACCCTATTTCTTCTTGCCTTTTCTTTTTCCTTAATATCACTCGCATTAAGAACACAACGAACAATAGAACGACCCTTCTCGAATTCATGATAATCAATTTCTTCCCCACTAGAAAGGGAATCCTCTAAAATCAACTAATCAGTTTGAACCAAAATAGAGTTTTTCACAGACTTAGGCACATGATCTTTCATTTCAACATTGGACATAACTGAAATAAATATATTAACAAAATTAACATTGCCCTCAAAGCTGTCATTGGAAGCTAAATCCGCTTGATCCTGAACCTGCTTATCCAACACCAAATTAACAAAAGAGGAGGCAGCATCCCAATTCACGGGAACCATAGGAGAAATAGAAGAAGCAGACTGCTCAGCGACCATACAAGGCATATCAGTCAAAGGTAAACCGTACGGGGCAAGGAAAGAATCCGCACGAGACAAAGCATGTTTAGAAGTAACACCAAAATTCAAAACACCAACATCACTAACACATAATCGTGGGGCCTATGTAGCAAGTTCAACCCCAACCACCATAGAGTCCACCTGGGCTAAATTAAGATTAGTAATAGCAGGTGAAACCCCCTTAAGAACTTCATCATTCCCAGCCAAATTCATTGCAGAGCCTAAATATACAACTACCGCAGCATTCAAAAAATTCTCCACAGCAATAAACAGCTCAACAGGGGGAGGTGGAGAAGAAATAATCAACACAGGATTATCCAAAACCATGTTAGAAACCTTGTTATAGGAATAGCTAGGTCCGCCACAGGACGACAGTTGCCGATCGCATGACCTATACTCTTATAAGAAGCACAAAAAGGAGGGAACTCCTCCATAACCACTTGCTGAACATAGCTGAACTTCTCAAGGCCTAACCAAACCTTATCAGGGTAGGATTTAGTGATATACAGCTCCACTAAAACACAAGCTAAGGATGGCCTGGAGCCGATAGAGGCAGCAGAGTCAATTTTCAGAGGTTTGCCAAAGAGAGAGCCTAAACCATGAAAAATGAAGGCAGAAAAGAGGTGAGGGCGTAATTGTGGAAAGGATACCCAAATAGGGATCGCCGGCGGCTCAACACTAATATCAACTAGGGGAGACCACTTGATAAGCTTCATGTAACAATTATAGACAAAATATGATCTATGACAGAACACCCTATAATAATCAAGATAATTTGCCAGTTTGATAAGGATATGCAGTGGATCCATCAAGGTATCTGAAAACTCCCCATTCAGCTTGAGATTAAAGAAAAATCTACGAATGGAGTCAAGAGATGGTCGTTTGGAGGGAAAGAAGCCTACTAAAGAAAACTGAAAAGGGGCAGCTAGAGCCTTGATCTCCTGTTCCGAGATCCACAGGGAAGGTAAGCCACAAAAAGAGGATGCCCTAAGTTCCAAAAATTCAGTGACAGAAGAGGAGCCCATAAGAACATCTAAAAAGGAACACGAAGAAGACGAACCCCCTGAAAAAATAAGGGTCGCAAAGCTTCAGTGCCATTCCGGCATGCACCGTAAAGGAAAAGTGAAATCGAAAAGCCAAAAATAATACCAGAGAAAGAAAGAGAACTTCCCTGGAATATACGAAAATGCCAACGCCGCCAAAGTGAGCAGCCCCAGCCAAGCAGAAACCGTGCCGGAGGGAGCTAGGGCAAAGCCCTAGTAGAGCGGGCGAAACGAGAGGGAGCTACCATTTAGCCATCAATGCTTTGATTTACATGTCATGAGATTGAAGTGATAATTATTAATCAAATATTAACTATTATAATTGATTGTTAAATAATAATCATTTTAACTATTTAATTAAAATAATTATTATTTAAGCAATTAAAAAATTATTAATTAAATATTTAAAATATATTTTTACTAATATTTGAAATTTATATCAACTTGTTGTAAATGTTTAAATATTTAACTATTATTTAAAATAATAGTTAAAATGATTATTATTTACCACACAAAATAATAATTAAAATAATTATTAACTAAGTATTTCAAATATATTTTATATTAATATTTAAAATATATTTTAACTATTGTTAAATGTTTAAGGATTTAATTATAATTTAACATTATGGTTAGAATGATTAACATTTAACAAATAAAATAATAATTAAATGTATAAATATTTAACAATCAATTAAAATAATAGTTAAAATGATTATTATTTACCACACAAAATAATAATTAAAATAATTATTAACTAAGTATTTCAAATATATTTTATATTAATATTTAAAATATATTTTAACTATTGTTAAATGTTTAAGGATTTAATTATAATTTAAAATTATGGTTAAAATGATTAACATTTAACAAATAAAATAATAATTAAATGTATAAATATTTAACAATCAATTAAAATATTTAAATATTAGTAAAAATATTTTTTAAATATTTAATTAATAATTATTTTAACTATTATTTTGACTGTTAAATGATAATCATTTTAACTATAAATTTAAATTATAATTAAATATTTAAACATTTAACAATAGTTAAAATATATTTTAAATATTAATAAAAATATATCTGAAATATTTACTTAGTAATTATTTTAATTATTTTTTTGTCTATTAAATAATAATAATTTTAACTATTATTTTAAATAATAGTTTTAACTATTATTTTAAATAATAATTAAATATTTAAATATTTAACAACAAGTTAAAATATATTTCAAATATCAGTAAAAATATATTTTAAATATTAAATAAACATTTTTTTAACTACTTAATAATAATTATTTTAATTAGTTTTTAAAAACTCTCTCTCTCTCTCTCACCCCTCCTTTCTCCCACGTCAACTCTCTCTCCCCCTCTCCATCTTTCTCTCTCCCCTCCTCTCTCTTTCCCGAGTCTTCTCTCTCTCCGTCCCCCTCCCTATCACTCTCTCAATCGAAGAAAAAGCTAAAATGAAGAAAACTTCAAATCATTTAACTTTTTCTTCATTAATTAGCATTTTTTATAGAAAACACAAAATTAATTAACATTTTCTATGAAAAACACAAAATAATTTGATGTTTTCTAAATTATTTAACATTTTCTATAGAGAAAACGTCAAATTATTCAGCATTTTTGTTCAATTTTTAATTTTTTAATAATCACGCTTATTTTGCTTAATTACGCATTAAACATGCTCTTTTATAAAATTCGTCCTTTATTTTTACTAACAAGTTAGTTGGAAAAGATATCTAGCTTGAGGTATGTTATCGTTACTCTACTTTCATATTTCAATTTTGATGCTTATGTGAGTACTCTTTTAAATATCAACCATATTATTGTGGCATTGAGGAGCTTCCTTTTGACTGTGAATTTTCTTAGTGAGTTTCATCCAAAAAAGACTTCAAATATCAACCAAGTTACTTGAGTCATGATTTGAGGCAAGTTCCCTGAGTTAAGCTCCAAGGGTGAGTTCACTGAGTTGAGATCCAAGGGAAAGTTCCCTTAGTTAATTTTGATGCTTATGTGAATACTCTTGATGTTTTAATTAATTTGGATTTATATAAATACAAATTGATATATATTTAGAATGTTTTTTTCATGCAACTTATGGTATGTGGTAAAAGACACTTTAACAGAAAAAATATAAATTTTTCATTTGCTTTTTTGATTTGCAAATTATTTTGAAGGTTGTGAAAATCAGATCGGACAACGAACCGGATGAAGGAGAGGTTCATGGTTAAACTGGTTTGATCGATCAAACTGAGATCGAACCGGATGATGTAATAAAAAATAATATTATTAGAATTAATAAAATTTACATAATAATATGACAATCTAACATTGATTTTAGCAAATATTGAAATTAATTTTTGTGATACTAAAAATTAGATGCAGAATTGGTAAATATATGTTTTGATAGAAGATGTAAGTGATTTATGGGATGTCAACTATTGAAAACTGCAAGTATAGATTGTCAGGCACTGATATAAGAATATAGAATCATATGCTTCTCGGTGAAAGCAAATAACTAGCCAGCTTCACTTCTGTGTGTTTTTAATTATTTTTTTTTAACATAAAATACTTCAGATCATATCATCATGACCGGGCTCAATACGTTTTTGGAGGAGGAAAAACAAGCAACTCTTTAACTTAGAAGAGAGAAAATCTCTACTGGGTTGGGGTTCGATGACACTTCAACTGTTCACCTGTGTTTGTGACGAGGGAGTTGGTGGACAAAACCCGTGTTATACCTGTGGTTTACACTGGTGCTTGGTTGGCTTTTCAAATCGCCGATTGTGAATGTATAGCTTGAGGCAATTAGGCTCGATGACGCAAGGCATGTGCAAGCTGAGTGCCATATAGAAACAATCGATCAATGGGATTGCATAGGCACGAGAAGACATCGAGGCTTGGGCATGTGAGCGAGGGCTTAGAACGGAGAATACGAGAGAAGGTGAGCTGTCGAGGCTGAGGGCGAGAAGAGGCGGAATGCAGCAGGTCTTGAGGGACCGTTTCTTCTAAAACCACCCAGTCAGATGGTTATCCAATTCAACCGAGTTCTTAAAAAGTTTTTTACAGGTTCAATATCCAGCTGATTTCTTCAGGTGCCCAGACCGGCTACCGGACCGGTTCACGGTTGAACCGTGAACCGATTTTTAAAACAGTGACTATTTTAAATATTTATGTAAGTTTGTTGATATTTATAAAAATTGCTACATAAAAATAAATGCTTTAAAAAATTGCTACATGGTTGATTTTTTGAATTGGCACTATTGAATGTATAGTTTATTTCACCCACAGTGCTATTTTTGTTGTACCTATTAAATTTTATGTATTCTTATGTCATATTAAACGTTGCTTATATATATATATATATATATATAATGAATATGTTTAAGTTTTTTATGTTCCTATGAAGAGGCTAATCTAATATGTTATATTTAATAGAGTATGCACCTAAATCTTTTGACTTACAGATTATTGTTACCTTGGCATCTCAAAATTTTTGGTTCTTGTGTGAATGATAATGATATGTAGAAGCTACCAACATTGAAGTATATTAAATACTTTTTTCAAAGTCTTTATCACCAAACTACAAATTTTCTTCCAGTAAGGCGAAGAAGCCTCTCAATTTCTAAGGGTAATGGAAAAGCTCGGTAACAACTATAACTATAGTGCTCTAGATTAGTTTATGTGTTTGAATTCTTTACATTTTTATTCTACATATATCTATGAATATTTTGTATGTGTGTGAATACATTAATTTTATTCAGGAGCATGTCTTAAGGGTCTATTATGTGAAATTTGAATTCTTAAATTTTCACTTTGAGCGCCGTAGAGCAAGGGTTGGTGGTTCTACGGTGATGGGCCCTCTGTCATTTTAGGCATTTATGGGAGCACTCAGTTGTTGGTTTCGGGCACTACTGCATCATGTTCTTTATTTGACTGAGTATTTAATGGAGTGTTGTGATGCTAGCATCACATATTCAATAAAAAATCAAAGTCCACTCAAAATTTTCAATTAACAAATCCTTTTCATCATTTTAGCAGTCGGCTAAAGAGACAAACAGAGGAGGTGTTGAGTCAATTTTATTTTCGTGGTAGTTCAAGAAATTGTTTAGGTCAAGATAGGTTACATTTTGTTTATCTCAATTTTAATAATTTAAAGTTTTCTAGATTTTCCTGACATTTTAATTAAAATTTTGATACAAAATTGAGTATAAATCATGGTTCGATGGAGTACAATCAGGGTTGAACCAGATGATAAAATAAATATTATTTTATTTAAATATAACAATTACACAATAATTTCAAATCTGTGACAAAAATATTCAATTACTTTTACTCACACAATAATTATGCATTTTAAGAGATTAAGAATATAGCATCATTTTGAACAAGGTGAATATCAAGAATGATTAATTACTACCGTAAATTGATGACTGCTAAGAAGAAATACAATTGTTGACAGCAATAAAATTAGGGGAATACTAGGATCTAATTAATTAAAAGTTATCTCATTAAAATATTAAAAAAATGTAAGAAATCTTATAAACACTGTGTTATCACAGCGGAAGTATTGATGAAATCTCTTCTCTTCCAGGCATTATGAATAGCTGTAGTATTCAGTGCAGGAAGAGCACTGCTGGACTGCAGGTTTGGAACCTCATTTAGTCATGTTGGTGAAAATATGAATTTTGCTACGTTGGGACATTTCCACAAACAGTTGAGTGCATGAACCTGTAGCATTGAGTTCATGTGTGGCTGAAATCGAAAGTTTTACACACATGTAGGTTGTATCTTGTGCATCATCCATTCCACCTCAAAGTGCACACTCAATGAAAACATCCAAGACAGTTTCACTGTCCCCATAGGGAATGTTATTATGGGATTCACAAACATGGGCATGACCGAGATGTTCGCAGTTGAACACCGAATCGCGATTAGCCATATTGCGATCCTCCTGCAGGTTGTGGATGTTGGAAGTAGCAGCACACTCAGACATGGCTTTGTCTTCGTGTACAGGTTCGTGGTTTTGTCCAGCTCTAATTCGTTGCTCGATGCAGTAAATTCTGATATAGCCTCCTGTTCATCCCTAATCAAATCGAAAGGTAGCGTCTACAGCTTCAATTTCTTGAAGGGAGCAGCTGTGCTCAGTTGCCTGGGTGTCCAGTTCACATTCCATTTGAGCAATTTTTTAAACTGATTTTTGATCTGTCGATCCAATGGTCCAACTGGCGATTTGATGCGATCACCTGCGGTTTCGTGCAAATGCGATTTTCAAAGGTGACGGAATGGACAGCCCGACCGGCTCATGGTTCAATCAGTCAAATCTGCCCGTCTAATTCGATTTTTAAAATCCTAGTATAAACCCTAAACCCTTAACTATTCATTCAAAAAAAATCCTAAACCCTTAACTATTCATTCAAAAAATTTTCATAGCATCACTTTTCGTATGTTGTAGTTGAAAATATTATACATATTTTGATATTTTATTTGTAACCATTTTAATGATCTAGAAAATATTTTGATACCTATAAATCATGTCATAGTACAGTAAAAGCTTTGAAATGCAGCTATTAATAATGTGTGTTAATGTGGTGAAATTTTGAAAATTTTAAATTTCATGTGTGACTTTCCTCTTAATTTTTGATTATTTGACTATTAGTAGGATACTCTACGAAATCCTATGATGACTTTGATACTATGTAGTATATTTAAAAAAGCATTTATTTTTGTATTTTCATTCTTAAAATGTGTGAATCTGGATGAACTTTGATGATTGGAGGGAGTATTATGGTTATATCTACTGGGATTCAGAAGGGCCTGAAATTTTTGAATATTTATGGTTCTATGAATTTGAGTCATAATGTCTTATTATCTGATATGTTTGCAAAGAGAGTAATATTATCATGAATTCTAAATTTTGGTGCTTATTGAGAGGTATAAGGGCTTTAGAGAAATTCTATCTGTTCTAAGATATGTATATGAAGTGCTTACTGTATTGTTTTCTTACTATTCTGCCATTTTGTTTGATGTATTAGAAATAATATTTAATGCTCTATAGACATTCATTTATTCCAAACAATTTGGTTTGTGGACCTCTCTATGGATGAATTTACTTAGCCTTGATATTTTTGTTTTATTATTGGTGGTAAAAATTATTAAAAATTTTGGTAGGTTGAATGTGGCTCTCTGAGTTATGGTTGCTCATGCCAGTTTTCTGCATATTTGTTAAGCCAGGATAAAGGGAAGGGGTAGGATGAGTAGAGAATAGGTTGTTGGTCCTAAGATCTAATTTTTATAAGTATGTTAGTCAGATTTCAATAGTTATGACTTTTTTCTTCTGATATGTATTAACTGTGCCATATACTGTTTGTATATTATTTATTTGATTGTAAATACTTTTTAGATGAGTAAACGAACTTTTGATGCTGAGTATTTATCTATTTTATTGGAATTTTAGTGGCTCTGTAGTGAATAAATTATTTGAAATTTTTGTAATTTTCTCTAAATAGATCCTAGAGATTCTGTCTTCTCGCCATTAGACATGTTATGAACCGTTTTGTTTATGGGTTATATCATATCAGGTTGTGATAGAATTTTTTGATATTAGAGTAATGGTTTGGAGGAATTGATTATAATATAGTCGTAGGATTGAACTGCTATTCGAGTGGCAAAGCTTAGGATAATATCATGTGTTTATTCTATTTTGTTTTCATGTGCATGTATCATTAAGCTGTGTGCATTATGTGTTCATATTTGATGAATCCATTAGAGCTAAAAATGTTAGATAAACAAAGTTCTATTCATACTTTGCAAGTATAGAGTATAGCAAGGGTTGTTAGTTTTGATTATATTTCATAGTTTGTTAAATTGTAGCACACTTGATGGGTGACCCAGAGCAGGGTCTTTTTAACTAGATCTAATGATTTTGATAAACACTTACAAATATTTTTGAGGTTGAAACATTTATGATTTAAGGGTGTAGTGGAACCCAGGGCAGTAGATAATTGGCTTATGAGAATGGAGAAGATATTTGAGGGGTTGCAATGTCGGGCGGATAGGAGAATCATGTTAGTTGTCATTCATTTGGATGGGGAAGCTAAACGTTGGTGGTTGGGCCACCAAAGATAAAAGTTATAGGGGAGGTTGAATGTTTTGATATCTTCAAAAGATTTCATTGAGATATTTTTTTGGCTAAGAAGTGGGTTTGTGCTGTAGTATGAGGCTGAGGTTACCATTTTGGCTCCATAGCTTGTTAATACTTCTAGATAGTAGTTTTATCATTTTCTAAGAGGAGTTTGAGATTGTTTGAGGTATTCGTTGGTGCCCTTTTATATTACTGATTTACTTGAGCTAGTGAAGAGAGACATATTGATAAAGAACAATCAAATGGATACTTAGTAACAGTGGTTTTTTAGTAGAAAGAGGCTTGAAGGGGAAACTTCTAGGGGTAGCTTTAAAGGAAAAAGGAGTAGGCTTGGACTTGAATATTCCAAGGGAGGCTTATCTGTATCAGTTTTAATGGGTGGTAGTGGAGTAGGTTCTGAATGTTTTGTCACTAGTGCACCTATCTGTCAAAGCTATGGTAGGAGATATCTGGGTCAGTGCTTTAAGACGATTGGGTAATTTTTCTAATATGGCCATATAGGGCATAAAATCACTAACTGTCCACCGGATGAACTGGATCAACATTTTGAGGTGAGAGTTGAGAGTATTAGATAGGTGGTGAGACTAAGGAAGCTCCACCCCATGTATTTTTTGAGGGATCCTATAATAGATGTTATGGTTAGTCTGTAAGGAGACAAATTTGTTGATGCTAGAGGGAGTCTGGTGGTTCTATTGTCCCAGCCCCAATACATGCTAGAGTGTATAGCTTAACCTAGCATTAGGCCGAGGATTCACGAGATGTGATTATAAGTACGAATTATATTTTTGCTCTTCTAGGTCAAATTTTATTCGACTCAGTTGTTAGCCATTCCTTTATTTCTAAGAAATATTCTACTCTACTACAATTTTCATATATAATGTTATCTTCTACTTTATATATTATTCCTCCTACTAGTGACTCTATGGTAGCTAGTCATGATTGTATATGTGAGATATAGATTTATGGTCGAAATTAGAAGTCTAGTATGGTAGTATTATCTCTAGTTGAATTTGATGTTATTATGGGTATAATATTTTTCACAATAGTGTTCTAACCTGGCTTGGTAAGATTGCTCTAATGGAATTTCTACATTATTTATTTTGCATATATCTATGAGTATCTATGAGTAAATAAATGCATGAAGTATGTTCTGAAATGGTCCCTGATGGGGTTTGTATGCATGAAAACCAGATCTAAAATATTTCCTTAGGAGTGTTGCAACACTGGATTGGGGCATTGCAGCGCTAAGCTCTCGGGTTGGTCAGCACCAGCATTGCTGCGCTACGTTAAGCTTTTAAAAAAAATATAAATTCTCTTTAAAAAGTATTTTGGCAAAAAAATTCCCACTTTTGGCCAATTTGGAGAGACTGGGAGAAATTTTAGAGAGTCCATTTTGGGTGGCTTCTTTCTATTTTTTGTAGTCAGTCCACTTCGAGAAATTATCTAAAATGAGGTAGGTTACATTTTGCATATCTTAAATTTTTATAATATAAAATTTCTGAAAATTTTTTATTAAAGTTATAAATTTGAGTTATAAATGGGGATAATTTCATATCCATTAAACTTTCATAATGTAATTATATATATTATATATACAATTATTCAAGATATTTTGGTATTTTCTTTAGAAATCTTCATCAAGTAGATTAAAAAGTGCGCTATTTCTAGTAAATCAAAGGATAATTTTAACCTTAGAAAATGATGCTATAAAATATTTAAAGTTTCAAAAAATGCATTACGAATTATTCCTTATAATTTGGTGAAATTTTAAAATTCTACTCAGTTGTTGAGCCTGTTGGCTACAAATATAACATTCTGTGAATTTTTAAAATTTAATTACTGTCATTTTATTATTGCACTGTAATTATATATATTCTTATATGCTTAAAATGTGTGATTCTGATGCGTTCTGATGTTGGAGAAAGATCTATTATTTTGAATGCGTTGTGAGCTATATGGTCCTACATTTTTGTATATCTGATGTGCCAAGCACTTTGGAGTCATAAGGGTTTATTTTATGAAATGATAACATATGAAATCATATGGGCCTGAATTTTAATATCTATTTCTGATGGAAGGCATAAGGGCTTGAGAGAACTTTGTTACTTTCTGCTCTGAGAGATGAAGTATTTCTTTATTTACTTACACTATAAAGTCTATTTATTTAATTTCATTATTATCATTATTGTGGCTATTATATATATATATATATATATATATATATATATATATATATATATATATATATATATATATATATATATATATATATATATATTAAAGATGAAAGAAATGAAAAGAAATTATGGTTGAATTTATTTTTTGCTCATTAAAAGTTAATTAATAGCTTTATCTATTCATAAGCAAAAGAAATTCGAAAAGCTCTCTAAAACTAGATCTTAGGCTTTATTTATCACCTTCCAACATAATATTACATGTTTTGTATGTGAGTTATATTGGGTTAGGTTATAACTATCCCTTTTTGGTGTTAGAGCAGTGGTTCTAAAGAGTTGATTATAAATAGAGCTATTAAAATTGATCTGTAATCAAGTGAGATAGTTCTAGCTAGTTTTTGATGTTCATTCTATTTTATTATAATGTATATGTTTTGTTCACTTGTATGTATTCTATATGATTATCTGATGAATCAGTAGTACCCTAATATGACTAGTGGATTAAGTGCTAGTCATGCTGTGCCAGTATATAGTATTTCTCATGCTATCAGTGTGATTCAATATCTCAGCTTGCTGGTCTAGTAACGTAGTTGATGGGTAAAGCTCATAGAAGGATTCCTCCTATCAAATCTGATAATGTAGATAGACATCTATAGATATTTATGAGATTGATACCTTGAGGTTTGAGGATGTTATTGAGCCCAGGGCAGCAGAAGACTAGCTTATGAGGTTAGAGAAGAATTTTGATGTTATGCAATATCCTCCTAAGAGGAAAGTACCCTTGGGATTGTTTCTGTTAAATGGAAAGTCTGAGTGCTGATGGTAGGGCCATAAGGAGAAGTTTTAAGGAATGCTAAATTCCCTAATTAGTTGGGAAGAGTTTACAAATGTCTTTAGGTCATGGTTTGTACCTCCGTATGTGTAGTAGTAAATATAGAAGATGTTTTTGAGATTGCTTCAAGGGTGCAAATTAGTAATGTAATATGAGGCAGAGTTTAATGCCCTAGCTAGGTATGATCTATAGTTAATAAGACTTTTGAGGGGAAGTGTTACATATTTTTGGGAGGGATCTGTGATATTTTAAGATAACCTTTAATTTTGTTTGGTATTTTTTACTTTTCTGAGTTGCTGGAGAAATCTCATTTGACTGAAAAAAATCTATCAGCTACTCAACAATAGTGGGCTACTAGTACGAAGAGATTTTTTGGTGAGGCATTTAGCAGTTGATTTTTTTAGAAAGAGGAGCAGGTTTGTGCTTAGAGACTTCAGGAGAGGTGGATCATTTGTGTAAGTTCCTAGTGGTGGCAATGTTTCTAGTAGCCTACACATCACATCCCAGTTGACATAATAAAGCCCAAATACGTTGTCCTTCTTATTCCAAACAAAGCTCCTGCAAAGCTTATCTACCTCATCCAAAACACCTTTCAAAACCAAAGAAAGTGTAAAATGGAAGGTAGGGTAAGACAGAAGAATTGATTTGACCAGAGTGATTCTACCAGCTAAAGAAATGAACTTTCCTCCCCAAATGTTTAGCTTATTTAAAACATTCTCAATGATGAATTGGAAATCAGCTTTCATTAGTCTTCTCAATGCAATCTTGATACCTAAATAAGAAAATTCTTTCATAGATTTGAAATCCATAATACGAGAGATAGCTTTTCTTTTTCTCCTTTTCACTAATTTACCAAATAAAATTCCAGATTTGTAAATATTAATCTTTTGCCCTGTCCAACCACAAAAATCCAATAAAATACCTTTAATCTCATTCATAATCTTCAACCTCACTTCAGAGAAGATAATGATGTCATCAGCATATAGTAAGTGAGAAATCTTTGGCCCATTAGAAGAGACACAAACTCCAAATGCTTCTTCTCTTTGCAAAAAAGCATTAGATAAAAGTTGGGTTCAAATAATAAACAAGAAAGGGGACTAGGGGCAACCTTGTCGAAAACCGCTCCTAACATCAATCCAATTGGAAACATTACCATTGATTAACAAAGAGAAGGAGGGATTGAGAACACACACCATAATAAGTTTAGAAAATTTGGAAGGAAAACCAAAATAGTCTAAAGATCTCTCCAAAGTTGGCCAACCCATAGAGTCATAAGCTTGTTCAATATCTATTTTAAAGAAGACTAATCCTTTAGAAGATTTAGAATACCTGAACTTGTGAAAAATTTCTTGGTCAATAAGAACATGATCCGACATTAACCTCCCTTTCGTAAAAGTAACTTGTTCCTCATGTATCAACTTTGGAATAATAAGCAACATTCTATTCAAAAGAACCTTTGCTACTACTTTATAAATAATGTTGCATAGACTAATGGGCCCGTAATTTGAAGGAGTCAAAGGATTATTTACCTTTGGGATCAGCACTATAGTAGTCTCTTTCCATGCTTTTCACATTACACCGGAATGAAAGAATTGTTGGACAACATTCCAAAAATCTTCTCTGATAATGGGCCAATAAGATTTAATAAATGAGTAAGAGATACCGTCATTCCCCGGAGCAATGTGACCACCAACTAGCTTGATCACAGATTCAACTTCCTCCAAGGAGAGATCTTTATTCAACATAATACCACCATCTTCATTCAAACATCTCCACGAAATTGGCCAACCATCCATAGAGGAGCTCATATCTCTCCATTTATCTTTAAAAAATCACATCAAAACATCTTCAATTTGATGTTGATCTTTGACAACCAGCCCACTTTCATCTTTAATCTTGGAAATGCAATTGGAGTTCCTTCTTGCACCAGCAAAGGCTTGGAAAAAACTTGAATTGCAATCACCTTCCACTAACCATTTGACCTTGGCTCTTTGTCTCCACCAAGTGTAAAGTCGAGCCAAAGTAGAATTCAATTATACTATTTTATCTTTTAAAGACCAGCTTTCTTCAGTAGAGTGATGCCCAAGTTTCGCTTCCTTGACTTGCAAGTCCAAGATTTCTTTCTTGAGAGTTTCCTTTGAATGATTTAAGTTTTTAGGCTTTGCTTTACTCCAATAAAACAAAGCTTTTAGAGTCCTCCTCATCTTATGATTCAAAATTTGAGAAGAATTCCCAAAGGAGTTCTTTCCCCAAGCTTTACTCACCACCGCCAGTGAAGCTGGAATTGAAGCCCACACATCTTCAATTTTAATACCTTTCTTAAACGAAGGATTGAAATCCAACTGGTTTAAAATGATCGGGCAGTGATCCGAAGCCATCCTGGCCAAGTTCCTTACCACCAAATGTTGAGAAGTATTTAAAGCTGCTGAATTAAGAAAGCACCTATCCAGCTTCTCAAGGATTCGATCACCTCCAAATTTATTGTTGCACCAAGTAGCCCAATGCACCCAATCTCATGAAAATCATTGCAAGTCAGAAACACCTTCATCTCTTTGGGACCAAGGGAAAAAGAAAACCTCTTCCCTCCTTTTTTGTCTTCCTTAGAGAGCAAGCAGTTAAAGTCTCCCCCCACCACCATAGGCAAATCATTGGTTGAATGGTATTCCAACCTCTCCTAAAGAGCTCTCCTTCTATAAACATCCCTGCTTCCATAAATAGTAGCTATCATCCATTTTCCTTTGTTAAAAACATCTATCTCCCCAATTATAAATTGGAGTGAAGATTTCAAGACTTTAAAAGTGCCCAAGATATTCTTCCATAAAACCAAAATGCCTCCTGACAGGCTGTCATAAGGAACATGGAAGAAATCCCATTTATTCCCCATCAGCAAATTAACATCTCTTCCATCCAAAGATGATAATTTAGTTTCAAGCAAACCCAGAATAAAGACTCTATGGTCCTTAACCACCTCTTTGATGTATAGAGAAGCTTTCTTCTTCCTAGCTCCTCTACAGTTCCAAAAATATGGAAGACATCACTGGATAAGAGGGGATGAAGTACCCACTTTTTCCTTTAATTCATCATCAAACCTCCTACTTCTCAGAACCAATTTGATTGGTCCTAAACCTTTAAGTTGTTTAGAGCTTTTCCTCTTGACATTTGAAGATCCCTCCAGCTTAGCATTAAGCCCATCATCCATTCTGTCCACATTTTCAATAACAGATTCGTTATTGTGAATAGCAACAGGAGCATTAGGAGATACCACCACATCTCCACTACTAACTATCTCCCCCTCCTCCGTTAGTTGGTTTAAAACACCAAAGTTTTTATCCTCACAAGGAATACAAACCAAATTGCATAGAATAGCCCCCCCTGAAGGAATAAGCAAAGAATTATCTTCAATACTTAGAGGAATGGATAATACCTCATTAGGCAGCATCTCAGGCTGAGTATTTGATTTTTGATAGACTACCTTGCTTCCAAGATCATGTTTATTCTTCACACCAACCTCACTCTCCTTGAGAGTCATCGTCTTTAAATCCCTCTCCTCGAACGGATGAGTCCAGGTGTTCTTGTATCTTTAATTTTTGAACTTCTTTTTTTTTGAAACTGACATGATCCCACGGCCCATAAGCAGCCCTGTTATCATTACTGGCATTAACACCACCCAATTCCGCAGAACCCGAAACAATCTTTGTAGATGTAGAAATTTTTTCACTTAGGACTTTAGGTTGTTTAGAAGCCAGATCATCATTTAAACAATCGGCCTTGCAATTCTCCTTTAGATGACCAATTTCACCACAAATAAAGGAAAAGTTTGGAATCCTCTCATATTCAACTTTTTGAAAAAATTTCCTTGAACTTTCCTCCACCCACACGACTAATGGCAATTTGCTGTCAAGTTTGATTCTAACACAGATCCTTACAAACTCTCTCCTCCCCCACTGGAACATGTTTCCATCAATCAGATAAGGATTACCAACCATGGAGGCGATTCTACAAACATTAATTTCTTCCCAACAATGTAGTGGAAGATTAGGTAACCTGACCCAAACAGGAGACGAAAAACCCTTAAGGGAAGAAGGCTGAAAGGAGGATGACCATTTATCCATTCCTATGATATGTTCATTGACATACCATGGACCATTTGAAAGGACCAATTCCATAGGTTCAAGTTCTTCAAAAGCACAAAGAACCCAACCTATACCAAGCAGAGTCAAGTGGAACCTACCAAATTGAGACCATCGTCTTCTTAATTCCATACCAATGACATGATATGGAACATTCTCCCCAAACACCTTGACAACCAAAGATTTCCGCAACCTCTTTGTATTTTCCATCTCCTTCTGTGTATTAAGCTTCACCACCCTGTCCTCAGTGAAGCAGTCACCAAAGTCGATATCCAGAGCTTTGATGTTAGATTTTTTTTCTCCAGGAATTAACCAAGGCCTTGCCCGATTGATGATCAGGAACGCCTGACAAATTGATAGCCGCATTGCATTCACCTAAATTTGCTGAATTACAACTACGAACCTTTTCTAGATCACCAACAGAATGAAGCATGCCTTCAGGTCCAGTAGCATCCGGATCCATCTTTCCAACTTCAACATCTTTCCTATTAGATACATTCTGAATAACTCCAGATGAGTTATTATTCATAACAGAATCGTCATTCACTAACTTATCCAATTTCGGAATAAAAGAGTTCTTTGAGCAAGAAGCATAAGAAATGCTATTAAATGATTTGAGGTCCAAAATGGATTCTTTTTGAAGCCCAGGTAATTTTGAAACATTATCAGAAGGATCCAAAAGCACACTTTTGCCCTTCCCAACACAATGAAGTTTCTTTTTAGACAACAATAATCCACCCTCATTGATAACAAGAGGTAAACCAGATTTGAACCTAGGTTTACCAACTTGACTGAACACAGAACAAGAATCTCCAAATGCAGGCGGAGAAGATGTGAAATTAGGGTGAGGAAGAATCTTAACTCCAGTAGTGGATGATCAGAGATCATCATTGGAGCCTCCAGCCCTCGATGGATGATGACCTTCCACCGCTATTGGTGGAAGCCAATTTTTGCGGGAACCAGAAATTTGAAAAATTGCTTTCTTTCTCTACAATCCGTGACGTTCTCTCTCTCTCCTATTATAGTACCTAAGTTATGTAGTTTCTTAGGCATGATCAATTACTATAGGAAGTTTGTAAAGAATTTTCTCATATTTTTACACCTCTAACTAGATTGAGTTAGAAGTTAGTAGCTTTTCTTCAGACATTTGACTTTGAAGAGAGTTTTCAAAAATTGAAGGATTATTTTGTAGTTTTAACTATTCCATTTGGTACAAAGGGATTTTAGGTATTTACTGATTCTTTACTAAAGGGATTACGATGTGTTTTGATACAACATTGAAATTTTATAACGTATGCTTCTAGATAATTAAAGTCATATGAGAAGAATTATTTAACTCACAACTCAGAGCTTGCTGCTATTATATTTGCTCTAAAGATCTGTAGGCACTACTTCTATGAAGTTTAAAGTGAGATTTTTACTAATCATCAGTGTTTGAAGTACATATTCACATAAAATGATTTGAATATGAGACAGAGGTGATGACTCGAGTTGATTAAGGATTATGATCTGAGTATTCAACATCAATCTAGTAAGAAAAATGTGGTGGCATATACTCTAAGTATGAAGCCTTTTGGGAAGTCAAGTCTTCTAGTTACCTCTGACTATCTTCTAATTTGAGATATGGAAAGATTAAAGCTGGAAGTGGTCACTTTTGTTGATCAAAACTCATGTATATTGGCTAATATTCTTATTCATTCATCTCCTTAGGAAAGGATTTTGGAAGCTCAAAAGTTAGATGTGAAGTATCAAGAGCTAATTGATCAAATCATGTATGGTAAAAGATTTGAAGTGCACTTCTCTAATTCTTATGTTATCATCTTCAAGAATAGGCTATAGGCTCTAGTTCTAGAGATTTGAGTTGAGATATTATGCATAAAGCACACTATTTAAGTTGTAGTATACATTCATAAAGAAGTAAAATGTATATTAATTTGAAAGGTATATTCTAATGGTTTGGTTTAAAGAAGGATGTGGCTAATTTTGTTTCAAAATATGAAGCTTGTGAGTTAGTGAAACTCAAATATTGGCGACCAAGAAGTCTTCTATAATTGTTACCTATTCTAGAGTAGAAAAGAGAAGAAGTAATAATAGATTTTGCTATGGGATTCCCTTTATCAAGGTAAGAGCATAATGTCATCTGGGTTATAGTGCATCATCCGACAAAGTTTGTGCACTTTATTCTGATACGACAAATTTATTTAGTAAATAGGTTAATAAAGATTTATATACCAAAAATTGTTTGACTAGATGGAGTATTGAAAGTGATAGTTTTTTTGGAGATAACATGTTTTCCTTCAAATTATGGAAAGGCATGCAGCAAGTTCTGGATGATAAATTATACTTTTGTATGACTTTTCATTTGCAGATTGATGGAGAATCTAAGAGGACTATTTAAATATTAAAAGATCTTTTGAAATTATGTGTTCTAGACCTTGGTAGAAGCTGGGAGGATCGCATTCCTCTAGTTGAATTTGCCTAGAATAATAATTTTCAATCAAGTATAGGTATGGGCCCTTACTAAGCTCTTAAGATAGGTAATGTTGAACTCCACTGTCTTGGATAGAAGTGGAAAAAAGTATTTTTATGGGTCATCTCTCATTGATGATTGTATTGAAAAGATCCATCTAATCGATGGTAGATTGAAAGCAACGTAGGACAAGTAAAAATGATATTACAATGTGAAATATTAAGTTATATAATTTTAAGCTAAAGACTTTGTATATTTAAAGATCAGACCAATGAAAGGTATTGAAAAATTTAAAAATGAAGGAAAGCTGAGTTCAACATATGTTGGAACTTTTAAAGTAATATAAATGATTGAAAAGTTTGTATAAAGGTTGTTTTCACCAGAGTATTTATCCGATATTCATAGTTTATTTCATATAGCATTTCTAAGGAAATAAGTATTTATTTCTAGACCAAATATCTATAGATGAATTTGAAATGTGACCAAATCTAAGCTATAAAGAGGAATAAGAAAGATTAAGGAATAAATATATTCCAGTGGTCAAGGTATAATAGAAGCACATAATTGAAAGAGAAGCTACTTGGGATAAGGAATCTGAGATGAGATAGTTGTAGCCTAATCTATTTATTTGATATTAGTGTTGAAATGTCGAGGATGATATTTTTCTAAGGAGGGAGGATTATAATTTATACTTTAATAGTGTTCTAACTTGATATAGTAAGATTTGGGTAATGGAATTTCTATATTTTTCATTCTACATGAGTCTGTGAGTGCATAAATGCTTGAAGACTATTATGAAGCAGGCCTTAGGTGGTATGTATGCATGAAAACCAAACTTGGAATTTTTTCCTTGGGAGCACTATGGCGCTTGGCGCAATGGCGTTATTGTTTGGAGCGTTGAGACCCTACGTTAAATTTTAATATTAAAATATCAAATTTATTTTGGGAAAACAAATTCCCCATTTTGGTTAGTTTAGAAAGAGAGGGCGAGATTTTAGAAAGAGAGGGAGAGATTTTAGAGAGAGAAAGTCTATTTCAGGTAGCTTCAATCTATTTTACGTTGTTGGTTCAAGTCAGGAAGTTGTCCGAATTGAGGTAAATTACACTCTACATGTTTAAATTTTTTATAATGTAGAATTTTGAGATTTTTTTATTAAATTTATAAATTCATGTTTCAAAAAAGGCGATATCTTCATATGAGCTAAACTTTAGCTTATAACTTTTGTATGTTTAGATATAAGTATATTCTAAATATTTGGTATTTTTCTTAAAAATTTTCATCTGATAAATTAAAATATTGTTGACCTTGGTTTTCACCCAAACCTGGTCAAAGGAGTTGACTTGGTCAAATTGACTAGGCCAGACCACAAGACCTCTCCCAATCAATTCAGTGGTTTAAACCTAGTCTGCTGAGCCCAGACCCGGACCCTGGGTCACCCTGGTTGACCAGGTCAACCTAATTTGACCCAATTGACTCATATGAGCTCAATCCAATTTCAAATCACTTCCAACCTACCATTGGCTCAAATCCCCCCATCCCTTGGGTCTAATTGACTAAGTCAAGCTTTGACTTGGTCAACCTAAGTCTCCTTGGGACAAATATGAGCTATTTAGGTCAAATTAAACCCATTTAATGCATTTAAAACCTCCTTAATGACCATTGGATTCAAATCATGGCTAGGGAGCTTTAATATCTCTCCTAATTGAATCTAAATCCAATCCTAGCCATCCAACCTAAGGAGAGAGCTATATATAGGGATTTAGCATTTCTTTAGAGAGGACTTTTTGCAATTGCTTTCTCCAAGAGCCTCCTAAGCCCGAACACTCTCGTGTGTGAGCTCCCATAGTTTCTCCCCACCTTCTCCAAGTCGAACCCACCGCCAAAGCCTCGCTGGCGGCGAGATCTCTGGCGAACTGAGCCTAGAATCCTTCCAAATGAGTTTGCCTCTAATCTAGGGCGTTTCAGGCCTTGACTTCGACTAAGGGATTGTACGTGGAGAATCTACAAGCTTAACATGCCCAAGAACATTCAAATCCATCGTGTATTTGAGGTAAAAATCTTAACCCTAGTCTAGGACACTCTCAGTTAAATATCTTTTCATATAGTGCTTTTCAGACCACGATAATAGTACCACACGAATGCTCTTCATTCATATACTTTGTGTTTCAAATTTTGTCTCGTTTGAACGATCCAATAGATGAAACAAGATGAATTATTATTTTGGCCCTCAGTTTCGTCCTAAGCTATGGTGGCATGAGATCTCCTCCGTTGATCATTTGATCAATGGTGGAGATCCTATCCTCCTGCTATTTCGTTTAAACCACGGGGTCGACCGAGCTATCTTGCTCTCGGTCCAGCGAGATCAGGGCAGTTCGTTCGAAATAGCGGGTCGTTGATGTGGTTATACCGTGATCGCGTCCACAGCAATCATTGTCGCACTCATGTGGCAATCATTGCTGATGGTGCAATAATTGCGCCGACAGGAAATGATTGGCCGTGGACCGCGGACCAATCCTCAGCTGCTAGGTGTCATCTAGCCGGCTTTTGTTTATATAATTAGTTTTAAATATGTTTTAATCAGATTTTCTTCAAAAAATATTTAAAAGTTTTTTTTAAATAAAAAAATATAAGTAATATATCATAATTTTTAGAAAATTATTTTCTTGAATTTAAAAATAAAATTTGTTTAAAATATTAATTATTTTTTAAATTACATTAAATATTCCTTATTTTAATTCATAATTAGTTATAAATAATTTAAATTATTTTGTAAAATTTTTAAAAAAATGCTTTTCTAAAAATAATTTTTTTTGTTTCCAAAAAATGTCTAATATATTTCAATGTAATATTTAATTTAATTTAACATTTAATTATTTTGAATAAGTATTATATTTTAATATTTAAGTAGTTTTTTTATTATTATTTAAATAATAAAATATAATATAATATTTCATCTTCTTTAAAACTAGAAGTTTATTTTTGATTATTTAATTTTAAATTAATTTTAATAATAAAAAATATATATTTTTCTTTTAAATTATTTTCTTTTACTAATTATACATATTTAAATATTTAGATACGAAATAATTATTTAATTAAATCAAATTTAAATAATTTTGTTTAAATAATTATTTTAAATCATGCTAAATTTTAGAAACTTTAATTCTCAATTTGATTTAATTTGATAATTATTTTTTATTATTAATTATCTAAATTATTCTAAAATATCATTTAATTATTTTTTTAAATTTCAATTATTTTTAACTAATTTATTTTAAATAAAAAAATTATATATAATACCTCATATTTTTTAGAAATCTATGTATTTTATTTTAAAATATACTTTAAGATATCGAAACTTATTTTTTCATTTATTTATGTATTATTTATTTACTTCCATTATTTAATTTTTATTTAAATAATAATAGTAAGTTTATTATTTTAAAATTAAAATAATTTTTAAATCAAAAATTATTTTGAAACCCCCTTGGATGGCCACTGGATCTCTCATAAATATAAATTGAAATATTTTTAACCAAATTATTTTTAAACTTGTATATTTGCATCTATATTTAATATATTTATATATTTTAAGTATTTTGAAATTACATATATTATTAAATCTCTTAATTTGGGAGATTCACCAGTGGAATTGTAAACATGGATCAAGCATGTGAATAGCATTCATGTGGGAAGGATTAGTGGATGATTGGGCTCGAATCATCCACTAATCACATTAATAATTGTACTTAGTTATTATTTAGTTATCTTTTGCATGTGTAGGATACACAAGCACTTAATTTAGGCACTCCTAGATCTAAGAACATGTTGTGCTTATGTTTCATGCATTTCCCTTTATGTTACTCCAAGGGTTAGTCCAAAACTTAATTTAAATCGGCTTAATATAGTGACACCCTAAGGATAATAATTAAGGACCCATCTAGCAAACTTAGAAAAATCCTAGGAGCTAGGATAGATCTCTGATTGACATGGAACTTTTAATATTTAAACTTAGTGACATCTTAAACATCCTGGAATTTTCTAAGAATTTTTAGAGCCTTCTAAACCTCTTAATTAAGAAACCCTAATCTACCCTTTAAATAAGACTCGATAACTTCAGAAAATTCTAATAAATCAAAATTAAATCTAAAAATTACCCATAATATATCAAACTCACTAGAATCTAGTTCTTAATCTTAAAAAATTAAAAGCCCCTTAATTGGACCTCAAATTAATCCTTAATATAATTTTTATTAAAAATCACCTTTTTAATTAATTAAATTATTAAATAAATTATTAAAAATTCCAAATTTACCCCAAGCACTTGAGAACATCTCCTTGGGTTATTCCTGACCTTTGGGGCTGATTCCAAAAGGTTTGGAGCTGATTTGGATCGAAACCCCTAAAATAGCCCTTAATAAAATAATTTTAATAATTCATTAATTGCGTGAAACTTCTGATGTATAAAAAACTCCAAATCCAGCAAACTCAAAGCCTAATTACTCCTTGTAAGGTCTAATATGTAATAAAAATATTAAAACCCTCTAACTTAACCTATTTATAGAAGTGCCCTTTTGGACCCCCGTAACTTAGTAGGTAGAGTGACCCTTGACCTTCTAAAATCTACTAATCTAACTTAACCTAAGAGGGCTCTACCCTTAGCACTTAGGTAGCCTCCCAACCTAATAATAAATTATTTAATATACCCTCTCCTTTAATCTCTAACCAATTAAGTTAACTTAATCAACCCCGATTGCTACTGGATAACCCAGGCCTACGAGGCTATTAACTTAGCCCCAAGGAAGATGATATAAACTTCATGGCCTCGATGAGAAACAAAGGTAGTAATGACCTAACCATTAAAATATATATAACTCAAGATTTAAAATATTAATTTTTAAACTCTAGCCTAAACTCTCCCTTAAACCTTCAACAAACTCAAACACTAAAAATAACTTTAATCAACTACCCAGCTTAGTATCTACCCACACAGCCTTCTACACACACTTAAATGGTTTGCTAGGGCACCACTTCTAGACCTAGGTTAGGTCGATGTTTACTTTTCTGCTGTGTTATGAGTTTTTCAAGTATTTCACTACATGCTGTGATTGAAAGTTAATTGATGTGTTTATTTATTTTTACTGCACTTTGTGACTTGATGTGATGGGTAATAGATTACCCATAGGTTAGGATCCATTTTTGATACTAACAATATCTTCTATAGGTGGACATACTCATACAATTCTAATAAAGGGGGGGGGGGGTTAAAACTCATAAATAAATTATATAAATGCTTACTATAGGTGCTTCAGCCGCTTAACCCCCAAGAATAAATGAGTGCTAGAATAAATTATAAATATAATTGCTATAGGTGATCTAAGTGCTTAGCCATATAGTAAATAAGAGCATGGCTAAGTTTGTCTGACAATGAGTATTTCATTTTCTATATAAATTGCTTAGGATGGATATGGTGTTTAACTGCTTAGGATAACCCTGCAGGAGAGTCTATATTTCTTTTCTTTCATTAATGTAATTTATTTATAATATTATTAAGAGTTGTGAAACTTCACATTTGAGTGGGGATATATGGATCCAAAGGTTAGATTCTAAAGTGGAAAAGACACCCATTATGAGGATAGTCTTTTTCTATTTAGAGGTCTAAATTTGGATTACTTTACTACCAAAGGTGGAAAGGATAACGTCCCTTTGGGGGAGATTTTTCTTCTCCGCATTAGGTATCCAGCTACAACAAATCCATGGAGCCCAAGGAGGAAAAGGCTAATAAGTTAAAGATAAAGAGTATCCCCCTCAAAGTCACTTGCGTCTATTTTAGGATTAGAAATTTGGGTTGTTGTTAGTGGTGCTCGGCCACTTTACTTTTCTGCAGATCATAGTTTATAATAAAGGGCAGTTGGCCTATATACATTTATTTGATTAATTTGATTATTTAATGTGTTTAATTTGATGTTAGTTGTGATTACGATTTTCATGCTTTTACAAGTTTTTTGTCATTTGTGTGCTGCTTTTATTTTAGCCTGGATTCGATCGGAGGCTCGTGAGGACACGCAAAAATTCTTCTACTTAAATTAAAAATAAAATTTTTAAGATAACATAAAAATTCTAATGCTTTTAATAAGTAAGCCCAGCATTATCGGGAGTTCTCATAGCATAATTAATGCATCTTCACTCCATTTGTTAGGCCTCCCTTCCTATGGGTTTGGGCAGACCACCTGACCTATGATGGTATATTTTTTAATCCTTTTTTTTAAAATTGTTTCATATACATTTGAAGTATTTAATCAAGTCAATTAGTACGCATTGCATTAGAAAATAATTTAAAAGAGTCTAAAAGTTTAATTGCATTCGCGTTAGCATTTTCACCCTACATAAGTACGAGGCCACTTAGAAACTTCTCTAGATGTTAGCTCTAAATTCCAAAACTAAGCCACCGACCCATCTTTCATAAATAACTGGAGTCAGGGTTAGTTGGCTATAAATCCTACCAACTAAATCCACTAGATTTAGGGTTAGTTGGCTCCCCAATCTAGGCCAAGGCAAGTCAAAGTTTTGCATTGCATTAGCTAGGATACGGGTGTTAGTGTTGTAGAACACTAAAACCACTAGATTTAGGGTTCAAGGCGACTACTATCAGTGTCTCGTAGTATGCCTCATCGGTGGGTAAACTCACTATCCTTCAGAGGCTATAAATCTTGCCTATTCGCATCACACTGATGATGCCTCCTGTATCCTTCTCTCTTGCATGTTATGAGTGCATTGGTTATTTCTTTTCTCCAGCTTCTTCTCACTATTTTAGTTCCTCTAGATTCTGGTGTGAGCCTTGTATGTTGACTAAGCCAAATCAAGCCTTTCCTTTTCCTTTGAGTGTGACCTTCTTAGTCTCCTCCCTACGTGCCAATCCCATTTGAGAGGATAATGTAGAGTCTTCTCAGGCCCTGGCTTAAGATGTAATTAACTACGGGGGCTTGCGCTTGTGGGAAACCAAATTCTACCATCAAATAAATCCCACTCGAGCTAATGTATTGGGTGGGGGAAACCCCATGACTCTTATCAAGTCATAAATATTATTACCCATCGACGTGCGTGGGCGAGAGCCCCTATCCTCAATGGTTAACTATATGGATAATCTAATATGGCCTCCCATTGGCCCGCTTGCGAAGAGCGTAGAGGCCTACGATCTTTTTATCATTCGGGATGGTGCGGTCATACCCTCTACATTCTGTTTCTCCCTCACGGCAGTGTTCCTTTCGAAGGTCCACAAATGTGTACTATTTATAACAAATAAAAAAAATTATTTTGAACTCAAAAAATAGCTTTATTAAATATGTAAAGCTTCTAAATAAGGTTTTAAATAATCCTTAATAATTTGGTAAAATTTTAAAATTTTGAAATTATTCTTAAATGTTGAACTATTGGCTGGTGGTACAACATTTTGTGATTTTCTAAAATTTAATTACTTTCATTTATTTTATTATACTACAATGATGTATGCGCGTATCTACTTGATATGTCTGATTTTAAGGAGTTCTAATGTTTGATGATGTTCTATTATGCTTAATGTACTGGCAGCTATAAAAGCATGAATTTTTGTATATCTAATGTGTTGAGCATTTGGAAGTCATAAGATTCTATTTTTATTAAGCTAGAATAGGAAGTCATAATGGCCTATATTTTGATATCTATTTTTGATGGGAGCCATAAGGGATCAACATAACTCTATCACTTTCTACTTTGATATATGAAGTACTTGTTTATTTATTTTCATTAAAAAATTTACTTAATTTCTATTATCTATCAGTATTACTCTTTTTCCTACAGTAGCTTAATATCAACTATTTTAATTCAATAAAAATATATATTCAGTTAATTATTAAAAGTAAGGAGCCAATTGAGCGATTGAGGTTATAGGTTTTGATATTCTTATTATGTATAAGTATATTTTATTTATTGATTTTGTATAATCATGGCTATTATCTATACAATATTTTTTTAATTTGTAGTCATGTACTGTAGTGTAAAGATTTTGATATATATATTTTTAAAGATGAATGAAATATAATGAATTTATTATTAAGTTTATTTTCTGCTCATTAGAAGTTAATTAGTTCTATCTATTCATTATCAAAAGAAATCTTAAAGCTCTCGAAAACTAAATCCTGGGCTTGGTCTATCACCATCGATATGATATGACTTGTTATGTCTGTGGGTTATATTGGGTTGGATTATGATACTGGGTATGAATTAGTTGAGTCTGTATGGTGCTTAGATTGATTGCCTTAAAAAGAGGGTGAGTTAATTTCCAGAAAATGAAAGCTATATTATTTAGGGAGTTGAAAGAGTATTGCCTTGTTTAATATATGCTATATGTAGATAAGTTGAGAATGAAACATAATATGATTTGGCTTATGTAAACTATAAAAGAATAATTATTAATAGAGATTTTTACATACATAACACTTAAAACTACTCAAAATACATAATTAATGCTCAAAGGATTATATTTACTAATATAACACCCAAAATCCTTATTTTCAGCTTTTATAATACTCCATTAAGCCCTGTTAGAAATTTGCATCGGCTCTTCATTTCGTTCTCACGAGCATTGTCTTTTGCATCTGAAGCTGTCGCCTCTCCATCGATTTCATCCTGCTCAATCACTTCGCAGGAGCTCGGCAAGGTATGCATCATCTTCCCTGTCCAATTCCTTGACCGGGTTATAGGGTTTTTTTTGGCCGATTGAGCTTGTCTTCATTCTCATTTTTGTAGTTCATCTTCTCCATGTCGGATAGTGGATTGTTGTTTGTGCATCGAGTTCTCATGTCTTCGTTTACTCTGTTGCATTTGGAAATAAGGAGATGGGTGTAAGCTATTTGATTGAATGCTAAGGCAGCAATTTTAGTTTTAATCTGAAATGCTTGATGTGTTTGGAAATTTAGAGATGGGTGTAAGCTATTTGTATGAATGCCAAGGCCATAATTTTAGTTTTAATCTGAAATGTTTTGAGTATTAACTAGCAGTCGAAATCTTGATTAGCTAATGAGCTGATTTTCTTTTTTTATTTTGAAGGTTTATTGCCATTGCATACGAAGTCATAAAGCCATTCTACAATGAGTTCGAGTTCGTCGACAACACCAATTAGAAACCCAAGTAATCAAATATATTGCCATTGCAATTTGTAATGTACAATATATACATCATACAAATAATGTAGTTATGAAAGAAATTTCTACAGATGCCCCCGGAGTAGATCGAAAGATGATTATCATTTTTTTTGGTGGTGTGATAAACTTACTTGCTCATAAGTTTCACCCTAATCATGTCTACCAAATCAATAATGGGTTTACTTCTAGCTTCTTTAACCCATTCATTAAAAGACTCGGATATGTTGTTCGTATTGTAGTGATTTTTAATGTGCTTTGAGAATGTCGCCTTCGACCACTTGCATGATAACGAATTCAAGTAAGAGTAACGTTGAGGACTGATTTTGAAGATATCCTCAACTTTCTTATATAGATCATGTAGATTAAAAGTATTCGCGACCGTCCATAACAAATTTCTGAAGCTTGTTGCCATCTTCATAGTGAAATATATTTTTAATATTCTTCCATAGGTGTCTTATACACACTCTATGTTTAGCATTTCAGAAAATAAGCTTTAGAGCTTCACCAAGGCCCATCTCCATGTCAGGTTTGAAGGCTAAATGTTTGATTTCACAACCAAAGCTTTCCAAAAAGTTTCTTAAGAACCACTCCCATGATTTTTTGGATTCTGATTCAGCAACAACAAATGCTATTGTGTAGAGACCATTATTGGCATCCAAACAATTTACATATACTAGTACACCATGATGCTTCGATTTGAGGTGGCACACGTCAACCCTAATTAAATATCTACATCAAGTAATGAAACCATCAATGCATACTTTGAAGCTAATGAAGAATCACATGAATGCATTAGTTTTGTTGTCACACATGTATGTAATGTGAGAGCCAGGATTCCTATTGATTAACTCAGACCTCACTGAAGGCACCCACATATAGTTATCATCTACAGATCCAAACATTATATCTCTTTCTAACTCCCTTAATCGCCAAAGTTTCATATATGGCAAGGATAATCCATAACTTGTCTCCAAGTTAATGCTAATTTCCTTTGGCGTGATATCAAGATTTTTCCTTACAATGTCTTTGATTTCATGAGCTACTCAAGTAGTAGTAGCTTGCTTCTTTCCGGCTCTATTGACCCTAGGACATAAATGAGTTGAATCTATTTTTCTTACTTCGAAGGAGTGCCCATCAGGACACAATGAGGCACGTACTCTCCATGGACAACCTCTATATGTGCAAGTAATAATTATTCTAGATTTGTCACTAGCCTTTATCTTTATAGAATAATTCTATAAAATTGCATTAGACTTAATTGCTTTCTTAAAACTTTGGGAATCCTCGAACCACAAACCAACACATAGACTATTTGCCTCATCAGTTTGAGTTATAAAGAACTCATCACACAAATCATTTACTAAAATATCATTATTTTCTCCGATCTCTGAGCTGAACTGATGCAGTTCAATGTGAATGTACTGTCATTGGGACATATCATCTTCATTATATTTCACTACAACCACCACCTCAATTCTATTCCTTTCATCAGAACTTTCAAGCATGTCAACTACATTTGAATCACTTGAAACCAACATGTAATTCTTAGGTGATGTTCCATTAACATTATAGTGTAAGTCGAATGGTTGACCCCTTAGCCATTGAAAAAGTGCTTAAACTCATTCTTTTAGCAACAACATATTGATTTCATCTCTCTAAAGCTTTAAAGTTTCATAGCTTCTACCCACATAGTTCATTCGAGCCTGACCCTGCAACTCACTCTAATATCCACCAATTTGAGGACAATGAAGCAAAAATGACTTGAATCTATTTCTTTGTGTGCATATAATTAATAAGTTAGACAAAGTGAAAAAAGTGAATCATAATGAGTTAGCCAAAGCGACCAAAAATTTTAGTTTCCTGTCGAAAATTCCAGTTAGCCAAAGCAACCATTTATATATTTTCACAAAAACCATAGAGGTAGTCAGTAAAGAAAGAAATAAAGAAAACTCTGCAGATTTAAGATGTTCAAATTATCATATTTTATTAGAAAAATGATGTTAGCATCGAAGAAATTACAAAATTGGTTGATTGGTAGAAGCTGAAGCTGGCAAATATGAGTAAGAACAATGATTAAACCAAGGGAACTGGAATGTCAGTGCAAAACATTGATGTTTTTACTATCGCAAGAATGAGAATATTATATATCTATCATTGAAGCTGAAGCTGGCGAAAGTAATACTATTGCAAACAAGAATCTTACATTCGGGAACAGGTAAGACTACCTTCTCTTGCATGAAGAGGCGATGATTGGTCATCCGAGAACAAGAAGGCACCGGAACAGGAACGCTTGGGAATAGGAACGCGTGAGAAGAAGGTCAGGTAGGGCTTTTAATTGAACTTTACGGAGGGGTATTTGAAATTTTACAATTATTATTTGGGTGGTATATTATTAAATATATTAATTTGAGTGTAAATATGTATTTTGAGTAGTTTTAAGTGCAATCTATATAAAAATCCCTTATTAATAATATTAAGTATGTTCTTGTGGTTAAAATTTTTTGATATGTTCCCTAAGGAGTTGGTGGGTTTGCATCACATATAAAAATAGAATTTAGTGATGAGATTCTACATGGTAAGACTTTTTGTTGACCCCTATACACCAAACCACATGCAAAGGGAGCAAAATCGGCGAATGAAGAAACCCGTGTGTTGCTGCGACATGTTACTTGAAGGGTCAATTGACCTCCGATTGTCAAACAATCTATGCCATTACAATCAGGATGTCGAGTGCGCCTTACTGGAGGCCTCTCGCAGTCAAATCAGATGAGATCGGTCCAAAGGGATGATCGACACCTGAAATTGATACATTATGTCATCCAGATAATGTTCAATTGTAAAATGGATTTTAATGTTGCATCTGAAACAATATCTAAACTCAAAAACTACATTTTATGTGTTTAATTGGGATCACCCAACAAAATAGCACAGATCTCAAGGCAGCAATGCGTAGATTGAGGAAATTAGCACTCGACATTGCTCAAATGATATTCGATCGCAGAATAGATTTTGTTATTACATCTGGAACATCATCGACACTTAAAAACTATATTTTGTTTGTTTAATTTGGATTGCCTGACAAAGTGACATGAATCTCAAGGTAATAAAGTGCAAATTAAGGAAAAGGGCATGCAATGTTACCCAAATGATGTCTGATCGCAAAATGGACTTCACTGTTGTGACCAAAACATCGCCAATACTCAAAATATACTATCAAATTATCCAATAAAAATTGAGCATGCAAATGGGTGCAAATTTTAAGGCAATTATGTGCGATTCAAAGAAATACATGCAAATCGAGGCATTAATTATTGATTGACGCATTGCTGTCAGCTCAAATTAATGTTATTACTTGTAATAGCAAGTCATTATTAGCCTTACTAGTAGATTTAAGACAAATTAGTAAGTCAAATGCAAAATTGAATCCAAATTAAATGCATACCTCGTATCTCTGCTAAATCCCCATCAAATCCCTAAAATTCCACTGATTTCACGTTTATTCCTAGATTTCCCCATAGCAGCTCATTGATTGTTTCTCTTCTATCATTAAAATGCAAGGGAAGTGAAGGTTATGGGAAAGAAAAAAAAACTAATTTTGCAAGCTCTTTTGATCTTCTGTTCTCCCAGTTCCTCTCTAACTCTTTTAGTTGAACACAAGGCCGATTACCTCTGTTGGCCAATCTCCATGGCTCCAGCTAATCATCAATGGCCAAATCCCAACACCTCTCGCCTCCTCCCTCTCCAATTTGCGATCTCCACAGCCACCACCTCTTCTATTTGTAATAAACCACACGTGCAAGCTACTACATCCAACTCTTTCTCCCTCTGTTAAAGAGGTACGATCGCAGCATCACCTGACACATACCATACATGCTCTCGTAGCATGGTGGGATGGCCCAATTTCTTAAAATTTCCCCTAAATGGGGGAGATCTAGGGAGGCTGCAAAAATTCTGTTTGACGATGCACATAACGGAAACAAAAATAGGGGACTTGATTTGGCTAGTAGGGAACCTATTTTTGGCTCAAATGAATAATGTAGATGATCTAATTCAAACTTAACTTGAAAAAAAAATACAAAACCTGAATTTGAATATAATTTACAATCCATAAGAATTTGAATTGGATGACGACACAAAGAATTCAAATCAATCTTAAAGGACTTGGAATTTAATCAAACCTAAACTAAGGCACAATGAACCAAATTTAATTCAAATAACAAGGCATTTGCAAATGCACTGTAATGGAATATAGTTGTATTCAAACTCAAACAAATAGCAAGAACTAAACTTTAAATTGATAGATGCATGATCAAGATGAAAAAACATCAAAACCAAACAATGACTTTGATTTATCAAATGTGTTCGAATAAGCATTTACATGAAAATAAAGATTTGTGGTGGGCAAAGAACATTTCTACACCCCATTCATGAGAAACAAGTATATTTGAAGAAATTGCATTGTTCGTAGAACACCGTCAGAAATCAAAGGGATTAAACTTGTAATGCATATAAATGCTAACGTGCAAAAAATATCACACCTTATGGTTGATGCCGAAATACAAGCAAATGCATTTTAACTTACAAGCAATAATGTGAGCCCTCAAAGAGCATGACGCTTGCATAAGTACAAGAATTCATTTGCATAAAAAGGAAAATTTACAATATTGGCAAAGTGACAACATTAATCATGCAAGCTAGGACATGTGACCAATGCAATATTAGCTTCATAATCGAGGTTGTTATACAAGAAAGCAAGTGGAAAATAAGCTCTCAATATGTGCAATGTGATGAACTCCTAATTCAATACAAGTAAATAAACATGGAATTTGTGTTGAACAAAAAGGAATATCCAATATGATGTGCTTACAGTTAACAGAACAAAGTGTTCAATCAATATCAAGGTATTATCATGTAGACCAAGATAAAAAAGCTAATGGCTAAACAAATGACTTATTATATACATTGAATAATAAGTGCATCATTTATGAGCAAGAACAACAAGCATGTCAATAGTCATGCAATCAATGAAATATGCATGAATGGTAGTGAGAAATATGCAGTGATATGTACATAACTAAAGCATGAGAATGTGTGATGAATATAATGCAACATCCATAAATAAATATGATTAAGAAAACCTGTATACGACAAGCGACTTCTAATTTTAATCGATAATGATTCAACTACAAGAGAACACATCAATCCTCCTAGCTTGTCAAGGAGTGATAATACTGGATAAGTCATAAATATGGTGGCTATCCTATAAACACATCTAAGAAGGTTATAGGAACACCAAGCATCCAGTATAAACATATAATGCCTCAAATGATGTCCCCACATGAGCACCCAAGTGGTAGTAAGGCTTTTACATCCTCTTATTATAATAGTGATGTATTTACATATACTGAGGAGCTGAATATTTCTGTAAAAAATTTCACTAGAGATGATAGTGATCTAAGCTTCGTTAAAGTTCGTAGTAAACGTGGTAGAAAACCTAAACATATATCTATACATCCTCCTAGAAATACTAGATTGCTTACTTCCCACTAAGTTAGTCTTTATGTTTAATTCTATTGTGTGGAATGTTAGGGGTATTGGTTGTTCTTCTACTAAGATTCGTGTTAAAAACTTATGCCACGTGCACAATATTTCTATTCTAGTGTTACTTGAACCTATGATCTCTTCCACTAGACTCATGAATACTTCTCGCTTTCTGGGTTTTAAACATGCTATTAACAATGTTGCTAACAAGATTTGCGAGTTGTGGAAAGATTCTATTAGAATTGATGTTGTTGCCAACTTTCCACAAGTATTACATTATCAAATGGAAGCTTCTACTTTTAATTGTTGTGCTTCATTTGTTATGCCGCCTCTTCCCTTTATAATAGAAAGATACTTTGGAAATAAATTATTGATTTTCAGCAAGTATGCAGTCTTCCTTGGATTGTTGGTGGAGATTTCAATGCCATCTCTAACCCCTTTGAAAGGATGGGTGGGTCTCCTCCTTTAGCCCGTTCTATTGTGGATTTTAACAATATGATTTTTACTTGTAATTTGATTGATATTGGCTTTACTGGTGACAAGTATACTTGGAATAGGGGTCATTTATGGCAAAGATTAGATCGGATACTCTTTAATGATTCTTGGCTTAATTCTCCTACTAGTACCAAGGTGTAACATTTGAGTAGAACTTTGTCTGACCACTCTCCTCTTCTTATTAATATTAAGTCTAGACCTACCAATGGTATGTCTCAATTTAGATTTCAAAATATGTTGCTTCTTAATGATTCCTTCTTTGATGTTGTTAAGAATAACTGGCAGGCTCCGCTGAATCATGATAATTCTATTAGTGGTATGAAAAGACTTTGGGGGAAGCTTAAAAGACTGAAGCAACTGCTTAACTGGTGGAATCATCATGTTTTTAAAAACATTTTTGATAATATTTTGAACTCTGAACAACTTGTTAATTCCCTTTAGTTTACATATCAAGATGATCCTACTGATACTAATTTTTCTATTTTAAAGAAAGCGAAAGAGGATCTCTTTAATTTTCAAGCTCAAGAAGAAATATTTTGGAAGCAAAAAGTTGCTATGAAAAATATGGTTGAAGGTGACAATAATACTAATTACTTTCATACATTGGCGAAAAGAAGAAGGGCTAAAAATAATGTTAATTCCATTAGTAGAGAGGATGGTTCCACAACTAATAACTCTGTGGAAATTGTTAATTTGGTTGTGCATCACTTTTCTTCTTGCTTTAATAAAAATTTCAGTCCTACTTTCATTGATCATGATTTTATTCCCTCTCTTATCTCTTCTTAGGTGAACATTGGTCTTATTAGACCTCCATCTTTTGAGGAAGTTAAAGAGATGATTTTTGATATGAATAGTAACTCTGTTTTTGGCCCTGATGGATTCACTACTCTTTTCTTTCAAAAAACTTGGCATATTATTAATAAGGATATTTTCTCTGCTATTTTAGATTTTTTTGCTGGGAACTTTGTTCCTAAGTTTTTTACTTATACTTCTATTGTTCTTGTTCTTAAACACAATTCTATTAACACTTGGAATGATTTTAGACCTGTTAGTCTTTGCACTTTCTTTAACAAGTTGATTTCTAAAATTCTCAAGAATCATCTTGTATCTATTCTTCCTAAAATTATTTCCCCTAATCAGATGGGTTCTGTGAAAGGCAGGGCCAATACAGATAATATTTTGTTGGCTCAGGAATTTTGCCAAGACTTGGATGCTAAGACTAGAGGAGGTAATTTAATTGTTAGGCTTGATATTTTCAAGGCCTATGATAATTTTAATTTGAACTTTATATACCTATCTTTGGATGCTTTTGGTTTTGACTCACTATTTATTAATCTTATTAGAAATTGTATTGAGAATGTCTTTTTTTCTATTATTATTAATGGTTCTTTTCATGGTTTCTTCAAAATTTCTCATGGTATTAGGCAAGGAGATCCTATTTCTCTTACCCTTTTCATTATAGCTGTTGAATTTCATTCAAGGGGTCTTACTAATTTGTTTGATGCTAACCCTGGGCTTTATCTTAGAATTGTGGGTGGTTCTCCTATATCCCATCTGTGCTTTGCTGATGATTTTATTATCTTTACTAATGCGTCCAGGAACAATATTCATAAACTTATGGGTTTTTTGTCTAAGTTTGAAATGATTAGTGGAGTTACCTTTAGTAAAAATAAAAGTTGTTTTATTGCTTCTAAGCGTTTATCTAACGAACAAATTCTTGCCCTCAAACACATCACTGGTTTTACTCAGGCTCAATTTCCCATCAAATACTTAGGTGTTCCTCTCTTTAAGGGGAGAAAGAAATCCCTTTTGTTTGACAATCTTATTGCGTCGGTTTCCAACAAACTTTTATCCTGAGACTCAAATTTTCTCAGTTTTCGGGGTAGAATTACTCTTAATAAAACTGTTTTGTGTGCTTTACTTATTTACACTTTTCAAACCATTTATGGTTATCCTAGCTACACCCTACCCTAGGATGCCTACAAAAAAGTTTCCTATCCACCACCTAAGTGTGTGAAAATGGTGAACCTAACTACCCCAAATTAGGTGAGAGGTTCAAATTATAAGGTCGAGTTCTTGTTGTTTAATTTATTAACCCTCAAGTTTCTCTTTAAATGCATAGCCATTTATGTTTAATTAGTTAACACTTAATTTTATGATTAAAACTTTAATCATTAAATTAGTAAGAGCCCAAAAAGGCTTGGGCCCTAATCTATACTAAGGTTATAAAGAATTGAGGGGCAAATAGCCCATCCTCAATCATACTCCTAATTGAGGCTGAAATGATTTTAAGATGGTAAGGGTCGGTTAGTCCTCCCTTGGTAGTCTAAGACTCAGGGTAAGGCTGATAGGTGATACCACTAATATGAGCATATTGCCCACCATAAAAATAAAATCCTAATCTTCCTATGTCTAAGACAAATTTATTTTTAAAAGGCTGACATAAGAGTAGAGAGACTCACTGCCTATAGATGTGTGTGGGCTCTATCTGACCTATAGTTTAACAGTTGGGTGGTTAAGGTAATTAGCTTAGATTCCTAAAGGTGACTTTAAATTTTAAAAGAGATAATTTATGTATATTTTTAAATATTTATCCTTTAAAGTCATAAGATAGTGGCGTTGTGCCATTAGGCTCGAGGACCAGGCCTCCTTAGGACACTTAGCCCAACAACTCGAAGTAGTCTATCCTATATACCTCATGCATATTAAAGGAAAGCATACAAAGACGTACATAAATTTAACATAGGTTAAAGCACTAAGGTATGATTCACAGTTCATTTGCTCCTCCAACAGGTTCACTTTGTTTGCTTATAGTTAGGAGACTTTAGTTAAAGTTCAAATATTAGTGTCTTAATATTTTATTAAATATTAGAGAGTTAATTAAGAGGGTTTTAATAATTTTGATTTAGTTTTACCTTAATTAATGTAGATTATTACCTATGGTCAGATTATGATTTGATAAGAAGTGTGTTTTATGTTTTAGGAGTCCACTTAGTTAGTTAATGATTTTAAAGGTGTAGGTTGGTTAAAGGAATTTTAGGAGTTGTGGGTTAATTAAAGAATTCTTTAAGAGTTTTGGATTGATTAAAAATAGTTTTAGAAGTTGTATAGATTTATAAATTCAATCAAGGATTTGTAGATCTATTACATTTTATTAGTTATTTTTAATACTTAATGTTTATGTTTGATATGCACTTCTTTATATTTTTTAATTGATTAGGATATAAGTTGCAAGATTTAATTTCTAGGTCGTTTATTACTAATTACTTAGGTTAGCAATGATTACCCTTGTTAAACCAGGGCCATGAGGTTTATTTCACCATCCTTGGGGATAAGTTAATAGCCTCGTAGGCCCGGGTTACCAGGTAATCATCTTGTTGTTAAATTTTAAATTTGTTGTTTAGTGAATTTATAAGTGATTTTCATTAGGATTAGTTAATTACAAGTTTTAAGATAAGTTAAATATTTATTAATCATGTGTTTTATCAATTTGTTTTGTGAGTTTTAAGAATTCTTTAAATTGTTTGGAGCAAATGAACATCGTGACATGGGTTTCACATTAGGCTTAAACAATAACTAAACATGCTAATAATCAAAAGACATCATAATCATAAGACTAATAAGAGAAACTACCTAACATACTAGAGCTTGTATTTTATTTCATTTTTTTATATTTTCTTAACATGCTTGTGAAAGATACATTTGGAAGCTAAAATCAATAAGGAGAAAATTTTAGAGTTGTTTACATATTTTAACATCCCAAGAAAAAAAACCATCCTAGCGGTGCCCACTTCGTGTGGGAAAAGAGATGCAAATGACAAAAATAGGTGGCCTACACTACATGCCTAAAATGACCCTAAGGGTCTCTAGGTTTCATGGCAAGGGGGCAAGCTTTGGCCCACAAGGCCAAAGCTTCATTAGTGGACTAACCTATGGCCAGCTAACTAAATATCCTCATAAGCATATTTGGGTAGGAAAGTAAAAGAGCAGTCCATAAAGTGTGTGCTAAAGTGTTTTCCATTCGACATATATTTAGAGGTCTCCACAAAACTATCAAGATATACCTGACCCAGGCATGCCCACTTAAAAGCTCCAAACAAATAACCCCCCAACGATCGACCATGCAAAATGATAGATACCTTGCAAACAATGGAAAGGGAGAAAATATGGGGTGAGTGTAGAGGCTATTCAAAAAGAAACATAAATAAATAAAAATTTAGCTAATAAGTAATTTCAACATTCAAGTTCATCTAATACATGCATTCTACTATCAAAAATAATGTAAAGGGTTCATAGCATAAAGCATAAAGAAATAAGACATACAAATCATGTGAAAGTCTACCACTATCAAATATAAGAATTCATCATTGTAAAGCATGGAGGAAATTTATATATAAAACTTATGAAAATTTACCAATAAACATATCAATCTTTATGCAATGCGATCTTATGGATACATGAGAAACTAACTAATCAATTCACAAGTTCCATTTGGAGCTAGATATTCATATAACATTCAAGTTCAATCCTACAAATATAGGTCAATCTATTATACTTGATGAGATTCAACATTGGCATGATGAATATGTTGCGAATCTGGTTTTGATGATGACAAACATGTTTTCAGTGTGTTTTGCTTGGCTAATCTGTTTCAGGCACAAAAGACCGCGAGCCACTCAAGCCAACTCAAGATCGGGTCCAAGTGTGTCAAATGTATGATTTTTCTTTTTATTGAGTCAATTGTAATGTAACTGTTTCCCTAGCTAAGTAACCTTGCACACAGACACTCAGGGAGAGAGATTGAGTGAATTAGAGTTTCTGTTCAAATTTTGTCCAGATCGTCCTGGATGATTTTCACATCATCCTGGACGATCAAGCCAAAATAGAAACCCTAATTAGGGCGACTAAGTTAAGAGGGTCTGGTTAAGCAGATCGTCCTGGACGATCTCTGGATTGTACGGGACGATATGCCCAAATCAGAAATTTTCAGCCGCCAGATCAAGTTAGGCAAGTTCTTATTTTTAGATACTTGGTCTGATCGTCCCGGACGATACGTGTATCATCCCGGACGATCCAGTACAATCATGCCTAATTTAATCTGGTAATGAAGGAAAGCAATTTATTTTTGGTTGATACGATCATATCGTCCTGGACGATCGCAGGATCATCCCGGATGATCATGATCGTTTAGTGCATTTCAGCTGTACGTCCGGAACTGTGTTCAGGACGATTTGGGCACCTTTTGAACTAATCATACAGGATGATGACCCTATCGTCCTGGACGATCAAGTCATTTTTTGGTCGTCCAGCACAAATTTCTCTGGACGACCAGAACTGTCTTCTGGATGATTTTCCTCAATTTGCACTAATCGTCCCGGACGATCGCAGGATCGTACGGGACGATATGAACATTTTTTTCTACTGATCCTCCAGAAGAGCCAGATCATCCAGGCTGAAACAGCTGAATTTGAACTGATCGTACAGGATGATCTACCGATCGTCCTGGACGATCTTGGCCGACCAGTTGAGATTTAGGGCAAATTTTATGCCCTCCTTTAAAAGAACTTTTTCCAATTTTTGGAAAGATCTTTTGTTGCCTTCCTTCCCTGAGAAACCCTAGAGAGAGAGAGAGTTGGGAGAGAGAGAGAAGATCTTGTGAGGGGGAGTTAGTGAGGGATTCACTAAGGTTGCTCCAAGCACGGATCAGAGTCGTCTTCTCCGCTCGTCGTCTTTCGTCTAGTCGGTGTTCGTCGTGGGAGGATCGTTCGCAAGAAGATCCGGGGTTCTCTGCCCGCTTCAGGTGGAAGCAAAAGGAGTTCGAAGGTTCTCTGCCTGCTTCCGGAGGAAGCGAAAGGAGGTCGGGTTCTCTGCCTCACCGTGTGGTGAAAAGGAGGTGTTTATACAGGCTTCTCTGCCTTGCTGTGGGAGCAAAAGGAGAGACACTTTTTGTTTAGTGCAATACCCAGAGGGGAGGCTCCGGGGAGTGGACGTAGGTCAAGTTGACCGAACCACTATAAAATCTAGTTTGCTTTTTTGATTCAGTTTTGTACTTTACTTTTCTGATATTAACTGCTTGGGTGAATATCTGTGGTTGATCTTTTCGTTCTTGTTTATGTGTTTCCGCTGCTACGTATCGAAAAGATTTTTATTATTATCGTGAAATTTTTAAATAACCAATTCACCCCCCCTCTTGGTTAGCCTCGGGACTAGTTCACTAGGGCTTAACATCCCTATCGAACTTTCAGAATAATTAACAACCATATGATTTGATTAAATATAGAACAATTATCACTTGCACCTCACTCATATGAGGAGTTTTCTAACATAACTAGCATACAAATTTTTTTATTGAATGAATGAACATGATGTTAGAAATAGAGATATATACATGCATAGATTTAATAAAGTTGCAAGTCATTTGATCAAATGGATGGGTTAATTATATCCATATCTAACATTCAAACATAAAAGTGTATATGAAGTTCACTAATCTAATCAAGCTTTCCTTGTATACACACACATGTTGTTGCACAACTACACATTATAAATCTTTTACATATTCATGATTATGAGCGATACGTTCTACATAAGCTTTGTTACTATCACAAGATATTCATGAAAGAGATTATTACTAATCATTCATGAACTATTCTACGTGCCATACTTTATGTACTTATACTCAAACATAGATATGCATGATGGGTCTCAAAATTTCATGCCAAAATCATCCAAACTTGATATCAAGTTTAGTTACCAACTATGAGCAACAAGATATGGATATTTCATTAATAACTAGTTCTTCACTTGATTTTAATCTCAATTTGTGAGCCTTTTGATAAAAGTACTAGATGCAAAAGAGAAATAACTTCAGATTTTTTTTGTTTGAGAGAGAAAGTGCAAAGTGAAGAGTTATATTATGAACTTTTATATCATTAATGACAAAATATACATTTAATTATGACTGAAGCATAAAGAAAACACTCTTCTCCTCAAGTTACATCATCACAAAATACTTATGGAAAGCATGATTCAACTCAAATACTTGTGTGAGTATGAGATTGAATGCAACAGACGACTACAAGCTATTCTTCTCCAAAAACAACACATATCCTTCCAACAAATCTATAATTCTTTGATCTCATAAGTATTGGCATTATCAAAGCATATTTACGCATACCAGGCTCTCTAATATGGCCATTCACATTCACACAAAGAGAAAGGTATGAAAGATTTCACATTACAAAGTACATGGCATATAAGTTGCGATACTTAAAATAATATGAAGCTATGCATATCCAAGAAAACGTAAACCAATCCTTTTACTTACGTTCAAGAGACTATGAAATAACCCTTCTTTTCTATCTCTTTTATCCATGAAATCGACGAATGAAATAAGTTAAGTTTTTTTTTTTAATTTCCTCCAAAATTATAGTTTTAAATTGAGTAGAGAAATATAAATTCATGAACTAGCAACACACACACACACACACACACACACACATATATATATATATATATATATATATATATATATATATATATATATATATATATATATATATATATATATATATATATATATATATATATACATAAATTTCATGACAAATATTCAACTCCAATAACACGCATGCCTAAGAAAAAAAAAATGAATACACTTTATATGAGAACACCTTGAGATTTCACATTCAATCATCCCCAAATTTTAATGGAAATTTACCACATTTACAATCTTTCAAGTGCTCCTAATGGTAACAAGATCCTTAGCATCCATATGAGGTTTTAGCAATAACAAAAGGACAACTCATCATAACATTTTTTAGAGCATTTTTATCAAATGACTAGCATGCATTTTTTTAGTATAGGATGATCGCGGCTCCTCATAATCTCTTACAACCTATATACAAAACCTTGAATCACATGGCATAAGTTATAAACAAGTGCAAATTTAATATATCAACTATTCATTTTTATTTTTCACAAGAGAAACACATCTCTTACACCATTTCAAAGAATACAAAATTTGTTTGTAAATATTAAGTGAAAAGAACTCATAAAGAATAGGTTACAATTCTACACATATCTCTTCAAATAAGCCAGTTCATCTTTCAGATTTTTATTAACAAGCTTCTAGACAATGTGTTGAGAAAAGATCTTCATATAACAAGATCATGATGTAGAGTTTCAATACAAGCAACATGATCATGACTTTCTCTCAATGACATTTCATCAAATAGCTTGTGTACAAGTTTTACAAAAAAACATAAAGAAAAAAATCATTTAAAATAAATCAACATGAAAGTTCATATCTTACAATCACACATTCTTATAGAATCCTTAAATATACATTTAATAGAACTCCATCAAGCCATATTATGAGAAAAATATCAACCATATGAGGAGAATGGAAGAATGAAATAAAGGAAAGAAGAAGAAGGGGAAGGAGAAAAAGAAGAAGAATAAGGAAGAAGAAGAAGAAGGAGAAGAAGAAAGAAGTAGTAGAAGAAGAATAAGAAGAAGAGTAAGAAAAAGAAGAAGAAGAAGAAGAGTAAGAAAAAGAAGAAGAAGAAGAAGGAGAATGAGGGATGAAAGAAGAAGAGGAAGGAGGGGAAGAGGTCACCAGTGGGAGATGGCCAGCAGAGGGGCTTTGCGTGCTTGGAGTCACATGGACACCGGTGATGGACTCGGCTAGGGCAGTGCAACCTCCACATGGCTTTGCTCAGGCAAGAGAGATTAGAGAGCCAAGGGGTTTTTTCCCTCTTAAGGGTGTGAACTAGCAGGGACAGGTGTCGGGCTGAGGGCTTCGGCTCCTGGCATCTACGAATGCCAAAGGGAGAAATAGAGGGAGCTGGCGTGAAACCCTTGCCAATTGCATGGGAGAGAGGAACTTCTGGGGGTGGGCCTAATAGCAAGAGAGATGGAGAGAGCTGGGTATTCATGAATGGGGGAGAGTCCAGAGGGAGAAGGCTTGTGAGTGATCTCTAGTCGCGAGAGGCTTCGTCAGCACCTTATAAACATCTCCCAACATTCTGCTTTGCTCAAAAAACCAAAATGACTCTATCTCGCTCAGGCTTGGCTACCAATGTTTGAGAAAACACCAGAAATAGGAGGCATATGATTGGGACTTCTGGCCATGATAGATTTCAAGATTTTGGAGAAATCAGGCCCGTCGATTACATTTCTTGATATGATATCGGATTCAAATTGATCTAAAAAGTTGATTAAACTTTAATTATAATTATGCTAAACATATTCGATTGAAATCATGTTAAAAAATTACCTTCAATTTGATTCAATTTGGGCTAACTTAGATTTGACTCGACTCAACAAAATTTATTAACAAAAATAAAACCAAAATAGGCACCAATTTGAGTTGAATCGAGCTCAATGAGGCTCGATCAACTTAATTAGATGGGCTCGAGGAAAAAAAATGTGATAAAATGAGGTCAACACCCCTAACTTTGATTACCCTATATAGACCAAGTTGAATCAGTGCTTAACTTCTTCCTACTACAACTAAATGTTGATGTAATAGACCTATGAGGAGGCTTGTCACATGAAGCCATTTATAATAAAAAAAACTTAGTTTACATTTTTTGAAATTATAGTAACACCATAATTATAACAAATATACAAAATTATAAATGAAGCTGTAATAAATATGAAGATTTATATAATTAGAAAAAAAATGTAGTAAAATTTTCATTTGGCCAACTTGTTCTTACTAAACAATTATTTGATTATAACTTTGGTTGATACAACATTAACTATATTGAAATAAATTTTGTCACCTAAGCTACAAGAACTATTTTGAATAAGAAATGCTTCAGTGCTCTCTAAGGTATCTTCACTTTCTTTCTCATCGAACTATCCACATCCTCTAACTATATTTCAGCATTGGGCAATAAAGCATCAAGAACATCAATTTCAATAACCCTATAATATGACATCTCATTCTTTTGATGTGCAGCAGCTATGATATATTGTTGGTCAACAATCTCTCATGCTTTGGTTTTATGATAGCTGGCCAATCTTGCTTATCTCTATACTACTGAGATATTACTGAAATAAACTTGAATAACTTGACTTGCTAATACAAATAGATCAAACTTTTTACATCTTCTATTATATTTTACCTCTACTAAAGCATATGCATGATGAACTCATGTGCCTTTATTTGATACAGAATGGTACCATTGATAGTTGAACAAATATGCAAGATTCCTATCTTCTCCTAGGTACTTCAGCTCAAAAACCTCATCCAGAATACCGTATTAATCGCACTCATCTTCTTCAAGAGTGTTTTCTCTAATACAAACTCTATAATTTTTAGTTTTTCTTCCTTCCCTCCTAGACTTCGAATGTAATTTAAACCCGTTAACTATATAAATTGGCCATGTATTTTCTTTTCGCATTGGGCCCCATGCCAGTACTTGCAGGCCATTATCAAAGACCTTATTATGGGGGTCATATACCTAAGAAAACTTGGAAAATTTAGGGCGTTCAGTATTTAATAAGATGTAAATCAATGAAATAATAACCGTACTGTGAATTCATTTGCTACAAGTTGCTCAATCATTACAGTATTTATTAGAGGCAAATTGCTTATGAAATACCAGGTAGTATATAGTCCAACTTACACTTGAGAATTAAAAATTATCATAAAATTTTATGCATTTTGTGTAAAAAACTTACTTTAAGATAGGTTAGACTTCCTGACAGTTTAGTAGCACATATAAAGTTGTTATTTTGATTTCTAAATCGCTAAGGAATCTTACAATACATTTCCCACTAACAATATAGATTACAATTATTCTTTGATATCAAAGTTCATGTTATGACTAACTTTTATTCTTGTACTTCTCACATGGGGCTCGAAGTATTAAGAGCAAAAGTGGGTAATTTCTTAAGCCAAATATGCTTAACATGTAGATCTTTTTGGTAGTACTTTATTTGTAAGCTATTTGTTTAACTTATTCAAATATCTATTAGACTATTATAGTTATTTATTAGGATTAAAAATATTAAAGATACTATATTAAATATATTTCTTACCTCTGAAAATGGTACATCCAATGATATTATGATGTCCTCCTACTCTAGCCTCATAAAGTAGATGGGCTTGAAGATGTTCCATAGAATCAATGAATTTATGGGGAAAAATTGTTTTTTAGCTTGCATAGGATGAGTGGCATATTTTCCTTGCTCCTTCGTAAAGCCTCTTCACTTAGTTTAGATAAAAATAGGTCTTTGAAGAAAAGTCTAAGCTCCATCAACAGATTTGATATGTTATCTAGTAGCAGTCATAATATAATTAGAAGGAGCACCTTTATAATCATGTGATAGTCATGTCTTTTTAGTCCAAATAATCTTTCAGATTTAAGGTCTACACATCAGCTCAAGTTTGATCCATAACCATCAGACATTTTTAAACCTTGAAAAATCACTAATATATTAATATTTTTATTCTAACATGAATGAGAATGGTTCTTTGGGCTTCATTATTCTGCTATCATTATTTGTTACTTACTCTAGATTTCTTTGATTGCAATACTCTTTAATATCGATTCTAGCTTTAACATTATCCTTACTATTGCATTTAACATCCATGATTGTATTAAAAATATTATTGAGAATGTTCTTCTCAACGTGCATAACATCTAGATAATGCTTTATCAAATTTGCATTCCAATATGATAATGTCTAGAAAATATTTTTTTAATCCAATTATGTTGAATGCCATATCCAAGAAATTTACACTCTGATAACATTGGAAAATCAATAATTAATGAAATGCCAGAAAGTCTCTATAGTATGTTGTAACCACTTAATCTGGGTGGAGGAGGTGACCTCTCAACTTTATTTCTAAAGAAGACATCCTTATTTCTTCTAAATGGATGATCAAAAGGTAGGAACTTATGATAACAATCAAACTAATTATTTTTTTCCTCTATATTTTACTTTGAAAGATTGGTATTCTTCATGTAGTAAGGGCAAGCTAACTTTTCTGCTGTGCTCCAACCTGATAACATATTGTACGATGGAAAATCTCCAATGGTCCAAAGCAATGCAGCTTTAAGGAGAAAATTTTATTTGGTTGAGATATCATATGTAAGGACACCTTCTTCCCATAAGAACTTGACATTATCAATTAATGGTGGTGAAAAAATATTAATTTTTGTTTTTGACTTATGTGATCCTAGTATTATAAGTATTAAGAAAAAATTTTAGGTAGTCATACACATCTCTGGTAGAAGATTGTATGGTGTTAGTATGACTGGCCAATAAGAATATGTTGATGCTGCCTAATTGTATGGAGTGAAACCATCAGCATATGATCCCAATCTTATGTTATGTGGCTCGGCAGGAAATAATACAGTTGCACAATCAAAATATTTCCATGCTTCAGCATACGATGGATGAGAAAGAATACTACTATGAGCTAATTTCTCCTTAAGCCATCTCATATGGCCTGTTGAACTCATTGATGCTTAGAGGCGCTAAATTTTTTATAATAATCAGTAAATAAAATAACAGAGAATATGGAATATCTTTCTTTTGATGACATTGTTTTACTGAGTTGGGTTTGAATCAAGGCGCATTGTATATACAATAATAAATATCTATCATATCATCTTTGTAGTATAACATACAACCATTTATACAACAATCAATTTTTATAGTGGTGAGACCCAACTTGGATACTAATTTTTTTGTTCAATACAAATTTGTGGGGATTAAATTATCAGCTAAATTTGTTTCCGTGAGAAGATAAATGAAGTCATTGAAGCACTCCCGAGGAATATTATAATTAGTTTTGATACTAAGCATTCCAACAGTAACTGATAATTCTGAATGAGCTATGTAACCATCTCAAATTAGTTTTGGAGCAATATAAAGTAATTAAAAAAAAATTTTAAGGTTGGCGACTCTTCCATATTTTCTCTTAAATTTGGACCTACTACATAAAAAATAAGTTCTTCATATGATCTATTCATTTTATCTTCATCTATTATTCTAGAAGCTATGGATGGATCAAGATAAGTATCTCTATGTGGCTCATACTTGCCATGTGGGATCTAGAACCAATATCCTGGAATAAATTTCTTATGATATAAATTAACCTTAACATAATTGTGCCTAGGAAAAGCTCGATTTTTTGTTTTGAACATGGAAAACTAAACATTTCTTCAGACTTAAACAAAGTTTGTTGACATACGACTTAAATAAAAGTCTCAACTCCCTCAATAAATTCATTAGTTAATCCTTTCATCCTAGTAATAATCTGTTATACATTTAATATCTCTTTTCTTGGATAGTCATGTGGATTTTTAATTAATAATCCCAAAATAAAAAATATATAAAATATTAGTATTATAAATTATGAAAATTATTATAAATATGTGTCTTTCCCTCTTATGAATTAGCCTAAAGTACTATAGGCGTCTAGAATATTTTGCCAAGAAAATAAATAATTTACTAATTTGAACCCTTACAACAATCTTATAAATTTAGGTAATAAGGAATTATGCTTATAGAAGTTCATTGATTTTCTCTAATTATGATAACCAGATGAATACCGAATTTTTTGCCCTAAATCAAATAACAAATTTTCTTGCCTCTAATCATGTAATAATCCATTGCTGGCCTCTAATCATGTACATGAGATTTTAGTATTATACTCTATTATATTATTTCTTATCTAATGTCCTCTTATTTAAATAAAGTATTTCTTCAACCTTTGCCATTAAACTAAAATAAAATATTTTTCAATGGTTGAAATTTTCTTGCCTCTAATCATGTAATAATCAATTGCTTGCCTCTAATCATGTACATGAGATTTTAGGGTTATATTCTATTATATTATTTCTTATCAAACCTTCTCATATTTAAAAAAAGTATTTCTTCAACCTTTGCCTTTAAACTAAAATAAAATAATTTTCAATGGTTTAAATTATATAAAAATGAAAAGAAGTGAAGAGATCGAGTTTTATCTCATAAATGTTGATGAAATGAAAAGAAATGGGCTCGATCGATGAAGGAGGATAGAGCAAGCTTCAGCTTCATCTCCCAGAGGAGACATGTTAATATTAAGAGAAAGAATAGGTCGGGCAAAATATGGCTAATCCAAGCGGCATATCTGGCGGCTACAGCCGTCTGAAGTAATTTAACTTGAAACTAGTGATCATTCTACCAGTAGATGTGTCCAACTTTATATAAAATAGACAGATTTTCTGATGGCTCTGGGACCGCCAAAATTTCCAACGGCGAAATCGTTGGTATAACCACCGGTTAACACTAGCAGGCAATCTTTAGGCTTAACCACCAGAAATTCTGGCGGTCCAAGGGCCATCGGAAAATCCCCCTGTATTTGATAATTCTCTTGTAGTGTTAGCTTTGTTAATTGATATTATAATATAAATTTTGCTCCACCACTTGCAATAAATAGTGCCAATTCATGAGGAGCGGGGTGATGATATAATTAACTAAAAAGGGCCTAATTTGCAAATATTTAGGAAAATAAGATAAAACAAAAATAAAACTAATATATCTAGAATATGAAAAATAAAATTTAATATATAGATTATGAAAAATAAATTTTTGTTTACCAATTATGGAAATTTATTTTTTCGTGTTTGAATTTTGAAAAATAAATTTAGGTATTCTTTGAACAAAAATTTATTTTCTGTATACAATACTAACTAACAGAAGTTATTATTATTATTATTACTACTACTATTTATGTTATATATATATATATATATATATATATATATATATATATATATATATATATATATATATATATATATATATATATATATATATATATTATAGAGCTATTTAAAAGTAATGTAAATATTATTGTGTTTAAATTGATATGTATAATTTTAGTTTGGAGCTCAAGAAAAATTATTATAAATTTCATTATTTTTAAATTAATAGATATTATCTTAAAATTTATATATGTCATGACTAATTTTTTAAAATTTTATTATTTTTTTTTAACTTTAAAATCTAAAGAATATATATGTATATGTGTATATATATATATATATATATATATCCTTTACCTTCTTCAACACTTCACTTGAGCACCAAAATCATATTCTAGTGCTATAGTGCTCAAACTTTTGGAGCACCACGACGAAGCAATTATCAATGCTAGGAGTCGCGCCAACTCAATGAAAAGATGCGTGTTTCAATTAGTAACTGTGCTATGTCCGCCAGAGCTGAGGCGCTAGTTCATCTTTTTCATTGCGGTGCCACCCTATCAAGCACCGTAGTGCCTGAACTCATTCTTATAGTTCTTATAAATAGTTTTTCAGTTCTATTATTGAGAGAGTTGTATCACTTAGTGAAATTCTATATTTGTAAGTGTGTTTCTTTAGTTCCCCTTTAGAGTAAGATCTAAGTGAGGCTAAGAAAGTGAAAGATACTTCTCGTTGTAGAGATCTTAGTCTATTTGTATAAGCAACTCTATGCTTGGTTGAAGGAGTGGAGAAGATCATTTGATCCATTCGGATAACATTTTTTTTATTACTTCTCATATATCTTTTTTTTCCAATTAATAAAATGAATATGAGTTTACTTGTTATTTCCTTCATATATGACAAACTCTCTAGTTTTGAGCTAATGATGCAGAAAGCATAGTATGCACTAATGTAGACTCTTTTTCTTTTATGAATTGAGGTTTTCAATATATCCCATTTTTTATTTAATGCATACAATGACCATATGTGTAGTTAAAATCTAGCGTGATATATAACCTCTACGAAGAAATGCTGGAATAATTAAGAGTATTGAAATGGAATGTTGGCATGCCTAGATATAGGATGTTTGAATATTCTAGGTTCTATGATGATAGTAAAATTATAGTAAGTTAATAAACTTTCTTTTTACTCCTATAAGCTTGATAGAAATTTAGAGATGCATATGCTCTAATCCATATATACAATTAAGTTTCTCATTATGAAAGCCATGTTATACACATTCATTAGTTCAAAACACTTTATTTTCAAAAGTATCAACTTTCTTTGCAAGTTTTCTTAGTGGCAAAAACTTAAAAATATCTTTTTTTTCTTCATTAGAATAACTCATGCATTTGAAGTAGAAGTAGTTAAGTTACACTTAAGCATAACACTTCCTCGTAGGTTCCACCCTCTACTCTATTATTTTCTTACTTAATTTGGCATGTATATTTTCATATTTTTGTGAGCTTATATTAATTTCATATAAAAAATTTAAATATATTTCAAACTCAGTAAGTTAGATGCTAGCTCATACTCCTAGCATCTGTGGCCACCATCAGTAATGTAAGGTGGCCCTGCATGGTTTCTCAAGTAGGTACTTGGTGCTTTGTTTCTTTTGGAGAGCTTAGTGGTTCTTCATCAAGAAATATTTATATCCTTTTCCTTAAGCATGAGTGTAATCCATTATACTTTTTATTCCTTAAGCATGAATGTATCACATAATCAAGTTCTTTATATTCTTTTGGAGAATGATTGATTTATTTAAAAAAATTACATTGATTTTAACTTTTTATTCCTTCACCTTAGTATGAAAGTTTGAAAATCATTAATGATTGTAAAAGAAATATAAAAAATGCATAATTATGGATTCCAAACACATTAACGGGCCTTTGATCTTTTTCATAGACTATCTCAAATGGTGTTTTTTTGTGATATAGATAATACTATTATAAACAAACTACTATGTTGATAGATAAAGATAATAATTGCCCAAACTCTTTTCCACTAAGCACCTCATCAAATTACAAAAGGGCACTAGTAACTGCTTCACTTTGGCCATCAATCTATGGGTGTAAGGGAAAAATAAATTTTTATTTTTAAACCAACCATCTTCCATAATATCATCCAAAAATGGGAACCAAACCTTACGTCATTATCTTACACTATAGTGGATTGTAGCCCATGAAATACCACTCTTTCTCTAAATATGAGCCTCGTTATGTATGATGGATTATCTATCTTTAAGCAATGAAGAAATATACCATCTTTCCAATTTTTTTTACTACCATAAAAATTCTACGATGCCATCTTACAATTCTTGGTAATCATGTTATAAAATCCATTCATAAATCCTCCCATTGTCACTAGGAGATGGGAAAGCAATATATTTTCCTGACATCTATTTGGTCAGCAATATTAGACATTGTGATATACTTAGGCCCCATAGGAGCATTGGATATTTTTTATCCAAATGACCCAATCACCAAGCAAAATTTCTCCTAAAGGGTTTTAAACCATCTAATCATAATGGACTTAATCCTAATTGAACAATAATATAACCTTAAGTTTTATTATAATTTTCATAATTATTGTAGTTTTAGTAATAATTATAGAAAATATTAAATACTTTCCAAAAAAAGAAAATATTTGAGAATTTCATTTTATGTACGAACAAAATTACATAAGCTATCAGAAGAGAAAGAACTTTCAATATAACTCGTTTCAGCCATACTTTGACCTATGACTTGATTTTTAAACTCCCCAATCTATTCAGACATTGAAATAACCATCATTTTGAAAGAGCTCGCCATTGCTAAGTAATTGTTTACTTTTCTTTAACTGTTATCCACTATGTGGGGTCAGCTACATCAATCTTTTTTTCTCTATTGTATTCTATTAAGAGTCAAATTTTTATTTAACTTTAATAAGACAAGATTATTTTTAATAGTTTCTAACCAAGCCTTTGTAGATCTATTTCTACTTTTTTTATTATAGGCCAGATCAAATAGATCTACTATCTTAATAAAGTCATCAAGAAGGTCAATGTTTTATGTGACATATATCCTTTAAAAACAAAATAATAAATGAAAACAAAATAATAAATGAAAACAAAAAAAAATGATTACTATCACCCTTAAGCTTTTCCTCCCAACTATTTCAAATATTATAACATTGATGTTTCAGTGCTATGAACAAAATGGGCAGAATTTTAAAAAGGATCAACATTTATGACAGAATTAGCTAAAAGATTATTAAGTAAAATGAAATTTAAAAAATATCAAAAATGTAATTAGGTTTTATCTTTTTTGTGAAATCGTAATTTGTTTTTCTGTTTTAATCGAAAATGCAAAAAAAAATTACTTTTAAGGTGAAGTACTCAAATTGCCATTTCGCTTACAACTGCTTTTTTGTATTTCTTGGTTTTACACTCAAGAGAGAGGGAGAGAGACAGAAGGGGAGGAGAGAGATGGGGAGTGAGAGAGACGGGAGAGAGAAATAAATAGGGGGAGAGAGAGAACAACAACAACATTAACCCTTTGTCCGACTACATGGGGTCGGGTACATGAATCTTTTTTCTCCATTATGTACCGTTAAAAGTCAAATTCTCATTTAAACCTAATAAAGAAAGATCATTTCTAATATTTTCTAACCAAGTCTTTTTAGGCCTACCTCTACCTTTCTTAACATAAGTCAAATCTAATACATCTACTTTCCTAACAGAGTCATCGGAAGGCTGTCATTTTATGTGAACAAACCATCTAAGGTGACTCTCTTTAATCTTATCTTCCACTGGAGCTACTCCAACCTTTTATGTTTATGCTCATTTTATATCCTTTCTCTAAGGGTAAAAGCACTCATCCACTTGAGCATCCTCATCTCTGGAACACTTAACCTAGTATTGTGCTTCTATTTTAATGGCCAACATTCAGCACCATAAAGCATTGCAGGTCTCACCACCATCTTATAGAATTTTCCCTTAAGTTTGAGGGGGAAATTTCTATCTCACAACAAGCCCGATGCATTCCTCCACTTCAACCATACAACTTGAATTCTGCTAATAATATCCCCATATATTTCACCATCACTCTGAATAATAGATCCAAGATATCTATAACTTGTGCTCTTATCAATGAGTTGATCGCCCAAAGTCACAATCCCCTCACTAGGTCTATTACTACTAAAATTACACTATATATATTATATTTTAGATCCGCACAAGTGAAAAACTTTAGACTTTAAGGTTGACAGAGAAACTATTTAGTTTTAAAAATATTTAATTTTTAATACTTTTTAAAGTCTTTGTAGGAATATCTAAGATTTTAAAAATCGAACTAGCCGGTTCAACTATAAACCAGCCACAATACCGGTTTGATCCAATCTAAGAACTACTTATGCATCAAATCAGATTAAACCAGTCACCGGTGAATTGACCACAAATTCTTTTGAATTGGCTGGTTCAATTACCGCAATTTTTAAATAAATAAATTTATTATATTAAATATTAAATATTAAATTATTTTCTTAATACATAACATGAAATTTTTATTATAAATATTTGCCCCAAACTATCATGAACCATCTTCACATGACCACTCCACTCCATGTGAGCTCTTAGTATAAGGAAACTCAAAATATTATATAAATAATAGCAAGAAAGAATTTTTAAGTGATATGGGACTAAATTTATAATAGCAAGAAAAGAATTTTATATATAAATTAAAGTATTTATAAAATTAATGTTCATATAAAATTTGAGGTGTTTATGAGCTCATAACATATATAATGTTCATAAAAACTTTTTTTATATAGATTTTCTAATTAATTATTTATAATGTAGATAATATTTATTTAATAGTTAATAATAATGATTTATCTATTTATTAATGATAAATTTAAAATTATTTTTAAAAAAGTAATTTTTAGATATATCAACAACAACAACATCAAGCCTTTATCCTACTATGTGGGGTCGGCTACATGAATCTTTTTTTCCATTGTGCTCTATTAAAAGTTAAATTCTCATTTAAATCTAATAAAGAAAGGTCATTTCTAATATTTTCTAAGCAAGTCTTTTTAGGTCTACCTCTACCCTTCTTAACATAAGTCAAATCTAATACATCTACTTTCCTAATCGAGTCATCGAAAGGGTGTCGTTTTATGTGACCAAACCATCTAAGACGACTCTCTCTATTCTTATTATCCACTGGAGCTATTCTAACCTTTTCACTTATATAAAATATTTTTTTTATAATCATATAAAATAAATTAATAATAATTTATATTAAATTAATAAATTTGTGTTAGAATTAAGTTTATATTAAATAATAGTAATAATTTATATTAAATTATATGGTTATATATAAAAGAAATTTAGATTAAAAATCTATTTTAAAAATTAAAAAATATTTAAATTTAAAATTAGAATATTATTATGAGTGTAAATTTTTATAATTATGAGATTTGAGATTTTTTTGCTCGAGATTTTAAAATAATTCTTTTATTAATTATCTAAGTTTCATAGTTTATTATTTCATTTTATTTTTTATCTCATATTTGGAATGATAATTGATACATCACCAAATATTATCTTGATCGTACATGAATCTCGAGGCGTATTTCAACTTAAGAACTTTGAAAATTAAATTCAGGACCATCAGAACTCCCATTTCAACATACTTATAGTCATATTGAACGTCTTGAAGAGATGAACCCAACGACACTAATATTGGTCAAATCTGAGCCCAAATGATGAAGATGGAGATGGTCATAGGGAAATCTATCAATAGCTTTGACCAGCCAGGTGTTGGTAACCATGATATTCAACGACGCTGGCGGCAGCTAGCCATGATAGTTATTTTATAAATATAAAAAACATCTAAAAATTATTTTGATTCTTTTAAAAATAATTTGATTCAAAAATTATTAAAAGAATACTAAATAAATAAATTTAAAAACAAATAATAACAAATTATAATAAAAAATGATTTCAAATGACACATATTATTGTCCTACTAAGAATTTTAAATATTGTCATTGAGCAGACGGCAACACGCGCTGTTGATTATTCTTGTCGAATAAGCCTTTTCGTTTGGGTTATGGATGACATCCCTCTCATGGGAATGAGAAGTTATTATATGCGGTCTCCAGACTGTCTGGAGGCTAATCAGGGTGTACCATGTCATCCGATACATAGTTGCACATAATAACGGTACATAGTAAATTGGTGATGTGGTGCATCTTGATTGACCTCCGGATTGCATCCCGGTGATGGCTCGAAATAATTTATCCATAACCCGATGTTCAACTTTGACAACTTGTATCATGATTCCAAATGAGTCCTATTCTTTATAAAAAAATCATTCTAAATGACTCGCATTCTTTTTCCTCTTAAGATTTTTAAATATTACGTCATTGATCAGACGGCAACACGCACTACTAATTATATTGAGAAATTTCTATATGTTGGCCCATATATTTATATATATAAACAAGTATTATAATTTAGAAGCTATCCAAAATTGAGCCAATTAAATTTGTGATCTATTTAAGAATTAAATTATTATTTAGTTTATATGGCATCTCAATTAAATTTGTATGGAATTAATTATTGTGCTGAGACCGAGTATTTATTTTATTTTAATGATGGACTTAAATAAAATAAATTCATTTAAAATATACAAGGGTCATGGTCCCCAGTTTAAGTGGCTAAATTCTCATTTTCCCTCATTTCCCATCTTCAGTTAAAAGAAGGGGTCTCTTGCACTTTTGGAGAACACCGCTTCAAACGTGGAAAACCGAAAACCTCGATTTTTCATTTCAATGGATTCAGGTATGCTTTCGATAATTCTTCTCGATGATTTGGCATGTCTTTCAGAGATGATGAAATTATTTTTTCATCTTCATTAAATTCTACAAGTGATATCAGAGCCAAATTGTCATGTTGAATCAACAAGAAATAATTTTCTCTAATGATGTTATTCATTAATTGAGTTTTTTGGTCAAAAAAAATATTTGTTTGAGAATTCTTTCATTTGAAAAAAATTTGTTTCAAATATGAAAGATGTTAATAAATTGAAGTTCATCATTTCATATTTTTGACGTGCTTTTGTAAACATGTTTATTTTTTTTTTACTGATTTCGGTCATGTTTTAGTAAAATGTGAATAAAGCAAGATCAACAGTGTGCTTTAATCATAATAAATATTCTATATGTGGTCTTCTTCCCATAAAACAATTCAGATATATTGTCTTTATTTTCCAATGGACACAACTATTGGAGAATTACGGTTACTATAACGGGTCTTTTAATTTTGACATTTTAATATATATGAAATTTTTTTATTGTATAACTAACTTATTTGTATATAAAAGCCAAAATTGTCATAGTGCATTGAGGGCTCCGAAAATTCGCACCAAGACCTCCACCCACTTTGCTTTCTTCAGGGGAGTTTTAATGGATTTAAGTTTCAGGGTAAATTTTGAAAGGCAGATGGGTTTGTAGATAGGACACTACTCAGAGATTTCGCCCTCATTTTGCGAGGATTTTGTGATCTGAGTTCTGGTTTTCTATAGGCGTAAGCCCCTATAGTTAATTACCCCTCCCGTTCATGAGAGAGAACTTTCGATTAAGGCTAGTCGTCGATCAGATACGTAGAGATACGTGTTATCTGGCATATTGTAGTAGCATGGGCATTTGGTTGGAAATTGATATTTAAATTGGAAATGCCACCACCATGCACTTAAAGAGGATAGTAGGGGAATGGATGATGGACCCGATCAAGATCCCACGGTTCCATCATCCTAGGCCATCGTGGTTCCTAGTCTACTTAGTCAGAGGAGGTAGTCGACCCAACCTGTTAGAAGGATTCTTATCGACAGCCATGGGTTACGTCGTCTAAGGGGACCTTGTAGACCTGGGTGAATATTCGTTTAAGGGGAAAAATATGAATCCACCTTAGCTAATAAAGGGCTTTGTTCCCTATCGATCATATCCTATTGATACATATCTCAAGGATTTGAGGCCAGTAAGGAACATATTGGCTCTAGCCATTACTGCTATCTCATGGTGCCATTTGGCGGCAAACCACTCAGTTCAGAGGGCCATGAGTCATAACCATTTACCTGTAGTACCATTTTGCAACAAAACTATTGGTCAAAGGATACATACCACATCTTTACTGACAGCAGATTGTTTGAGAATGGATCCAAGTGATATTTTTGACTAGACGCTAGCTCTATGTGAGCTGAAGTAGTTTTTAACTTGTCCACCTAGGTAAACTATTGTGGATGGTGGATGGATATTATGATTTAAGGGATTGATGGTTGGATTTCAATTTTAAATAATTTTGGATTTTAGAATTTTTAGAGATTTGGATTGTTTGGGAATTTGGGTTTTGATAAGCATTTGAGTGAAACTTTGGAAATATGGAATTAATTTCTCCAATTGAGATCAACATTCAACATGGTCATCATCGGGGTGTAGGGTCATTTGAAAATATTTGCATTTTATGTGAATTTTGACTTTGAGGAGGTTTGGAGGCATTTGAAATGGTGGAAGTTAACCCCTCTAGTTGAGATCTACGTTCAACACAGTCATCATCAGGGTGATGGGGTTATCTCACTTATGGATTAAACTATCGACAAAGGATCAGATTTCATAGGCTTTTTTCCTTTGTTAATAAAATTTTTTTGTTAGAGGGCTTAAAGGCCTAATATGAACGTATAAAATAAATATTCTGGTCAACACCGTAACCGTATATCTGTTTGATAGTTTTGGTCGTGTCAAGCTCTATCTATCCTGTTACAAATCTGGATTTCGGGATTATAATTTTGATGATAATAAATATTTTTGTGCTCTATTTTGTTAACTAATATTTCAGGTACAAAAGATCAAATGCAACTCAAGCCAACACAAGATCGGGTGTGCGTGTGTCTAAGTTATAATTTTACCTTTCTTGAGTCAAATATAATGTAAGTGATCCCCTAGCTAAGTAACCTTACACACACACACACTCAGGGGGGAGTTTTCAATGAGTTAGGTTCTCTATTTTCAAGTTTTGTTCATATCATCCTAGATGATCCAATGAAAATAAAAACCCTAATTAGTGCGCCCAGGTTAAGTCGCTTTGATTAAGCATATCATCCTGGATGATATACATATCGTACATGCGATAGGCTCAAATCATAAATTCTCAGCCGCCAGATCAAGTTAGGTAAGTTTTTATTTTTAAATATTTGGTCTGATCATCCTAGACAATACGTGTATCGTCCTGGATGATCCACTACAGTCATGCCTAAATTAGTCTGGTGATTAAGGAAAGAAATTAATTTTTAATTGATATGATCATATCATCCTGGATGATTGTAATATTGTACAGGATGATACATGAAAAATCCTTACCATCCAGATAATTTCACCTGGATGACCCGCACGATCTTCTGGACGATATGCCCGAATTTGAACTAATCGTACGGGACGATAGAGATATCATCTCAGACGATCAAGTCATTTTAAATCGTACAGAACATTTTATGTAGGCCGATCTGATATATGTCCAAGACAATTTTGTTGTTTTTGAACTAATCATACAGGACGATATGTATATCGTCCCGAACGATTAAGTCATTTTGAGATCGTCCAGCATAAGTATCCCTAGACAATCAGAGCGGTCTTCTGGACAAAATTTTTGATTTACACTAATTGTTCCGGACGATCACAGAATCATCCAGGATGATCTAAACAAACATTTGTTCTAATCATCCAGAGAAGCATGATCGTCTAGACTGAAACATGTGATTTTGAACTGATCGTACAAGATGATCGACCAATTATCCTGGACGATATTTGACAACTAGTTGAGATTTAGGGCAATTTTTGAGCCCTCCTTTTTAAGATCTTTTTCTTTCAACAAAAAAAATCTTTTGCAACTTTTCTTTCTAGAGAAAATCTTGAGAGAGAGAGAGATATAGCTTGGGAGAGAGAGAGAGAGGATCTTGTGAGGGGGAGTTTTAAGGGTTTCACAAAGGTTACTCTAAGAAAGGATCTGAGTCATCTTCTCCGGTCAATGTCTCTTATCTCATTAGTGTTTTTCTGTGGGAGGATCATCTGCAAGAAGATCGAGGTTCTCTGCCTGCTTCAGGAGAAAGCGAAAGGAGTCCGGGTTCTCTACCTACTTAGGAGGAAGCGAAAGGAGTTCAGGTTCTCTGCCTCACCGGGTTGGTGGAAAGGAGGTTTTGTATAGGCTTCTCCGCTTTGATGTGGGGGAAAAAGGAGAGTCACTTAGTGTTAGTGCACTACTCGGAGGGAAGGCTCTGGGGAGTGGATGTAGGTCAAGTTGAACGAACCACTATAAAATTTGGTGTGTTCTTTCTGATTATTTTCTGCACTTATTTTTCTATTGATGATTGGGTGACTATGATTATTATTCTTTGATCATTATTGAACATCTGTAAATTATGGCGAAACTGTAATTATTATAAAATATTTAAAAAGATTTTTTCTAAATCATTATTTGTCCACGAATTTTTAAATAACCAATTGCCCCCCCCCCTCTTGGTTAGCCTCGGGACTAGTTCACAAGGGCTTAACATCCCTTTCAAACATTCAAGTGGTATTAGAGTGAGATTCAAAAATAAAAATTAAAATCTTTTGAATTTGATCCATAGTTAACTTTGGTAATAGAAATACTGCTGAAGGTTATTCAATTACACGACCACCATTGTTTGACAATATACCTTTCAATTTTTGAAAACCTCGCATGTCCACTTTTCTTAAATCTATAGATTATCGCATGTGGATGCTTGTTAAGGATGGCTATGAAGCACCTTTTAGAATGATTAATAATGTTAAACCTGAACTGCCTTTCATTGAATGGACTTTTGATGATGAGGCCTTAGCCCAACTAAAGGCCAAATATTTGAACTGTTTTTTTGGTTCCTTCAAATCTGAGGATTACATGCGTGTCTCTACTTGTACAATTAGTAAAGAAATTTGGGATAGATTATGCATCACTTATGAAGGTACATCTGAAGTCAAACAGTCAAGGTTAAACATCTTACTTCACGACTACGAACTCTTTCACATGAAACCTAGTGAATCGATTTCTGAAATATATACTAGGTTCACTCAAATTGTCACTTCTTTATATGCTTTAGGAAGAGAACTTACGAATTATGAAAAAGTGAACAAAATTCTGAGATGTTTGCCTTCTTCTTTCGATGCCAAGATAACTATAATAACTGAATCCAAAGATTTGAATACATATTCTATTGATAACTTACTTGGGTCACTCATTGCTTATGAGCATGTGGTGAACCAAAGACAGCTTGATGCAGGTGAGAAGAAGAAGGAGAAAATTGTTGCACTGAAGGCCAACGATAGTGATACTGATACTTCTGGGTCTGATAGCGATGATGTTGCCTTAATCACTAGGCAGTTTAAAAGCTTTCTAAGGAAGAAACACAAGAACTTTCAGAAGTGGAACAAGGGTAAGTCCAGCAAAAATTATAAAAACTCATCTGATACTATATGTTTTGAATGCATGAAGCCTAGACACATTAAGGCTGATTGTCCTACACTTAAAGCTCACCCAAGCAAAGAGAAGGGTGAGGAGAAACCCAAGTTCAGGAAGGACAAGAAGCGAATTCAAAAGGCATTCTGGGCAGATTCTGCTTCCAACTCCTCTGAGACTAAAGCTAAAGAGGAGACTACAAATTTGTGTCTGATGGCTGATGATCATCCTAATCAGTCTGATCAATAAGAGGTATGTGAGCTAACCTATGATCAATTGCTAGAGATTTCTGAAAAAATTCATTCATCTGATAGGAAACTTAAAAAATTACATGCTAGCTTGAAATTGGATTTCTTAACTTTACAAAAAGAGCATGATGTTGTGGTTAAAGATCATTCTATACTTGATAGCAATCACATGACTTTACTTGATAAATTTAATGAATTGAACAAAAAGCATTCTGATTTGATTATTAAGCATGATTCATTAAAAACCTCGCATGTTGATTTAGAAAGAGCTTTTAAAAAATTAGACAATATGGCATGTGACGTGGAGAGTAGTAAGGGAGCATTGAAATTTGAAATTGCAAGTCTTAAAAAGGAGAATGAATTTCTAAAAGTAAAAATTAGTGCTTCTGAGAAAAATGAAACACCTCCTACTTTTGCATAATTTTATGCACCTCCACCTTTTGAAGAATCTGTTTCAAAATCATCAAAGCATGTTTCATTCAAACCTAGGAAGAGGTACTATCACCCACATAGATTAATTAACGCTTTTCCTGGTGTTAGATATTTTTCTTGTGGCATGTTAGGACACATCTCCCATACTTGTACTGTTCACCAAAGTACCCATTAGGTACGGAGGCCCAAATTGCATGCTTCATAGCACAGTACACATGCATTACATTCTTCTTTTCATAAGAAGGAACCCAAACTTATTTGGGTTCCTAAATTTGACATTTGATGATTTTGTAGGAGTGCTCTCACATAAGACCTCGTGAGAGCATGTGGTACCTGGACAGTGGACATTCAAGATATATGACTGGAGATGCAAATCAATTCATTTCGCTGGAGGCCAGGGCTGGAGGCAATGTTACACTTGGAGACAACACCACTAAGAGGGTGGTAAGAACAGGCATAATTGATGATTCAGAGAAGCACCTCTTAGACCTTTAGAAGTCCATCACATGGATCACTTTGGACCCATTAGCATTGCCAGCTTAGGGGGGAAAGTCTATGTATTTGTGATTGTTGTTGATTACCTGAGATTCACTTGGATTAAATTTCTGTCACATAAATCTGAGTCATTTGAAGAATTTAAATCCTTCTCCACTTGGATTTAGAGGAAGTTAGGTTATGAGATCTTGACTATTCATAGTGATCATGATGGAGAGTTTGAAAATATGAGATTTGGAACATTCTATGAGGAGCAAGGGATTAGCCACAACTTTTCAGCTCATAGGACCCCTCAGTAGAACGGGGTAGCTGAAAGGAAGAACAGAACCTTAGTGGCAGCCACTAGAGCCATGCTTGCTGAGCATTCACTTCCAAATTACATCTGGGCTGAAGTGGTGAACACTGCCTGTTATGTGCTGAATAGGGTGAATGCTAGATCCAATCTAAATAAGACACCTTATGAGATCATTAAGGGTAGAACTCCAAACCTGTCCCACCTCCATGTCTTTGGCTGTACGGTTTTTATTCTGAATAATGGGAAATCATCATTAGGAAAATTTGATCCCAAATCTGATGAAGGAGTGTTCTTAGGCTATTCTAGTATGGGGAAATCCTTTAGGGTGTTTAATTAGAGGACTTTAGTGGTGGAGGAGATAACTCATATGGTATTTGATGAATCTGATCCTAAGGAGACTAGAGTTGAGGAAGAAGAAGATGTAGGAGAGATTACCCAAGGAGTTAAAAATGTAAATCTGGAGGAAAGGGTAGAGCCTCAAAATACTTTTCATAGAGATTGGAGATATTCTTCGAGTCATCCTAAAAACTGATCTTAGGAGACCCTTCTGAAGGTGTTAGAACTAGGCATGGACTTAATTGAAAGTTCGATAGGAATGTTAAGCCCTAGTGAACTAGTCCCGAGGCTAACCAAGAGGGGGGTGAATTGTTTATTTAAAAATTTCACGAGGAACAAAAAAAATCTTTTCGATACTTTACAGCGGAAACAAGTAAATAAGAACGAAAAGATCAATCACAGATATTCACCCAAGCAGTTAATATCAGAAAAGTAAAGTGCAGAACAGAATCAAAAAAACAAACCAGATTTTATAGTGGTTCGGTCAACTTGACCTACGTCCACTCCCCAGAGTCTCCCCTCCGGGTATTGCACTAAACAAAAAGTGACTCTCCTTTTGCTCCCACAGCAAGGCGGAGAAGCCTGTACAAAAAACCTCCTTTCCACCACCCGGTGAGGCAGAGAACCTAACCTCCTTTTGCTTCCACCTGAAGCAGGCAGAGAACCCAATGTCCTTTTGCTTCCTTCTGAAGCAGGAAGAGAACCTAACCTCCTTTTGCTTCCTCCTGAAGCAGGCAGAGAACCTCGGATCTTCTTGTCGATGATCCTCTCCCAAAGAACACCGACACGATGAAAGATGACGAACGGAGAAGAAGACTCTGATACTTTCTTGGAGCAACCTTCATGAACCCCTCACGAACCCCCCCTCAAAAGATCCTCTCTCTCTCTCCCAAACTCTCTCTCTCTAGGGTTTCTTTAGAAACGAAAGTGGCAAAAGATTTTTCTTGTTGAAAGAAGAAGATCTTTTATAGGAGGGCTTAAAATTTTTCCTAAATCTTAACTGGTCGGCTAAGATTATCCAGGACGATCGATAGATCATCCTGTACGACCAGCTCAAAATTAGCTGCATCAGCCTGGACGATCTAGCTCTTCTGGACGATTAGTAGAAAAAATTGTTCATATCGTCCCATACAATCCTACGATCGTCCGGGACGATTAATGTAAATAAAGGAATATCGTCCAGAAGACAGTTCGGGTCATCCAGAGCAAACTGTGCTGGATGACCAAAAAATGAATGGATCGTCCAGGTCGATAATGATATTGTCCTGTACGATTAGTTCAAAAAGTGCCTAAATTATCCTGTACACAGTTCGGGTCGTACAGCTGAAATGCACTAGACGATCATGATCGTCCGGGACGATCCTGAGATCATCCATGATGATATGATCGTATCAATCAAATATAAATTGCTTTCCTTAATTACCAGATTAATTTAGGCATGATTGTACTGGATCATCCGGGATGATACACGTATCGTCTTGGACGATCAGACCAAATATTTTAAAATAAAAACTTGCCTAACTTGATCTGGCGGCTGAGAATTTTTGATTTGAGCATATCGTCCCGTACGATCCAAAGATCATCCAGGATGATCTGCTTAATTAGACCCTCTTAACTTGGTCGCCCTAACTAGGGTTTTTATTTTTACTTGATCATCCAGGATGATATGAACAAAAATTTGAATAGAAACTCTAATTCACTCAAGCTCTACCCCTGAGTGTGTGTGTGTAAGGTTACTTAGCTAGGGGATCAGTTACATTACAATTGACTCAAGAAAAAGGAAAATAGTTCACTTAGAAACACTTGGACCAGATCTTGAGTTGGCTTGAGTTGCTCGTGATCTTTTGTGCCTGAAACGGGTTAGCCAAGTAAAACACAATAGAGACATGTTTGTCATCATCAAAACAGATTTGCAACAATCTCCCCCTTTTTGATGATAGCAAACATTTTTACAGTAGTTTAAAAAATAACTAGAAGATCGAAAGATAATTTTTTAAAATTTTTATTTAATAACTAAACTAATACAAAAAACTTAACACATAACAAAAATAGAAATAACTACAACTGACTCCCCCTTTTGACATCACAAAAATGAGGAGGGTAAATAGAAACACTGAAACATCAGTACAAAATAGAAAAGAAAATAACTACAAAACAGAACACTAAAACGGAGGCGGATCCTGATCGGAAGGAGGAGGTGGCGGGGGTGGGTTGAAGTAACCGTGAATGGCTTGAAAGTGGGCTCCAATCCAGGTAATGTCCTGGTCATACTGCTGTTGCTGCTGCGCAGCATAGTCAGTGAAGCGCTAGAGGTCCTCAATGTGCCGCTGCTCCTGGGCAACCACATAGGAGTTGAATCTGGCCTCCCACTGATCAAAGCGTTGCACCAGGTGGTCAAAGGGAGAGGCAATGCGAAGGGGAACAGGTGCATCGGGTGCAGCAGGAACTAGAATAGCCTCTTCCTCTTCCTCCTCAACATCCGGGGCGGGCTCCTGATGTAGTCGGGTGCTGTGTAGGACATGGAAGGAATTGTTGGTGAAGAAGGAAGAAGGGATATTTGGAGCTACGGGATACTGCAGGTCATATTTGGTTTCTAAGGCATAGGCAATGGTATGTCCTAAGGCTAGATTAGGACGACGGCGATGACCTGGATCTATAATAGTGGTGAGGTGCTCGATGTATCACATAATAAGGTCAGTGGCATTAAATTTCCTATGGGCCAAGATGTAGTATGTGGTCAAGGACAGTAGTGGGGTGATGTGAATTCGATCCCCCGCCTTTGGAATGACGGAGGAACGAAGGACATGCTGAATGGTCCGTGCGTCCTTAAGAAGGGAAGTGCAAGCATTGTCATGGTAGGGTGCGTTCGTATTGCGAAGGAAGTGATTGGCGACAGTCCAATCATAGTCAGGGTCAGTGATAAGAGTGTGGAGTTTATCGTCAGTGACAGAAAGTTGAAGAATGTTATGAAAGTCCTGGTAAGTGAGTTCGACGGGATGCTGATTTACATACAAGTGGAGGGTGGAATAATCAGCAGAAATACGCAAATTGGCAAAGAAAACTCAAAGAAGTTTCGTACTAAAAGGAAAGGAGAGAGTCATGATGAAAGTGAGGGAGATGTGTGCGAAGAGATCAAGAACAGGATAAGTAAGAGTGCGGGGATTTACTGTTTTTGACGGTGTGATCCCCACCTCACGATAGCGCTCGTAGGTAGCCTGATCGGCTGCATTGGGGAAGCGAGGATCAACAGGCCCCTGGGACGAACTTGCACCCTTTTACCATGAATGTTTGCCACCAGCCATTAGAAAGTAACAGTGAAGGGAGATGTGTAAAAGAAAGGATGAAAAAACCTTAAGAATTCAGCTATTTAAATAGAATTTGTCCTGATCGTCCCGTTGGATTGTGAGATCATCCAGGACGATAGGTGCAATAATTACGGCCAGGATGATTGGTCAAAAAAGTTGTCCGATCGTCCAGGACAATCCGAGATCGTCCAGGATGATTAGACACAGGTGATCGTCTTGAGGAGTCAGGCTGGACGATCGTTGACGAAAAGTATCATCCCGGACGATTAGGTGGATCGTCTAGGACGATATATAATAAATATGTCAGACGGGCTGAATTTGAATCATCCAGCGGCTTGACATGTGGATCATCCAGGATAATAAGGTGGATCGTCCAGGACGATGGCTAATAATTGGTGTAATATCAGCCATTTGATCAGATCAGGAAGATATGGATCATATCGTCCAGGATGATTCATGGATCGTCTAGGATGATCACCAATAATTGGGTGTTTCTCAGCAGCAGGATCAGACTGGGGACAGGTTTTGAACAGATCATCTAGGGAGATTTATGGATTGTCCAGGATGAAGAGGATCATCTAGTATGATTGGGGAAACGCCCAGGATGATGTGAAGAAAAATAAAAAAAGATGAAGGATGGAGGTGACAGATCAGGTTCCCAACGACACAATCACGAACCTAAAACAAAACAAAAATGAATAAAACTCACAGCGAAAACACATAAAAGCAACATTTTTTTTATCAAACTGCTCCAGTAAATCAGAATTTTTCCTTGATTTCAGATTCAAAAACCAATAAGGAGACGATTGACAGCGCTGAAAACCAGAAAAAGTTGGAAAAATTGACTTTCGTAACTCCTACCTGGGGCACCGCATCGATGCAAATCTCTTTTAAAACAAAAATCCAATTGAGAAGAAAAGAAATTAGATTCAAAAAGAGATCCTTTCAAGCCTCGTTCTAGAAAAATATCTGATATAATAGTGTTAGAAAGTAAAAAATCAGATATCAGGATTTTCAAACTTAAGCTTTTGAAAATATTAAGTGGCGCATGGATTTTTCTAAGACATTTAACGATCGAAAAAGAAAGAAAGCTTGGTTAGGCTCATTTTGTGCCTCTTTTTCAATTTGTTTGGCGCTTTGTGTATCTTTTGATTTTTGATACACTTTGTGTATCTTTTTATTTGGCGACATTTCGCATCTTTTCAGCTTTGGGCTCATTTTGTGCCTCTTTTTCACTTTATTTGGCGCAGTGCGCTTCTTTTGTAAGCTTTCTCCCTTTCAAAATCATTAAAGGATCTCAGCTATAAAATTACCTTCCAGACATAGGAGATGCTCTCCACAATAAGAAAGAGTAATTCACAAAACAAAAGCCAGACGTCATATGATAAGTGCAATCACTTGGTTTAGAGAATCAAAATAATGACTCAAGACTTTGAAAACACTATTGATATGAGGTAGATTGCTGTAGGAAGATAAAATAAATCTCTCTTTCAAAAACTAAAATTTTAATTTTGAAGAGGATATTTATCTAAAAGAAACAATACAACAGCAAAGGAGTTAGAGGAAGAGAAATAATCATCAATGTTTCTTCCCTTTAACGGATCCAGTGGAATCAATCACTGTTTACCAGCTTTCAAATAAAAACAAGGTAAAACTCTTAGTCAAAAATTCCGTTTATCAGAAGTAGTGAACAGTGATCTGATTTTGAAAAATATAAAACAGTAAATAAAAAAGATGAACCAGTGAATAAAAACAGGTAGAAAATCACATCAAAGTAAATACTCAAATCAAACTAATAGCAAAGCTAACACATAAATCAGCAGAAGAGGAAAGAATAAAAATAACTGAAAGCAAATAATCAAATCAAGAAGCTAACTAACAGAAACAGAATAACAATCAGACCAATCAGAAATTAACAGTCATCAGAATTAAACAGTTATATCATTCACTCCTAATCTGGTTCTCAAAATGCTGAATGAGTCAAAGGCCAGTGGTTTAGTGAATATGTCAGCCAGCTGATTTTCAGTTGCTACATGATGTAGCTCAATATCCCCTTTTGTAACATGGTCCCTAATGAAGCGATGCCTTATATCTATGTGTTTGGTCATAGAATGTTGGATTGGATTCTTAGAGATGCAAATGGCACTAGTATTATCACACAGAATAGAAATTGTGCCCACAGGTAATCCTAAATCCAAGACATGTTGCTTCAACCAAAGAACTTGGGCCACACAACTCCCTAAGGCAATGTACTCAGCTTCAGCTGTGAAAGTGCAACTTAGTTCTATTTTCTACTGGACCAAGAGACTAAAGACTATCCTATAAATTGACAAGTACCAGAAGTGCTCTTTCTATCCACCCTACACCCTATAAAGTCAGAATCAGAATATCCAATAATCTCAAAAGAGGTGTTGTGCCTAAGGTACCAGATTCCTAGGTTTGGGGTCCCTAAAAGATATCTAAGAATTCTCTTAACAGCAGTCAGGTGGGACTCTTTAGGATCAGCCTGAAACCTAGCACAAAGACAGACACTAAACATGATATCAGGTTGGCTAGCAGTCAAGTAAAGCAGTGATCCTATTATTCCTCTATACTTCTTCTGATCAACGGATTTTCCACTTGAATCCTTATCTAACTGAACAGAGGAGCTCATGGGAGTATTGATTGGCTTGTCTTTGTCCATTTTATATTTCTTTAAAATGTCCTTAGTGTATTTAGATTGATTGAGAAAGGTTCCATCATCCGTTTGCCTTATGCTAAACCCCAAGAAGTAGGACAATTCTCCCATCATACTCATTTCAAACTCCTTACTCATTATTTTAGAAAACTCATCACATAAATATTTATCAGAAGATCCAAAAATTATATCATTAACATAGATCTGGACAATGAGTAAGTCATCCCCTATTCTCCTCAAAAAAGGGTGGTGTCTACGCTCCCCTTAACAAACTCTCTTTCTAACAGGAATGTGCTAAGCCTCTCATACCAAGCTCTGGGTGCCTATTTCATTCCATATAAGGCCTTTTTTAATTTGTAAACATGATTCCGATATTGGGAACTCTCAAAACCTGGGTGTTGTTCTACAAAAACTTCTTCTTTTATTACCCCATTTAAAAAGGCACTCTTGACATTCATTTGAAACAGCTTGAATCCCTTATAACAAGCAAAGGCTAGTAGCACTCTAATGGCTTCCAATCTAGCTACAAGGGTAAAAGTCTCCTCAAAATCAATCCCTTCTATCTGATTATACCCCTTAGCCATCAATCTTGCCTTATTTCTCACCACCACACCAGAATCATTCATCTTATTCTTAAAGACTCACTTGGTTCCCATAATACTTTGATTTCTAGGTCTTTTTACTAACTCCCAAACATCATTCCTTACAAATTAATTCAATTCTTCCTACATAGCTAAGATCCAAAATTCATCTGAAAGAGCTTGATTGATGTTGGTGGGTTCAGTCATTGAGATAAAGGCAGAATGGTTTACGTCCTTCCTAAGTCCATGCCTAGTCCTAACACCTTCAGAAGGGTCTCCTAAGATCAGTTCTTTAGGATGACTCGAAGAATATCTCCAATCTCTAGGCAAGGTGGTTTGAGGTTCTACCCTCTCTTCCAGATTTGTATTTCCAATCCCATGGGTAATCTTCTCTACCTCTTCTTCTTCCTCAACTCTAGTCACCTTAGGATCAGATTCATCAAACACCACATGAGTTATTTCTTCCACCACCAAAGTCCTTTTATTGAACACCCTAAAGGATTTCCCCGCACTAGAATAGCCTAAGAACACTCCTTCATCAGATTTGGGGTCAAACTTTCCTAAGGATGATTTCCCGTTGTTTAGAATGAAAACCTTACAGCCAAAGACATGGAGGTGGGACAGGTTTGGAGTTCTACCCTTAATGATCTCACAATGTGTTTTATTCAGTTTAGATCTCACATTCACCCTATTCAGCACATAACAGGCAGTGTTCACCGCTTCATCCCAAAAGTATTTTGGAAGTGAATACTCAGCAAGCATGGCTCTAGCGTCTTCCACTAAGGTCCTGTTCTTCCTTTCAGCTACCCCATTCGGCTGAGGGGTCCTAGGAGCTGAAAAATTGTGACTAATCCCTTGCTCCGCACAAAAACTTTCAAACTTCACATTCTCAAACTCTCCACCATGATCACTATGAATAGTCAGGATCTCACAACCTAACTTCCTCTGAATCTAAGTGGAGAAGAACTTAAACTCATCAAATGACTCAGATTTATGTGACAAGAATTTAATCCAAGTGAACCTCGAGTAGTCATCTACAATCACAAAACCATAGACTCTCCCCCCTAAGCTGACAGTGCTAATAGGTCCAAAGAGGTCCATGTGAAGAACTTCTAAAGGTCTAGAGGTGCTAATATCCTTAACAGAGTGAAAAGAGGACTGGACTTGCTTCCCTAACTAACAGGCATCACATAGGTGATCCTTAGTGAACTTAAGCTTGGGCACTCCTCTAGCTAAGTCCTTTTGGGTGACTCTCCTAAGGGTTTTCATACTGGCATGACATAATTTTCTATGCCACAACCAAGACTCATCAGCAGCAGTTTTTAAGCAAATTGAAGTCTCAGATTTAATGTAACTTACATCCAGCTTGTAGACGTTATTGATCCTTTACCCCTGCAAAATAACTTTATCATTTAAGCTTAAAAGTGCAGCCAGTAGGTAGGAATTTGATGCTATATCCTTTGTCACAAAGTTAACTGATGCTCAGTAAGTTGTGTTTCAGTCCATCTACAAGCAAAATATTATCAATCATAAAATTCTTTGAATAACCAATTATACCTGTACCTACCACCTTCATGGTGGTGTTATCTCCAAGTGTAACCTTGTCTCCAGTGAAATGAACTGATTTATATCTCCAGTCATGTGAATATCCGCTGTCCAGGTACCACATGCTCTCACGAGGTCTTGTGTGAGAGCACCCCTACAGAAATATTAAACATCAATCTTAGGAACCCAAACAGGTTTGGGTTCCTTCTTATGAAAAGAAGAATGTAATGTATGCGTGCTGTGCTGTGAAACAGGCAGTTTGGGCCTCCACACCCAATGTGTACTGCGATGAACAGTGCAGGTGTGGAAAATATGTCCTAACATGCCACATGAAAAATATCTAACACCAAGAAAAGGGTTAACTAATCTATATGGGTGATAGTGCCTCTTCCCGGATGTATATGAAACATGCTTTGTTGAACTTGGAACAGATTTTTCAAAAGGTGGCGGTGCATAAAACTTTTCAACAGTTGGTGGTTTTTGGTTTTTGTCAAAAGCACTGATCTTCACTTTCAAAAATTCATTTTCTTTATTTAAACTTGAAATTTCAAATTTTAAAGCTCCATTGCTACTTTCTACTTCACAAGCTATGGTATCTAATTCTTTAAAGCTCTCTCTAAATCAACATGAGTGGCTTTCAGTGAATCATGCACAGTAACTAAATCAAAATATTTTTTATTCAATTCATCAAACTTATCAAGTAAAGACATGTGATTGTTATCAAAAGTGGAATGATCCTTACTCAAAACATCATGCTCTTTTTGCAAAGTCAAATAATCCAGTTTCAAGTTTGCAAGGGTTTTCTTAAGCTTCCTATACGATGCATGAATTTTTTCAGATACTTCAAATAATTGATCGTAAGTAAGCTTATATACCTCTTCCTGGTCCGACTGACCAGGGTGATCATCAGCCATCAGACATAAATTTGTTTCCTCCTCTTCAGCTTCAGTCTCAGAGGAGTCGGATGCAGAGTCTGCCTAGAATGCCTTCTGAATCCGCTTCTTGTCCTTTCTAAATTTGTGTTTCTCGTCACCCTTCTCCTTGCTTGGATTAGCTTTAAGTGTAGGATAATCCGCCTTTATGTGTCCAGGCTTCCTGCATTCAAAACAAATAGATTCAGATGAACCTTTAAAGTTTCTACTGGTCTTACCTTTGTTCCACTTTTGAAAATTCTTATTCTTCTTCCTTAGAAAACTCTTGAATTTCCTTGTGATTAAGGCAACATCATCGCTATCAGACCTGGAAGTGCTAGCATCTGAATAATTGGCCTTTAGCGCCACTATCTTCTGATTCTTTTGTTCACCTGCATCAAGTTGTCTTTGGTTCACCCCTTGCTCGTAAGCAATGAGTGATCCAAGTAAGATGTCAATAGAGTAAGTATTTAAATCTTTAGATTTCGTGATCACAGTAATCTTAGCATCGTATGAAGAAGGCAAACATCTAAGAATTTTGTTCACTCTTTCGTAATTAGTTAGTTCTCTTCCTAGATCATGCAAAGAGGTAACGATTTGAGTGAACCTTGTGTACATTTCTGAAATCGTCTCACTAGGTTTCATGCAAAAAAGTTTGTAATCATGTAACAAGATGTTTAGCCTAGACTGTTTGACTTCAGTTGTATCTTCATATGTTATACACAATCTATCCCAGATTTCTTTACCCGTTGTACAAGTAGAAAAATGCATATAGTCTTCAGATTTTAAAGCACAAAAGAAATAATTCAAACATTTTGTATTTAACTGTGCTAAATCACGATCATCAAAAGTCCAATCTGTAAATGGGAGTTCAGTTTTAATACTGTTAACAAGTCTATATGGTGCTTCATAACCACCTTTAACTAACATCCACATACGATAATCGATTGATTGAAGAAAAGTAGACATGCGTGTTTTCCAAAAATCAAAAGGAATGTTATCAAACAACGGTGGTCTTGTAATAGAATAACCTTCAGCAGTATTACGATTGTCATAGTTAGCCATAGATCAAATTTAAAAGTTTTTAAACTTAAATTTTGAATCCTGCTCTGATACCACTTGAAAGTTCGATAGGGATGTTAAGCCCTAGTGAACTAGTCCCGAGGCTAACCAAGAGGGGGGGTAAATTGGTTATTTAAAAATTTCACGAGGAAAAGAAAAAATCTTTTCGATACTTTGCAGCGGAAACAAGTAAATAAGAATGAAAAGATCAATCACAGATATTCACCCAAGCAGTTAATATCAGAAAAGTAAAGTGCAGAACAGAATCAGAAAAGCAAACCAGATTTTATAGTGGTTCGGTCAACTTGACCTACGTCCACTCCCTGGAGTCTCCCCTCCAGGTATTGTACTAAACAAAAAGTGACTCTCCTTTTGCTCCCACAATAAGGCGGAGACGCCTGTACAAAGAACCTCCTTTCCACCACCCGGTAAGGCAGAGAACCTAACCTCCTTTTGCTTCCACCCGAAGCGGGCAGAGAACCCAACATCCTTTTGCTTCCTCCTGAAGCAGGCAGAGAACCAAATGTCCTTTTGCTTCCTCCTGAAGCAGGCAGAGAACCTCGAATTTTCTTGCCGATGATCCACTCCCAAAGAACACCGACACGATGAAAGACGACGAGTGGAGAAGAAGGCTCTGATCCTTGCTTGGAGCAACCTCCATGAACCCCTCACAAACTTCCCCTCACAAGATCCTCTCTCTCTCTCCCAAACTCTCTCTCTCTAGGGTTTCTCTGGAAAGGAAAGTGGCAAAAAATTTTTCTTGTTGAAAGAAAAAGATCTTTTATAGGAGGGCTTAAAATTTGCCCTAAATCTTAACTGGTCGGCCAAGATCGTCCAGGACGATCGATAGATCATCCTGTATGATCAGTTCAAAATCAGTTGCATCAGCCTAGACGATCTGGCTCTTCTGGACGATCAGTAGAAAAAATTGTTCATATCGCCCGTACGATACTGCTATCGTCCGAGACGATTAGTGTAAATCAAGGAATATCATCCAGAAGACAGTTCGGGTCGTCCAGAGTAAACTGTGCTGGATGACCAAAAAATGACTTGATCGTCCAGGATAATAATGATATTGTCCTGTACTATTAGTTCAAAAAGTGCCCAAATCGTCCTGTACACAGTTCAGGTCGTACAGCTGAAATGCACTAGACGATCATGATCGTCCGGGACAATCCTGCGATCATCCAGGACGATATGATCGTGTCAATCAAATATAAATTACTTTCCTTAATTACCATATTAATTTTGGCATGATTGTACTGGACAATCAGACCAAATATCTTAAAATAAAAAGTTGCCTAACTTGATCTGGCAGCTGAGAATTTTTGATTTGAGCTTATCGTCCTGTATGATCCAAATATCATCCAAGATGATCTGCTTAATCAGACCTCTTAACTTGGTCGCCCTAATTAGGGTTTCTATTTTTACTTGATTGTCCAGGACGATGTGACTATCGTCCAGGATGATATGAACAAAAATTTGAACAGAAACTCTAATTCACTCAAGCTCTCCCCTTGAGTGTGTGTGTGCAAGGTTACTTAGCTAAGGGATCAGTTACATTATAATTGAGTCAAGAAAAAAAATATAATACACTTAGACACACTTGGACCCGATCTTGAGTTGGCTTGAGTTGCTCGTGATCTTTTATGCCTGAAATGAGTTAGCCAAGCAAAACACAATAGAGACATGTTTATCATCATCAAAACAGATTTGCAACATTAGGAAAGAAGTAAACAGTTCTGCCTTTATCTCAATGAATGAACCCACCAACATCAATCAAGCCCTTTCTAATGAGTTTTATATCTTAGCTATGCAAGAGGAATTGAATTAATTTGTAAGGAATGATGTTTGGGAGTTAGTAAAAAGACCTAGGAGTCAAAGTATAGTGGGAACTAAGTGGGTCTTTAAGAATAAGATGAATGATTCTGGTGTGGTGGTTAGAAATAAGGCAAGATTGGTGGCTAAGGGTACAATCAAATTGAAGGGATTGATTTTGAGGAGGCCTTTACCCCTGTAGCTAGATTGGAAGCCATTAGGGTGCTACTAGCCTTTGACTGTTATAAGGGATTTAAGCTGTTTCAAATGGATGTCAAGAGTGCCTTTTAAATGGGGTAATATAATAGGATGTTTTTGTAGAATAACCCCCACATTTTGAGAGTTCCCAATATCCAAATAATGTTTACAAATTAAAAATGGCCTTATATGGATTGAAACAGACACCCAGAGCTTGGTATGAGAGGCTTAGCACACTCCTGTTAGAAAGAGAGTTTATTAAGGGGAGCGTAGACACCACCCTCTTTCTGAGGAGAGTAGGGGATGATTTACTCATTATCCAGATCTATGTTGATGATATACTTTTTGAATCTTTTGGTAAAAATTTATGTGATGATTTTTCTAAGACAATGAGTAAGGGGTTTGAGATGAGTATGATGGGAGAATTGTACTATTTTTTGAGATTTAGCATAAGGCAAATGGATGATGGAACATTTCTCAATCAATCTAAATACACTAAGGACATTTTAAAGAAATATGAAATGGATAAAGCCAAGCATATCAACACTCCCACGAGCTCCTCTATTCAGTTAGATTAGGATTCAAATGGAAAATCTATTAATTAGAAGAAGTTTAGGGAAATAATTGGATCACTGCTTTACCTAACTGCTAGCTAACCTGATATTATGTTTAGTGTTTTCTTTGTGCGAGGTTTCAAGCTGATTCTAAAGAGTCTCACCTGACTGCTATTAAGAGAATTCTTAGATATCTTTTAGGAACCCCAAACCTAGGAATATGGTACCCTAGGCACAACACTTCTTTTAAGATTATTAGATATTCTGATTCAGATTTTGTAGGGTGTAGGGTGGATAGAAAGAGCACTTCTGGAACTTGCGAAATCATACGACAGTCTTTAGTCTCCTGGTCCAGTAGAAAATAGAACTCAGTTGCACTTTCCACTGCTGAAACTGAGTACATTGCCTTAGGAAGTTGTGTGGCCCAAGTACATTGGTTGAAGCAACAAGTTTTAGATTTAGGTTTACCTGTTGGCACAATTTCTATTCTGTATGATAGTACTAGTGCCATCTGTATTTCTAAGAATCCAATCCAATATTCTAAAACCAAACACATTGATATAAGACATCACTTCATTAGGGATCATGTTATAAAAGAGGACATTGAGCTACATTATGTAGCAACTAAAAATCAGATGGCTGACATATTTACTAAACAAATGGCCTTTGACTCATTCAACATTTTGAGGACCAGATTGGGTGTGATTGACATAAATGCATGATTCTGATGACAGATGATTTTTGAGTTTGATTGTTTCCTTTTGTTTTTGTTAGTCTTTTGATTGGATTATCTATTTCCTGTTTTATTTTATTTTTTTTCTCACAGTTGATTTCCTTTTGTTGTGTGTTATTTTTCTAATTTGAGTATTTATTTTGATATGATTTCCTACTTGTTCTTGATTTACTATTTTATTCCTTTTAAAATCAGATCATTTCTCACTACTACTAATAAACTGGATTTCTAACTGAGAGTTTTGCCTTGTTTTGTCTGGAAGCTTGTAAGCAGAGATTGACTCCTCTAAATCTGTTAAAGGGAAGAAACATTGATGATTATTTCTCTTCCTCTAACTCCCTTTTAATGGTGTATTATTTCTTTTTGATAAAAATTTTCTTTAAAATTAAAAAGTTAGTTTTTGAAATATAGATCTATTTTATCTTCCTATAGTAATCTACCTCATATGAATAGTATTTTCAAAACTTTGAATCAGTGTTATGTTTTTCTTAATCAGGTGACTGCACTTATCATATGATGTATGATTTTTGTTTTGTGAATTACTCTTCCTTATTGTAGAGAGTGAGTTTTGTCGTCTCTTATGTCTAGAAGGTAATCTCACAGCTCAGATTCTTTAACGATTATGAAAGGAAGCAAGCTTACAACAGATGCGCAAAGAGTGCCAAAATGAAAAGAGGCAAAGATGCGCAATGTCTCCAAACTAGAAAGATACACAAAGTATATCAAAAATTAAAAGATGCACAAAGCGCCAAACAAATTGAAAAAGAGGCCCAAAATGAGCCCATAAAGAAATAAGCTTTCTTCCCTTTCAGATCTTTAAATGTCTTAGAGAAATTCATGCGCCACTTAATATTTTTAGAAGCTTGGGACGAAAACTCATGATTTCTAATTCCTTACTTGATAATACTATTATATAAAATATTTTTTTTGGAACGAGGCTTAAAAGGATCTCTTTTCAAATCTAATTTCTTTTCATTTTAATTAGACTTTTGTTTAAAAGGAATTTAAACCTGTATGGTGTCCGACGTAGGAGTTACGAAAGTTGATTTTCTAACTTTTCTGAATTTCAGCGTTGTCGATCTATTTCTTATTAGTTTTTGCATTAAAAATCAAAGGAAAATTCTAATTTACTGGAGCTGATCGATTCAAAAAAAAAGAGGGAGTTTTGATTTCATGAGGCTTGAAAGGATCTCTTTTCAAATCTAATTTCAGCGGAGAAGACAAAAATTCTTATTATTATTTTTGTGTTTCAAGTGTTTTTGTCCATTCCACCTCCTTTTTGTGATGTCAAAAATGTTGAAATCTAGGATCCCGAGCACTTAATTTTCATGGTGTCAACTAATACTTACTGAATCCATATGGACTTCCTTAAGATTACAAATGCTTATCCTTGTATATGAGCACTAACATTTCAGGTCAGATGCACACTGCTCAAGGTTACTGGAGACTCAAACTGGGTAGAATAGGAGGTTAAAAATTCTGTAATCTTTATTTTCTTTACTTTTTATTTTCTTGAGTCTGCCACAGAAGCATGTACGTGAAAGGAGCAACCATGCACACACACAGGAGGAAATTTATTTTTATCTTTAAAATTTTTTTAAAAAATATCGTACTGTACGATTTTAGATCGTACTGTATGATTAATTAATAATACTCAGGCCAACGGCTATTTTTCAGATGATTATCTTTGTAATCTAATCATACTATACGATGAGATTCAATTGAAAAACCCTAGCCGCCAGAATAAATTTGGTAAGTTCATAATTTTGATTTCTTGAACTGTTCGTACTGTACGATCATGATCATATGGTACGATTAATTGAATATTTACCAAAATTATCTCCCGTAATCAGGAAATAAACGTTGGTTTCTTATTTAAAGTCGATCATACTGTACGATGATATATCATACCGTACGATAGATAGAGACGATTACATTCGTCCCTTCGATCGTATCAGATAAAACCAAGGTTTTTTGTTATGTTCGTCCTGGACAATATTCGTATCGTACAGGATGATATCCTGAAATGAACTAATCGTACTATACGACTAGTGGTGTGCTGGACCACTAACAGAGATGATTTCATTCTTCCCTTCGATCGTACCAGAAGAAACCAAGATTTTTTGTTCTATTCATCCTGGACGATATTCGTATCGTATAGGATGATATCCTGAAACAAACTAATCATACAGTATGACAAGTGGAGTGCTGGATGATTGGCAGAGATGAATTCTTTCATCCCAGGGATCGTCCCACAGATCGTCCTGTACGAACAGTAGAAATCAACATTATCATCCTGTACGATATGTATAAACTTCGATAACTGTTCATCTGTGCTCGTACGGGAAGGATCTGTACTTGAACTGATCGTACTGGACGATGCTATATCGTACTGCACGAACAGAAATGCAAAAGTTAAAATCTTTAGGGTTTTCTGAAGCCTGATATAAAAACAACTTAAATTTTTTTATGAGGAGTTGTTGGTCTATCCTCTTACTATGAGAGGCTTTGAGGGAAGAAGGGGATTCGAGAACGAGAAGTTTTTCTTCAGAGAGATCCAGGGCTTGTGAAAGGAAGGTGAAGGTGAGCTTGAGCATGTGGGAGAAGTTGTGTGAGGGGATCACACGGTGGCTCCAAGCTAGTTGCATGCTTTGCTCCTCTTGTGGCTTTAGGGAGTCTCGGGAAAGTTCTCGAGGGAAGAGTCACTTCAAGATCAACATCATCAAGGTACTCTGCCATCTCTAGGAGGGAGAAAAAGGAGAAGGTCTGCTGCCGTCACCAGGAGGGTGACATAGCGTTTGGTATTCCGCCGCACCGAGGGAGGTGAAAGTGAGTATTGTAAAGGCATCTCCGCCTTGCTGTGGGAGCAAAAGGAGAGTCAACTTTTACTAGTGCAAATCCTGGAGTGGAGGACTCCGGGGAGTGGACGTAGGTCAAGTGACCGAACTACTATAAAAATCTCTGGTGTGTTTTTTCTATTTTACCATATTTTATTTTTCATGCTCTTAATTAGTACTTTAAATTGCTTGGTGAAAAATCATAATTTAAATCTTGCATTGTGAAAGTTATAATTGAATTACCAATATCATCGTTGTGAACATTTTACTTGCTTCTGCATGTTATTCGTTAAGTTATCCTTTAAAACATACAAAAAAAGTAGAACTCTTGTTTAGGATTGATTTTTTAAAGTACCAATTCTCCCCCCTCTTGGCGCATCTCGTACTTTCAAGTGGTATCTGAGCGGGGTTTCAAAATAGTGTTTTAGAAAACCTAGAAACATAAGATCCATGGCTCAATTTGGTAACCTTAACACTGTGGAGGGTTATTCTATAACACGTCCACCTTTATTTATCAATATACCGTTTGATTTCTGGAAAATACGCATGTCTACATTTTTACAGTCTCTAGACTATCGCATGTGGATGTTGGTCCAAGAAGGTTATTCTGCACCGTTTCGCATGTTGAATGGAATTAAAACTGAAATATCGTTTAATGAATGGAGCATTACGGATAGAGAAATTGTATAGTTAAATGCTAAATGTCTAAATTATTTTTTTTGCGCATTAAAATCAGAAGACTATATGCGAGAATCAACTTGTACTACTGGTAAGCAAATTTGGGACAAACTATGTATCACGTACGAAGGAACTAGTGAGGTCAAACAATCTAGGTTGAACATACTGCTACATGATTATGAATTATTTTGCATGAAACTTAGTGAAACTATATCTGACATGTACACTCGATTCACCCAGATTGTAACATCTCTGCATGCTTTAGGGAGAGCGTTGTCTAACTCGGAAAAAGTAAATAAAATACTGTGATGTTTGCCTAGCTTGTATGATGCTAAAATCACTGCAATAATTGAGTCGAAAGACCTGAACATTTATTCTATTGATAATTTACTTGGGTCACTCATTGCTTACGAGCAAGGAGTGAGTCAACGACAAAGTGATGCAGGTGAAAAGAAGAAGGAGCGAATGGTGGCTTTAAAAGCAAACAATTCTGAAAGTGACAGCTCAGCAGTGGAGGAAGATGATGACATCACCTTGATGACTCGTCAGTTCAAAAATTTTCTGAAAAGAAAGCAGCGCCATCATCAAAGCAATTAGAACAAAGGTAAAAGCTCAAAGCATACTAAAGTTGCATCTGACATAATTTACTTTGAGTGCAGGAAACCCGGTCATCTCTGAGCTGATTGCCCTAACATCAAGACTCATCAAACCAAGGAAAAGGGTGAGGAAAGATCAAAGTTTAAGAAGGGGGCAAATTTAAGACACAAAAAGCATTTTGGGCCGACTCTGCCTCAGAATCATCGGAAGAAGAAGCAGAGGAGGAGGTAACGAATCTATGTCTTATGACTAATGATAATCTTGATCAATCAGATCAAGATAAGGTATGTCAACTGTCTTACGATGAACTGCTTATTATTTCTAAAAAAATCCATGACTCGTATAGAAAGTTAAAGAAAAAGCATGTTAGTCTTAACACTGAGTTTAGTACTTTACAAAAGGAGCATGCTGGTGTAGTTAAGAATTTTTCTGACTTGGATAAAGATCATATATCTTTGCTTGATGAATATGATACATTAAATAAGAATCATATTGAGTTAACCACTGCACACGATACCTTAAAATCATCACATATTGAACTAGAGAATGTATTTAAGGAACTAGAAGAACTAGTAGGGGAACTAAGTAGTAGTGAGCATACATTAAGATTTAAATATGCAAGCCTTAACCAAGAGAATAAATTTTTAAATGAAAAACATCATGCATTCGAAAATAATACAACACCTCCCACATTTGCTGAGTTTTTTCAGCCTCGACCATGCGAACCATCTCATTCAAAACCTGCACGACATCCATCATCCAAACCCAGAAATAGGCACTACCACCCCCGTAGATTAGTGAACCCATTTCCCAGTGTTAGGTGTTACTCTTGTGGCATGCTAGGTCAAATAGCCCACACTTACACAATTCATCATAGGACACATCTAGTGTGGAGACCTAAATCGCATTCATCACAGCATAATATGCATATATTTCATTCATATAAGCATAGGGTGGAACCCAAACTCACTTGGGTTCCCAAAGCTAATCTGTGATTGACATTGTAGGGATGCTCTCACAAAAGACCTAGTGAGAGCATGTGGTACCTGGACAGTGGCTGCTCGAGACACATGATTGGAGACATGAAGCAGTTCGTGACACTGGAGGCCAGGTCAGGAGGAAAGGTAACTTTGGGAGACAACACCACCAGGAAAGTGGTGGGCTCAGGTATCATTGGAAACACTGAGAATTTGATTATTAAGAATGTACTTTTAGTTGATAGTTTAAAGCATAATCATTTAAGTATTAGTCAACTATGTGACAAGGGCTTTGACATAAAATTTCTTTCTAATAAATGCATGATTAGCTTAAATGATAGACTTATGTTAGAAGGAAAATGCATAAATAATATTTACATGTGAGATTTAAACTACATTGAAAATTCAAACACTTTGTGTTTGAAAATAATAGCTGATGACTCTTGGTTATGGCATAGGAGACTATGCCATGCTAGTATGAAAACACTTAGGAACATCACTCAGAAAGACTTAGTTAGAGGCATATCAAAGTTAGACTTTACTAAGGATCATCTTTGTGATGCCTGCCAATTAGGAAAATAAGTTAAATCTTCATTTCATGAAATCAAGGATATCAACACCACTAGGCCACTAGAAACTCTCCACATGAACCTGTTCGGACCTGTTAGTACAACCAGCCTAGGAGGGAAGTTATATGGATTTGTAATAGTGGATGACTACTCTAGGTTTACTTAGGTGAAATTCCTAGCTCATAAGAGTGAGTCATTTGAAGAGTTTAGAATTTTCTCCACTTGGATTCAAAGGAAATTAGGATGTGTAATTTCAATAATTCATAGTGATCATGGTGGAGAATTTGAGAATGATAAATTTGAATCATTTTGCAAAGATGTTGGAATAGAACATAATTTCTTTGCCCCTAGAACTCCTCAGTAAAATGGAATAGCAGAAAGAAAGAATAGAACTTTAGTTGAAGCTGCTAAGGCTATGTTAGCTGAATACACTCTTCCTAGATATTTTTGGGAAGAAGTAGTGAATACCGTGTGTTATGTCTTAAATAGGGTAAATGTTAGATCCAAACTTAATAAGACACCCTATGAGTTGCTTAAGGGTAGGACACCCAATCTTTCCCACTTACACATTTTTGGTTGCAAATGCTTCATCTTAATCAATGGCAAGTCACCCTTAGGAAAGTTCGATCCTAAATCTGATGAAGGGGTTTTCCTAGGCCACTCATCTGTAGGTAAAGCCTATAGAATCTTCAATAAGAAAACCCTAGTAGTAGAAGAGTCCACCCATGTGGTATTTGATGAATCCAATAAGACCTCTAAATCTAATCATGAAGAAGAAGAAGTTGAGATTATACAGGGAGTAGAAACCATTACCATAGATACTAGAGCGGAACCTCAGGAACATCTGCCTAGAGATTGGAAATTTTCCTCTAATCATCCTAGAGAACTGATCTTAGGAGACCCATCAGAAGGGGTAAAAACTAGGCATGGACTTAGGAAAGAGGTTAGTCATTCAACATTCATATCTATGATTGAACCCACAAATATAGATCAAGCCTTAGGAGATGAATTCTGGATCCTAGCAATACAAGAAGAGTTGAACCAATTCGTTAGGAATGATGTATGGGAATTAGTCAAAAGACCTAAAGAATAAAGTGTGGTTGGAACTAAATGGGTCTTTAAAAATAAGATGAATGACTCTAGAATAGTAGTGAGAAATAAGGCTAGGTTAGTAGCAAAGGGGTATAACCAAATTGAAGGAATAAATTTTGAAGAAACCATTGCTCTGGTAGCTAGATTAGAAGCCATCAGGGTACTGTTAGCCTTTGCTTGTTTTAGGGATTTTAAGCTGTATCAAATGCATGTCAAGAGTGCTTTCCTGAACTGGGTAATCAAGGAAAATGTTTATGTGGAGCAACCCCCGGGGTTTGAAAACTCACAATTTCCAAACCACGTGTTCAAACTGAAAAAGGCACTATACGGGATAGAACAAGCACCTAGAGCCTGGTATGAAAGACTTAGTACATTCCGACTAGATAGAGGTTTTGTTAAGGGAAGTGTGGACACCACCTTATTCTTGAAGAAGGTAGGAGTTGAGATACTCATCATTCAGATTTATGTAGATGACATCTTGTTCGGATAGACAGAGAAAAACTTATGTAATAAATTTTCAAAAATAATGAGTGATGAGTTTGAAATGAGTATGATGGGAGAACTTAGTTACTTCTTTGGGTTCAGTGTAAACTAGATGGAAGGTGGAACGTTCCTTAGCCAATCTAAGTATATATATGATATTTTAAAAAAATATGAAATGGACAATGCTAAGGCTATGAATACACCCATGAGCTCTAACATTCAATTAGATAAAGATCCCAGTGGGAAGTCTGTAGATCAAAAGAGGTATATGAGAATAATTGGATCACTTCTCTTCTTGACTGCCAGTAGACCAGACATAATGTTTAGTGTGTGTCTCTGTGCCAGCTTTCAAGCTGACCTGAAAGAATCTCACATGACTGCTGTCTAAAGAATTCTTAGATATCTACTAGGCACCCCGAACTTAGAAATTTGGTATCCTAGACACAACACTACTTTTGAAATCTTAGGGTACTCATATTCAAACTTTACAGGATGTAGGGTAGATAGAAAAAGCACTTCTGGTACTTGTCAATTCATTGGACAATCATTAGTTTCATGGTCCAGTAGAAAATAGAATTCGGTAGCCCTATCAACAACCGAAACAGAATATATAGCGGTAGGTAGCTGTGTTGCACAAGTTTTGTGGTTAAAATAATAACTTTTAGATCTAGGACTACATGTAGGAACCATTCCAATCAAGTGTGACAACACTAGTGCTATTTGCATATCCAAAAATCCAATTCAACATTCACGAACAAAACATATAGATATTAGACATCATTTCATAAGAGATCACGTAGCCAAAGGAGATATTGAACTGCACCACATTGCTACTGAAGATCAATTGGCTAACATTTTCACAAAACTATTAGATTATGACACCTTTAGCACCTTAAGAATAAAATTAGGTGTCATAGACATTCAAGCCTAAAACAAAAAAAAATGTGTGTGTGTTTGTTATGATTATTTTGTTTAAAAAAAAAAATGGTTTCCTGATCCTCTTACCTTGCTAATGAAAAACCTTGAATTTCTCTGCACATCGTACTGTACGATCACATATCGTACTGTACAATTATCCCAAAATCACTCAAATCTCAGCCTTCCACTCCCATTCACGATCCAGATCTCTCTTGGCTTGCACATATCATACTATATGACTCACCACTCGTACCGTACGATACACATTATTGTCCATCATACTGTACGAAACTCACATCGTACTATACGATCCACGTGTCAAATAGATTAGGATGAATTTAAACCTGGCCGTACAAAAATTATTGCCTTTCGTACTGTACGAACACATGTTCGTACTGTATGATTCTTTTTGTCAAAGGTCGTTCTGACGACTTCTCGGGACGAATGCCTCTCACTCACGTTCGTACAGTATGATTCTAATCGTACTGTACGATTTGACTCCCTTTTTTGAACGGTCATCTAGACAACATTATTGCACCTATCGTACTGTACGATCCTCAATCGTATTGTACGATATATCAAAAATTTTATAAAATAGAGGGCTTCTTTAGCTTGACTCACTCACTCCAAATTTCCTCACTCTCTCAATTCACTTCTTCCTCAATGTCTGGTGCAAGTAAGCACGGCCGAATGATCGTAGGGAGCTCTTCCTCCTCTCGACGATTTGACGATCACTTTCTCTCCGCTACAGATGAGAAAGCATACAATAAACTCAAAGAAGCCAAAATCACTCCATCTCGAATACTGAATCAAGCTGCTCCGAATTTCAAGGTGATGAACCTTTTCGCCTCCACCACTCTTCAATTCTTGTTGACTCTAGCATTTCCTTTCCACTCCGAATTAATTTTTGAGTTTCTTTCCAATGTAAAAATAGACCTAGAGAACACCACTTTCACTTCCTATTTCTGCAAACAGCATGTCGTTATCACTGTCAACGACATAGATGCACACATTGGGCTATCCACTGACGGTCCTCATCCCCAATCTATGATCTCACATGATTATGATTGGACCTCAGTTAATATAACCCTTAGAGGTGTCACATCCAATCAACACCTACCCCTTGTTCAAACCCTGAATCAGAATGCACGCGTTATCCAGCATGTCCTTCGCACGTCCATCATACCCAAAGCTGGAGACTGCATCCATATTACTCCACTGCTGTCTATGGTCACGTATCTAATAATATCTGGAACCAAATTTAATGAAGCCCAAATGGTTTTAGATTATATCCGTACCCTGTCTGCATACTGATATCCCGGTGCCCGCCAAAAACTAAACCTTGCTTTAGGACATGTCATAGGATACATCTTAGATACTAAGTATCAACTTCATTATCCGCTACCTCCAGATCATCTTCCTATCTTCTACTCTGATGCCTCTTTTTGTATCTTATTCCATCGGCGGGCCGCTCACGCTGATCCCGAGTTTGATGACGAAGAGGCTGCTGCTCCTGCTGACGCCCCTCCACCCCCACCAATGTACCCACCTGGTCTTGCTCATCCTGACTACCCTCACGATGACATCATTCAACGCCTTGATCGATTGGAGACTAGACTGGATTCCCACATTTTTTGTTCTGTTCGTCATGGATGATATTCGTATCGTACAGGACGATATGCTGAAATGAACTAATCGTACTGTACGACTAGTGGAGTGTTGGATAACTGATAGAGATGATTTCATTCATCCCTTTGATCGTACCAGATGAAACCAAGATTTTTTATTCTATTCGTCCTGGACGATATTCGTATCATACAGGATGATATCCTGAAACAAACTAATTCACTGTACGACAAGTGGAGTGCTGGACGACTGCCAGAGATTAATTCTTTTATCGCAGAGATCATCAACATTATCGTCCTGTATGATATACATATCGTACAGTACGATATGCATAAACTTTAATAACTGTTCGTCTGTGCTCGTACTGGACGGATCTGCACTTGAACTGATCGTACTGGACGATGCTATATCGTACTGTACGAATAAAAACATAAAAGTTGAAATCTTTAGGGTTTTCTGAAGCCTGATATAAAAATAACTTAAATTTTTTTATGAGGAGTTGTTGGTCTATCCTCTTGCTGTGAGTGGCTTTGAGGGAAGAAGGGGATTCGTGAAGGAGAAGTTTTTCTTTGAAGAGATCCAGGGCTTGCGAGAGGAAGGTGAAGGTGAGCTTGAGCTTGAGGGAGAAGTAGTGTGAGGGGATCACACGGTGGCTGCAAGCTAGTTGCATGCTTTGCTCCTCTTGTGGCTTTGGGGAGTCTCAGGAAAGTTCTCAAGGGAAGAGTCACTTCAAGATCAACATCGTCAAGGTACTCTGCCATCTCCAGGAGGGAGAAAAAGGAGAAGGTCCGCTGCCGTCACCAGGAGGGTGACATAGCGTTTGGTACTCCGCCGCACCGAGGGAGGCGAAAGTGAGTATTATAAAGGCTTCTCCACCTTGCTGTGGGAGCAAAAGGAGAGTCAACTTTTACTAGTGCAAATCCCGGAGTAGAGGACTCCTTGAAATGGACGTAGGTCAAGTGACCGAACCACTATAAAAAACTCTGGTGTGTTTTTTCTATTTTACTGTACTTTACTTTTCATGCTCTCAATTAGTACTTTAAATTGCTTGGTGAAAAATCATAATTTAAATCTTGTATTGTGAAAGTTACAATTGAATTACCAATATCGTCGTTGTGAATGTTTTACTTGCTCCCGCATGTTATTCATTAAGTTATCCTTTAAAAAATTCAAAAAAAGTAGAACTCTTGTTTAGGATTGATTTTTTAAAATACCAATTCACCCCCTCTCTTGGCGCATCTCGTACTTTCAAAAAGGGGAGTTGGTTTTTTGAGTTACTAGTAATTTCTTTTACTATTTCTGTGTTGTAGTTATTTCCTTTATTGTATTGAGTATTACTGTTTGTTAATGTTTTAGTGAAATTTGAAATGAAAAATCTTTTCTCGTATGTGTGTTAATTACTCCGATCTGTTTTATTTAAAACTAATGAATAAATATTTTCCATCATCAAAAAGGGGGAGATTATTGTAAATCTAGATTTCGGGATTACAATTTTGATGATAACAAATATTTTTGTGCTCTGTTTGGTTAACTAATATTTCAGGTATAAAAGATCAAATGCAACTCAATCCAACTCAAGAACGGGTTTGTGTGTGTCTAAGTAGTAATTTTTACCTTTCTTGAGTCAAATATAATGTAAGTGATCCCCTAGCTAAGTAACCTTGCACACACACACTCAGGGGGGGAGTTTTTAGTGAGTTAGAGGTGTTTGTTTTCAAGTTTTATTCATATCATCTTGGATGATATTAATATCATCCTGGATGATCCAATGAAAATAAAAATCCTAATTAGGGCGCCCAGGTTAAGTCGGTTTAATTAAGCATATCGTCTAGGACGATACACATATAGTACAGGATGATAGGCTCAAATCAAAAATTCTTAGCCGCCAGATCAAGTTAGGCAAGTTTTTATTTTTAGAGATTTGGTCTGATCGTCCTGGATGATATGTGTATCATCCTGGATGATCCACTACAATCATGCCTGAATTAGTCTAGTGATTAAGGAAAGAAATTAATTTTTAAATGATACGATCATATCATCCTGGACGATCACAATATCGTACAGGACGATACGTGCAAAATCCTGATCGTCTAGACCATTTCACTTGGACGACCTGCACGATCTTCTGGATGATATGCCCAAATTTGAACTAATTGCACAGGACGATAGAGATATCGTCCCGGACGATCAAGTCATTTTAAATCGAACAAAACATTTTATGCAAGCTGATCTGATATATGTCAAGGATGATTTTATCATTTTTGAACTAATCATACAGGACGATATGTATATCTTCCCAGACGATTAAGTCATTTTGAGATCGTCCAGCACAAGTACCCCTGGACGACCAGAGCGGCCTTCTAGACGAAAATTTTGATTTATACTAATCATCTCGGACAATTGCAGAATCTTTGAGGATATTCTGAACAAACATTTGTTCTAATCGTCCAGAGAAACCTGGTCGTCCAGACTGAAACATGTGATTTTGAACTGATCGTACAAGACGATCGACCGATCATCCTTGATGATATTTGATGACCAGTTGAGATTTATGGTAATTTTTGAGCCCTCAGTTTTAAGATCTTATTCTTTTAATCAGAAAAATCTTTTGCGACTTTTCTTTCTAGAGAAAACTTTGGGAGAGAGAGAGATAGAGCTTGGGAGAGAGAGAGAGGATCTTATGACTGGGAGTTTGTGAGGGATTCACAAAGGTTACTCCAAGCAAGGATCTAAGTCATCTTCTCCGGTCGTCATCTCTTATCCCGTCAGTGTTTTTCTATGGGGGGATAGTCCGCAAGAAGATCGAGGTTCTCTACCTGCTTCAAGAGAAAGTGAAAGGAGACTAGGTTCTCTGCCCGCTTTAGGAGGAAGCGAAAGGAGTTCAGGTTCTCTACCTCATCGGGTTGGTGGAAAGGAGATTTTGTACAAGCTTCTTCGCCTTGCTATGGGAGCAAAAGGAGAGTCACTTAGTGTTAGTGCAATACCCAGAGGGGAGGCTCCAGGGAGTGGATGTAGGTCAAGTTGACCGAACCACTATAAAATCTAGTGTGTTCTTTTTGATTATTTTCTACAATTACTTTTCTGTTGATGATTGTGTGACTGTGATTATTATTATTTGATCATCGTTGAACATCTACAAATCCTTGTGAAACTGTAATAGTTATAAAAAATTCAAAAAGAATTTTTCTAAATCGTTGTTTGTCCATGAATTTTTAAAATAACCAATTCACCCCCCTCCCCCCTCTTGGTTAGCCTCGGGACTAGTTCACAAGGGCTTAACATCCCTTTCAAACTTTCATCCATGTAGAAGGATTGGGCTCAAACTTGGGTTCATTTATTGACCCATGCAGCATCCCTAGATGTCACATGTGTGCTCATAACACGCTCGTCAGGGCCCATGCGGGTGTTTGGGGGCATTTTATAATTATTTGATGAACCTTATCCACTACTATTTACCTACTTAGAAGGATCAGATTTAAATTTATTAACCCGCGTAGCATCCCTAGATGCCACGTGTATACCAATAACACGCTTGCCGAGGCCCATACATGTGTTTGGGATGGTATTTGAAATGGTTTACTAAACCTTATCGACTCCTATATACATGTTCAGGAGGATCGGGTTCAAATTTATTGACCCGCGTAGACATCACGTGTGTTCCAACAACACATTTATCGGGGCCCATACAGGTGTTTGGGGGTATTTTATAATTATTTGCCAAATGTTGTCAACTCATATTTACCTACTTAGGAGGATCAGATTTAAATTTATTGACCCGTGCAGCATCCCTAGATGTCACGCGTGTACCAAAAACATGCTCGTTTGGACCCATACGGGTGTATTGTAATATATGGCCCTTTTGTGTACCTATGTGTATACAAACTATGGTGCATGTGAAAGGATATTCTTAGAATATTTGAAAATGCCTTCTTTCTGCTTGCATGGATGTTGTGGATTCGGTGGCATTAGATGTATAAGAGTCTTCCGCAGTAGCTTGTAGGAGTTTGTATGCTCGGATCCCTTCAATGCGCTTATTGCATATTGAATCCTCTCTATTTATGGGGGGGATAAGTATATTCATTGGCCGCTGAACTACTATAGACTATACGAATATTGCAATGATTGTTGCATACTTCGATACTCATCTATAGAGAATGTCAACAACTATAGATTGCATTCATTTATAAGTCGATATTAATTATGGGAATATTACAACGTCAGTTGCATGTTAACATGAATTGCCAGGTGAGTTATATCAATCACCAATTCCTTCATACATGCTGATAGATGAATGACTATATTTACTTGTGCTTCAAAGTTTCACTTGAATGTATTTGGACTTATCACCTCATTATTTTCATTGCATGTCAAATCCTTCTACTTGAAGAATTGAAGACTGTATCTGTTTGTGTATTAATTTTTAGTGTTTGTTGATATTGTTGACCTCATTTTTGTATGAGGTCAGTAGGACGAATCTAGACCTTAGGATCTTTCCAATCCTTAAGATCAATCTTGACCCTAGGATCAATCTAATCTTAGACCAATCCAGATTCAAATCAATCATGACCGCAGATCAGTCTAGCTTATAGACCATCCTAGATCCTAGGATCATTCTAGAATCCAAAACCCTAGGATCGTCCTAGATGATAGATTTTAGGATCTACTCTAAATCCTAAGACTCTTTTAGACCCTAGACCCTAAGATTCTTATACTCTAGAGTCCTCTTAGATCCCATACCTTAGGATTCTTCTAGACTTCAAGCCCAAGGATCTACCCATGTCCTAGATCTACCAAGACTCTAGGATCTTCCTAGACTTTAGTCCCTAGGGTCTACTCTAGACCCTAGGATTCCTTTAAGCTGATCTAGACCCTAGGATCTATTCTAAAACCTAGGATTCCTCTAGATCAATCCAAGTTTTAATTCAATCTTGACTTAATTCAAATCCAAAAATCCAGACCCAAATCTAAGTTTAACGGCTTAGGTCTTGAAAGCCTTTTCCAATAAACTTTCAAACACTTCAAAACCCAATCGAATAACTTCTGATTTAGAGTCTATCAATTTCATATTGATATCACATGTCTCTAGAGGCAACCCTCCAAATTGGAGCTCATTCTGAGCTCTCTAACCCCAAAAATTGAATTAATTTCCAAAGGCTATAAAACCTTCAAATATTTACAGTCTATGCCACTAGACCTGTCACCCAGTGGATTTTGACCTTGGAGACTTCTCCAAACCTTCAAATCACTTCCAACCCCTTGATTATGACCCATTGAGCATTAAACTACATTTTGTTAGACCCACTTTGACCCCCAGTTGACTAGGAGTCAAAATGACCAAATTACCCCTTAAGGGTTCAAATACACATTTCAAATCAAATGACCTCCAAATTGCTTGGAAATACTTCCAATAATTTTTAAACATCAAACCTAACCTATTGGACCCAAACCCAGACCCTGGGTCAACCTGGTAGGCCAAGTCAACCCAAGTTGACCAAATAGGCCTTTAAGGGTCAAAACAGGTCATTTTGACCAAATGACCCCCTCAACTATGGGACCACCACCAGTAGACTGAGAATGTCATTTTGAACGGGTTGGACCCAATCCCTGGCCCTGGGTCAACCAAGTTGACCAAGTCAACCCAGTTTGACCAATTCAACCTTTAAGCCATTTCTATTTCAAATTAAACCTTAAATACATTCCACACTTTCTTAAAACTCCTTGAACATATTCTTGAAGGGTTTGGCTTTGATTGGGCCATTAACCCAATCAGTAGTTGAGTAAGTCAAACTAAATCTATGGTTGGTCAAAGTTAACCCATATGACCCATTTCAATGCTCTTAATCAATTCAACCTATTTTAAATCTCAAACCAACTTCAAATCATAACCTTAATGTGTCCTAATGCTTGGCCAACTTAATTCAAGTCAGTTTGACCAAGTCAACACATTGAGACTTGGTCAAATTAGCTCAAACTCTTCTAATACATTCAAATTCCAATTTTAAACTCTGAAATCCCCTTTGAATCAATCCAATCAGCTCCTTAGGTCCCCTTGGCTGTCATCTCACCACCCCTTGACTGTTGACTGGTCCAATCAAGTCAACAAAGGGTTAAGGAGTGGTCAAATATGGTCAAAACCTATCTTAATCCATCCTAATTTAATTTTAAACCCATCCAACCATTTAAACAATCTCTAGAACATTCTTAGGGCTCATTCTAACCCTTAGATCATGATCAAATGGTCCTCAAGCTCTCTACATGGGCATATGGGGACAAGCCTTGCTTTACACATCACTTGTCCTTTTATTCCCCTACTCTCTAACTATTTTGGGGATAGGTGGAAGTCATACAGGAGCACCCACATTCATTCACAACCATCCATTCAAGATGGAGGGACTTGAATAGGGTAAAAGGTTAAAATCAAGCCTCATTCCTCCTTAGAATTCTCACAAGCAATCCTTCTCCTCAAGAAATCCTAAAACCTTCAAAGCTCTTTTAAGAGCTCCTCCAGACATGTCCCTAGCTCTCCCATGCTTCTCCCCACCAAAATCTAGCCTCCAAAGCCCTCAATGGTGAAGAGAGAGGGAGCTAGAGAGAGAAAGAAGAGTTTTCCAAGAAACATCCAGTCTAGTATGAACCAGGTCTTGAGGTCTTCTACAAAGTTGAAGAGGAGCTCAGCAGGTTTCCAACAAGCCCAAGATATCAAATATTCGACTGCTAGATTGTAAGTTATCGTCATTTTAAGTTTAATGATCAAACATTAATATCTTCCAAATCTCAATGCATGGAGCCTTGAAACTCCATGGATTACAAGATTAGGATATCTAGATCCTATGTTTCAAATTTCAACAAATTTGGACTGTTTGATCGAAAGTTACGGCCATTTCAATTATTAGTTCAAAATGAACTAAATTGCTCAGTTTCTAGCAGAACTGTCCGATTGCGATATACACGCAATCAGACGGTCCAGAAAGCGTCAGACGGTGTGAATCGTCCGATGAAGCAAATAGAAGATCAGAATCAAGACTGTGGGGTGATGATGTGGCCAAATCTAGGCTGTCCATTTAACCCGCGGTTGATCCAACAGTCGAAATCGACCGCCGACGTGTTTAAGTGAACTCCGGATAGCTTGATAGATGTCACTATCAGGATTCGCCACGTGTCCTGCAGCACCGTCGAGTTGTCGCATATGCCATGTGTCATTCTATGAACCTGCCACGTGGCCCACTATTCAAATTTCTCTGAAATTGAATTAAAAATCATATTAAATAGCCAGAACTTTCAAAATTCACCAAAAATTCATTTGTTGTCCAAATTTGATTTTCTTCGGCTCGTTGGAACTGTCTTTAGCCCAAGTATATTTTAAAATTTAATTTGAATGATTTAAATCATTATATATAGAGTTATTAAGGTTTTAATTAAAATTGAATATCTTTAATAACTCTCAATCCAGTGATCGGATTGATCTCAAATTTGGACATAGTATACTAATGTGTGTTACCCACATTTCATAAAAATACCAGCTCTAGTTAATGCCTAGATTTTGGTGAATTTAATTTTCAAAGTTTTGGGTCAAATTTTATCCCAAAATTTTAAAAATTTATAACTCACAAACCACTTAGAAATATGCTTGCATTTCTCTGCGGTATGTGTAATTTAGTGTCAGGATTAGATGACCAAAGTTTCAATCCCAATTAAACATTAGTGCACCTAGGAAAAATAGTTAAGGATATGTGCTAGATAACTTAGACAATTCTTAGAAAATTCTACACACCTAATAGAGGTGAAACTTGATATTAAACCTAGTGACATTTAATATCTTAGGTTCAAATTTCACCTAATTTGGAGCCTATTAGGTCAGAAAATTAAACAAGTCAAAATTAACCACTTAATCAAGCATTTAAATTTCCAAAAAATATAATAAATCAAGATTAAATCCAAAAATTACAAATAATATCTTAAACTGACCATAATCTGACCCTTAATCAACAAAAATTAAAACAAACTAAATTTGACATCAATTTTAAGAATAATTTAATTTTAAGTGAAATTTAAGATTTAATTAAATTATTTAATTAAAAATAATTAAAAATTCCAAAATTCTCTCAAACACTTGATAATCTCTTCTTAGACCATTCCTGATCTTTGGAGATGATTTTAAGAAGTTTGGAGGTCATTTGGATTCAAATCATCAATGGCCCTTAATTAAGCAAATTAAATAATTCATTAAATACTCAAAACTTCAAAAATTCATAACTAATTCAAATGAACTCCAAATTGAGCAAACTCAAACGCATTCGATTCATAATAAGGTCTAATATTTAACAAAAATATTAAATTTCCAGAAATCAAACAAATTTGAAAAAGTAAACTTTTGGTCAAACTTAGTTTAAATTCAAGTCAAAACTTCAAACCTTCATAATAAAATCTAGAAAAATTCAATTTCAGCATACTTACTGTCTAACTGATCGTACTATGGTTTAGTATTTTAATAAAATATTAACATTCCAGAAAATACTATAAATCAAAAAGTCAACTTTTGACCCCTTAATTAATTGATTAAAATAATCCAAAAAATTTCAAAATTCAACAAATCATCAATAATTCCAAAAATCATTAATTAAATCTTAAAACTAGAAATCAACTAACCTTAATTAAAATTTAATTAACCCTCAAGCTTGATCAAATTAAAATTACTTAATTATATCGGGTACCATTAGGTAACCTAGGCCTACGAGGCTATTAAGTTTGCCCCAAGGAAGGTGAAATAAACTTCATAGCCTCGGTGTGCAACGAAGGTGGAATCCAAAAAATAATCAAAAATTAATTTTAAAATCAATCTTAAGCTATTAATACTTAAACTTAAACATAAATCTCTTAAGCCTTTTAACCAACCAGAACATCAAGCAACTTCAATCAAGTGCCCTATTTAGGATATATCAAAACCACACAGCCTCCTACACACACTTTAGATGTTTTTCTAGGACAACCAACTCTAGTCTTAGGATAAGCCGGTGTTTACTTTTCTATTGTGTGCTGGATTTTTGAGCTTTCATTGCATGTTATTTGCTAGTAATAGAATTACTGTGTTTGTCTATTTATTTACTCCACTCTGTGATGTGATTGACTATGCGTTAGATCTACCCCTAGGTTAGGGATGATTTATACTAATTTAATCTTATGCAGGTGGCCATGCTCACACAGGGCAATTAAATTAAAGGGGGCACAATAAAATTAAGCTTTAAAATTAATGCTTTTTTCTGCAGGTGCTTTAAAAATTTACTTAAGTCCCCCTTTAAGATTAAAAGAGCATGGCCAAGCGTGGCTGTGATTGCGTATTTTTAAAATTTCAATATATAACTTCTTCGGATGCCAAATATAACTATTGATTATTAGGATAACCTTGCAGGATCGAGTCTAGATTTTTAATTTTGATCGATGTAATTTAAATGTAATTGAGTTGTAATGTTTAAAGTGCTTTGAGATGGGATATAAATCCAATCTAAAATTCAAAGAGAAGGGTGACACCCCTTAGGGGAGAGTCCCTCTTCATTTGAATATTCAGATTTGGATACTTTCAAGTATCCAAAGAGAAAATATAACACCCCTACCCAGGGGGAGTTTCTTTTCATTTGGATATCCAGACCCGATGATCCAAGAAGTTCCAAGAAGATGAATAAGTAAAGAACAAGAAGACCCAATTTCAAAGTCAGTTGAGTCTTAGGAGTAGAATCCGGTTTGTAGTCAGTGGTACCCGGCCACTTTACTTTTCCTACAGACCCTGAGTTCTACAATTAAAAGGCACTTACCTATGGACTTTTATTTTGAATATTTATTTAATTAATTTAATTATTTAATTGATTTGATTGATGTGTTGATTGCGATTAGGATTTTCCTGCTTTTATTAGTTTTTTGGCGATCTTGCATGTCGTATTTGATTTAGCTTGGAATACGATCGGAGGCTCGTGAGGGTACGATCAAACTATTTATACTTTAATTAAAATTAAAAATTTTAGGCTTAGATAGAAACTCTAACACCTTTAAGAAGTAAGCCCAGACTCCATACATATTAAAACTTCTCTTCCGCGTTAGGCACCTCCCCGCCTGCAGTTTTGACAGACCAACTGACCTATTAGGGTGCAGTTCTATCCAAGACGATGTTGTGCAATCTCTAGGATAAAACCTATTTTTTAAAGTTTAATTTTAAAATTACTTCATTCTGATTTCAAATATTTAAATGAGTCAACTAGCATGCATTGCATTAGTAATAAATCAAAAATTGAGTCTAATTCTTAATTATATTTTTAGCTTAAGCATTTCACCCAACATATGTTAAGGGGCCAATTAGGAATCTGCTCTAGATGTCGGCTCTATTCTCCTTAAACTAATCTTAAGTAATGTCCCTAACCACTCTTTCATTTAAAAGACCGAACTTATAATTTTGAAGCATTTAGGTGGTTTAGCTGGCTCCCCAATCCAAGCCGGGGTAAGTTTAGGATTGCATTGCATTAATTAGGATCCGGGTCACTAATTCTCAATACCCATTTTAGACTTAGGATCTGAGGTAGATTTTTAATCTTAAGATCTCAACTTCTGGGAATCTAATTCCCACTTTCTAATAAAATCAATCATTTAAATATTAAATCTATTTCCATCAAATTCAAGCCCAACATTTAGGATAGGTTGGGGTATTTTGTGAAGTAATTCATAATCTCAAAACGCCTCCTACCCTTCTTTCTTTGACCTCCAGAAAGAATAGTTCAACCTTGAACCAGTCCCATTTGAAATTTCGGTCCCTACCTCCTTTGACATCGATCTTTGAATCCTTAAATAAAATTTGTATCGCTATTTTAATTGAGAGTATTAGTAGGAAATTTCTGGTTTCCTACGATGCAATTAACTATGAGGGCTTGCACTCGTAGGAGATTTAGAAAACTAGACCGGATTTCAAAATCAAGTTTTTTTTTAAAAAATATTCATTAATTATCTTTGGGAAAATTAACGATTATTATCGTCATTTTCAAATGATCGATAATAGATAATATCCTCTTCCCTCGAGAAGATATATCATACTATTAACGTAACTTTGATTATGAAATTGATGATCTATATCTAGATCATTATAGTTAAATATTGGATTAAACATAATTTTAATCCTTCGGGATTATACGTTGTTTGTCCTTAAGTTTGATTACAATAATCAAGATAAAATGTTAAGTTTTGAAATCTGAACCTATTAGGGAACAATATGTTCAACTTTTGAGGTGATATATCATTCATAATAAGCGTTCGATTTTAAATATTAAAAATTCTAGAAATTAAATATTTTCCAAAGAAAATTAAACCTTTTTCAAAACATTTTTTTTTCAATCACATCAGATATCTGTATCTTGATTGACACGAAGGTCTTCAAAATTCTTTGGAAACTCTATATTATTAAATGATTACAAGCACATTGTTACCCCTTCAATTTGGTCTCCATTTGCAAGAAACATGTTATGTTCGTCGCATATCTAATTCTTCTTCTTGAAGGAGATAGATACATCAACTTGCATAATTGATCCATAGGTGAGTTGTGTTCACTATATTTCCCTCATTCATGTTTGTTAATGATTCGTTGAATTCACTACATGAGAATCTCAGTAATCCATAAGAACTTGATGTATTTATTTGCATATTATTGTTGACTATTGGGTTGACAACAATCATTGCCAATTTCCCCACATACATTCATAAACAACCTACTATACTTATTATGTGCCTCCTTTCAATGTTTATGGAATTAATTTGTTGCTTGATGTATGTGGTTCTAAAATTAATGCAAGGGTCACTTATTGATTAGTATCACTTGTACATGATTTGTAATGAATATTTGGATGCTCTTGTGTATTTATTTGCAACCAGTTTATATCTACTTATTGATTATTATTTGCAAGCAAATCATGCACTTCTCTTGAAAGCAACATATCATGGCATGGAATTTGATTAAGTTGTCTACCATTCATCACTGCTTGAAAGAAATTAGAGTTTGCAAGTCTCTTATTGTCCATAAACTCCATATATTTCTCTTATATTTAACTTAGATCTTATTATTTTTAGAAATCATGATTTCATCTTTGATGCCATGCCATCCTTTATATGGTTCAACTTGCATGTTTAATTGCATGAAATTATTCAAACTACACTCTATATGGTTCTATTTGTGATTTCAATTTGTTATCATTTTGATTTGAGTTCAAATGTTCATTGTCCAAATCAAGCTTATACTTTTTCATTTGAATATAAATGGAATCATCATTAATTAATTTTCTCTAAATGTTCAAATTCACTTAGATTTGATTTAATGTTCAAATGAAGTTTAGATCTTTGTCATTTGTAAGTCCCCTGTTGGCCAAAATTTGTCCTTGCTTGAGTTCAAATGTTCAAGTCTTTGTCTTTGATTCACTAAAAATTTTGGCAGCCTCCCGGCATCTCCCCCATTTAGGGGAAAAACCAAGAGTCATAGCCTACCTTCCATGTCAACAAAGATGTGTACAGTCAGTGTCATGGGACACCGCGGCCATAATCTTCATCATCACCTCGCTAACTAAGGCGTGCATGGGTCTTCGAAAGCAAGTTTCTGAAAAAGCAGTTTTTCCCCGCATATGGGTACTTATACTTTGTCCGGCCGTGCTAAGAAAAGTGCGCACAGGGATTTCCCGCCTCGTCGTAGACATCGCATCGAGTTTCTTCCCACCACACTAAGAAAAACGTGCATAGGGGGTCCCTCGGCGTGCTACAAACACCAAAATAAGACTTCAAAGGGTTACCTACCTGATCGCTAGCGCCACGATGAACTCCCTCCCACCATGCTAAGAAAAGTGCGCATGGGTAGTTGTTCACCGCACTACAAGTGCCGAAAATAGAATTTTAGGAGATTACCCACTTCGTCATGAGCACCGCAACGAACTTCTTCCCACCGTGCTAAGAAAAGCACTCATGAGCCGTATTGCAATTGTCGAAAATGAATTTTCTCAATTTTACAAAATTCTTTTTTTTTCTCTTTTTATTTGAAACTCTTTTTCTTTTTTTTTTAATCCTTTTATTTTCTACTTCTCTTTTTTTTTTAGAACTTTTTCTCTTCTTTTTCTTGTTTTTTTTAAATATTTTTCTTCTCTTTTTTTTCTCTTTTTTTTGGAAACACCCTCTTTCTTTCTTTTTCTGCATAGATATACATACGTAAGCATATATATTTATATAACAATATTAATAAATGATCTTACATATATATATATATATATATATATATATATATATATGTACAGGTATGCACTTAATGATAGTAATAATATAAATAATCAACATTAGAATAAAATGGAGTCAAAACAAAATAAAGTAAAAAAAGGAATTTTACTGTTTGGGAGTTGAGTTGAGTTGAGTTAAGCAATGCTGGTTTAGTTGAGGAATTGGAGTGGGTTTGGTAATGATGAGGAGAGTTGAGGTGGGCTTTAGGCTCTTTCCTAAGTAGTAGCAAAGCTTCTCAACAACATTTCTGACAATTTCCTGTAGTCGGAGCTCTTCTTCTTTTTTTTTTTGCAAGTGCCAAGGGAGAATTATCTCCAATATGGTTGGAATCTTCAAGAAGTCCAATGAGTACAAGCATAAGATTGGTTCTAGCTTGGAGATATGGTATATAGCAGGAAAGTTGTCCAATGATACTCAAGCACATGCAAGCAAGATATCAATTTTGTATTAGCTCTATTAATGTACTAAAAAGACTTCCATTTCTCAATAGATGCAAGCGTCATGGCAACTTCATGATTATTTTTAGCCATTATAAGTATAGAATCTAAGCTGACATCTCATTAATCTAGAGATCCTTCAAATCCTCTTTTATACATAAACTTAATAAAAGATAGTGTTAATGAAAATAATTACTAGTACTAAGTAAAAATAATGTTGATAATGCACTTGTAATCATCAATATCAATAAGTAAAATTAAAAGTTATAATGATAAAATAAAATGAAGAAAAGGACAAAGAATCTTACTTTTGCTTTTGTTTTGGAAGTATGCAGATTGATTCAACCTATAAGAAAGAAAACAAAAGGTCCAGCTAAGTGTGAGAAGTTGTAGATTTTTACGTGGTAAAGAATCTATTTACTCTTTTTTATATGAAACAAAAGCTAAGGGCAGAGGAATTGATTGGAGCTAGTTTTCTTGTCATTGGGGAAGATATTAAAGACCACTACAGCAGGCCCACTTGGAAGCAAAGTTGAGAGGCGGTGGATGGATCAATGGGAGCTTTGGCAAGCAAGTCAGAGGGGTAGATTTAATGGTGGAGAAAGGTGAGGCTAAGGAGACTTGATTGTTTGCAACTCAGGTGAGATCCTTGGTGAGAAGCCAGTTATGGGTATACTGGATGGATGGGAGTAGGGAGCTTAGGATTGGAGCTACAGTAATAGGAGGTGAAATCTTCCAGAGAGAGGAGTTGTGAAGTTTGGTGCAGGTATTAAGACACTATGGCTCTCGGCTAAGGGAAAATGGAGATAGCAAACTCGTGTGAAATGAGAAGTATAGGGCTTGCGGTAGTTTCTTTAACCTTTCTGAGTCAGAGCAGCTTTTTTAATTATTTAATTCGATCTTAACATTGATGAGATGCAAATTAATGTAAAAATGTGGGATTTATGGGATTTCATCAGAGCAAAATGTCCGAGGAGATACAAGGTTTTGACAGAGCAAGGTAAATGAATTAATTTTGATTTCACTTTGTATTTGACCTCTTTTTTGGGGGTTAAATCTATTGGTAGGGATAATGATGACTTGTTATAATAAGTAATATCATTAATTAGGTTGACAGTCATGTTCCAATCAATCAAAAATCATCCTGATATGCATGTTTTCTTTTGATTCGCATGCCAGTAGCTTCATTAAATTTGCCAAATTTGCCAAATATAGAAATTAGAGAAATTAATAGTAGATTCAAGGTATTTTTGTTGTTCTGGTCATAATGATACAGTTTGTTTTGTGATCGAACATCATTTGAGTGAAGCTGAAGCTAAATTTTCTTGAAATGTATGTAGTCATTTTGGAACCACCATGATTTGTGTGCATAACCTCAACTGAACAAATTGGTAGTGTATTTAGAGTATTGACAGTATTTCAGATGCACTGGCAAAGTCCGTTCATCAATCAGACGTCATTTGGTTAGCACCGAGCATTAATTTCCTCAAAATATGCATTGTTGTATTTGAATCACCTCCGGATTCATGTAACTACCTTGGACGATCCAAATTGATTAAAAATATATATATCTTTGATGTCGATGGTGTTTTGGATGCAATGATGAAGTCTATTCTGTGATCGAATATCATGTCATCTCCATAAAGCCTAATTCCTCGATTTGCGCATCCTTACATCACATTAGGATTATTTTGATTTGCATTCCACCACCCCAGTTGATCCCAATTAAATTTATAAAAAAACATGTTTTAAATGATGATGATGTTCCAAACATAAGAGCGCAGTCTGTTTCATGATTGGATGTCATGCCATCTCCATAGAGGCTAATTTCCTCGATATGGGCATCCTCGCATCGCATTAGGATTATTTTGATTTGCATGCCACCACCCCAGTTCAACCAAATTGAATTTATAAAATACATATTTTAAATATAGATGTTGTTTCGGATGCAACAACGTAGTCCATTTTATGATCGGATGTCATACCATCTCCAAAGAGGCTAATTTCCTCAATATATGCATCCCTGTATTCAAATCACCTCAAGATTTATGCTATCACCTCGAATGATCCAAATTGATTAAATAAAATATATATCTTTGATGTCGATGGCATTCCAGATGCAATAAAGTAGTCTATTCTGTGATCGAACATAATGTCATCTTCATAGAGGTTAATTTCCATGATAAATGCATCCTTGCTTTACATTGGGATTACCTTGAGATATGTGTCAACCTCCTCACACGTCTTTGATTTTATCATATTGAATGTCATCCTTAGGTATACTTAATTATTTGGGATGTTTTGGACATAATGACAAAGTTTGTTTATCGATCTGATATCATTTGATCAGCACTACGCTTTAATTTCAAGTATCGATCGTCTTTTTTAACCAATCTCATCCAATTGGACTGCGAGGGGCCTCGGCCTAGCAGAATTTGATGTTCTAATTTTAATGCCACTATCTGTTTGGCATTTAGAGGCCATTTGACCCTTCAAGTGATGCATCGCGCCAACCCGCGTGTTGCTTAATTCATTATTTTTGTCCCTTTTATGTGTGGTTTGAGGTATAGGGGTCAACAAATGCCTCCCAACAAATATGATATGCATCTAGAGTGAACCACATTTGTTGTAACATTGTTTGACGCTATGGATCTCCAAATATATATATATTTTTATGTCACACTAAGGGTTTTCACTTTGTAGATTTCCAAGAGCTTGCTTGGATGTCACACTGAGGTTCTCATTTTGCAGATCTCTAGATACTTGCTTTGGATGTCATGCCGAATGTCTTTGTTGGCTAGTCTCCATTTGTATATATGGATGGTTTTGTATTGAATAGATTTACTGGTGCTGGATTTTTTTGATAAATATCAGAGTTCATTTTATCCTAGCTTTATGCATTGTCGGACTCGATGAAGGAGGTTTTCCTGAATTGTCCTTTTTGACTTGTCAGAATTTGAATATACCTTCTGCCCAATATTCTTGCTTTAGTGGGCTTGTTGATGGAGTAGACACCGGTTACCTAAACACTTAGGTTTACATTAGGTTGGTGGTTAAGGGTCATTAGACCAAAGCTTTATGCATGACGGACTTGTTAATGATGGAAATCCTCTTATTTTGGCCTTAGGCTTTATGTGAATATTGGGATAATTTCTTCGTGTTACAAATCTAGTTTTGATGATGACAAACATATTTCTATTGTGTTTTTCTTGGCTAACCTTTTTCAGGCACAAAAGATCACGAGCAACTCAAGCCAACTCAAGATCGGGTCCAAGTGTGTCTAAGTGTACTATTTTCCTTTTCTTGAGTCAATTATAATGTAACTGATCCCCAAGCTAAGTAACCTTGCACACACACACTCAGGGGGAGAGCTTGAGTGAATTAGAGTTTATGTTCAAGTTTTATTCAGATCGTCCTAGACGATAGTCACATCATCCTTGACGATCAAGTAAAATTAGAAACCCTAATTAGGGCAACTAAGTTAAGTGTGTCTGATTAAGTAGATCGCCCTGGATGATCATTGAATCATACAGGATGATATGCTCAAATAAAAAATTCTCAGCCGCCAGATCAAGTTAGGCAAGTTTTTATTTTAAGATATTTGGTCTGATCATCCCAGATGATACGTGTATCATCCTGGACGATCTAGTATAATCATGCCTAAATTAGTCTAGTAATTAAGGAAAGCAATTAATACTTGATTAATACGATCATATCATCCTGGACGATCGTAGGATCATCCTGGACGAACATGATCGTCTAGTGTGTTTCAACTGTACATCCAGAGCAGTGCTCAGGATGATTTGGGCATATTTTTAAATAATCATACAGGACGATATCCTGATCGTCCTGGATGATCAATTCATTTTTGGGTCGTCCAGCACATGTTTCTCTGGATGACCAGAGCGGTCTTCTGGATGAAATTCCTCAATTTACACTAATCGTCCCGGACGATCGCAGAATCGTACTGGACGATATGAACAACTTTTTCTACTGATCGTCTAGAAGAGCCAAATTGTCCAGGCGGAAGCAGCTGATTTTGAACTGATCGTACAGGACGATCTTAGCCGACCAGTTGAGATTTAGGGCAAATTTTGAGCCCTCCTATAAAAGATCTTTTTTTTCAATAAGAAAAATCTTTTGCCACTTTCCTTTCCTGGGAAACCCTAGAGAAAGAGAGAGTTTGGGAGAGAGAGAGAGGATCTTGTGAGGGGGAGTTCATGAGGGTTTCATGAAGGTTGCTCCAAGCAAGGATCAGAGTCATCTTCTATGTTCGTCATCTTTCATCGTGTTAGTGTTCTTTGTGAGAGGAACATTCGCAAGAAGATCCGGGGTTCTCTGCCCGCTTCAGGAGGAAGCGAAAGGAGTCCGAGGTTCTCTGCCTACTTCAGGAGGAAGAAAAATGAGGTTGGGTTCTCTGCCTCACCGTGTCGGTGGAAAGGAGGTTTTGTACAGGCTTCTTCGCCTTATTGTGGGAGCAAAAGGAGAGACACTTTGAGTTAGTGTAATACCCGGAGGGGAGGCTCCTGGGAGTGGACGTAGGTCAAGTTGACCAATCCACTATAAAATTCTGGTGTGTTCTTTCTGATTACTTTCTACACTTTAGTTTTTCTGTGATTATCTGGTTGGGTGAAATTTGTGTTTAATCTTTTCGTCTGATTATTTACTTGTTTCCGCTGCATATCATAAAAAAGAGTTTTGTTGTTGCTCTCAAATTTTTAAATAACCAATTCACCCTCCCTCTTGGTTAGTCTCAGGACTAGTTCATCAGGGCTTAACATCCCTATCAAACTTTCAAGTGGTATAAGAGCGGGATTCATAAAATCTAGTTTTGAAAAACTTATGAATTTGATCCATGGCTAACTTTAGTAATCGTAATACTGCTGAAGGTTATTCAATCACACTACCGCCATTATTTGATAACATTCCTTTTGATTTTTGGAAAACTCGCATGTCCACTTTTCTTCAATCAATCGATTATCGCATTTGGATGCTAGTTAAGGATGGATACGAACCACCTTTTCGGATGGTTAACAATGTTAAAACTTAACTGCCTTTTACTGATTGGACTTTTGATGATCATGACTTAGCACAATTGAATGCCAAATATTTGAATTATTTTTTCTGTGCTTTAAAATCTAAGGATTACATGCGTGTCTCTACATATACAACTTGTAAGGAAATCTGGGATAGATTGTGCATCACGTATGAAGGAAAAACTGAAGTCAAACAGTCTAGGTTAAACATTCTGCTTCATGACTATGAACTTTTTTGCATGAAACCTACTGAAACCATTTCTGAAATGTATACGAGATTCACTCAAATCGTCACTTATTTTCATGCCTTAGGTAGAGAACTTACAAGCTACGAAAGAGTGAATAAAATTCTTAGATGTCTGCCTTCTTCATATAATACTAAGATAACTGTAATCACTGAATCTAAAGATTTTAATACTTACTCTATTGATAGCTTACTTGGATCACTCATTGCTTACGAGTAAGGGGTCAACTAAAGACAGCTTGATGTAGGTAAGAAGAAGAAGGAGAAAATAGTGGCACTGAAGGCAACGAGAGTGATACTAGTGCTTCCGGGTTTGATAGCGATGATGTTGCCTTAATCACTAGGCAATTCAAAAGCTTTCTAAGGAAGAAACACAAGAACTTTCAGAAGTGGAATAAGGGTAAGTCCAACAAAAATTTTAAGGGTTTATCTGACACTGTCTGTTTTGATAGCAGGAAGCCTAGACACATTAAGGCTGATTATCCTACACTTAAAGCTCACTCAAGTAAGTAGAAGGGTGAGGAGAAACACAAGTTCAGGAAGGATAAGAAGCAGATTCAGAAAGCGTTTTGGGTAGATTCTGCATCCGACTCTTCTGAGACTGAAGCTGAAGAGGAGGAAACAAATCTGTGTCTGATGCTTGATGATCATCCTGGTCAGTCTGACCAGGAAGAGGTATGTGAGCTTACTTACGATCAATTACTTGAAATATCGAAGAAAATTCATGCATCGTATAGGAAGCTTAAGAAAACTCATACTAGCTTGAAATTGGATTATTTGACTTTGTAAAAAGGGCATGATATTTTGATTAAGGATCATTCCACTGTTGATTGCAATCACATGTCTTTACTTGATGAGTTTGATGTATTGAACAAAAAATATTCTAATTTAGTTACTGAGCATGATTCATTGAAAACCACTCATGTTGATTTAGAAAGAGCTTTTAAGGAATTAGATAGCATGGCTTGTGAAGTGGAGAGTAGCAATGGTGCTTTGAAATTTGAAATTGTGAGTTTAAATAAAGAAAATGAATTTTTGAAAGTTAAAATCAGTGCTTTTGAGAAAAATCGAAGACCTCCTACTTTTGCACAGTTTTATGCACCTCCACCTTTTGTAGAATCAGGTTCAAAATCATCAAAGCATGTTTCATATAAACCTAGGAAGAGGCACTATCAACCACATAGATTAGTTAACCCTTTTCCTGGTGTTAGTTGTTTTTCCTGTGGCATGTTAGGACACATTTCCCACACCTGTACTATTCACCATAGTACACATTGGGTATGGAAGCCCAAACTGCCTGTTTCACAGCATAGCACGCATGCATTACATTCTTCTTTTCATACGAAGGAACCCAAACCTGTTTGGGTTCCTAAAACTGACGTTTGATGATTTTGTAGGGGAGCTCTCACATAAGACCTCGTGAGAGCATGTGGTACCTGGATAGTGGATGTTCTAGACACATGACTGGAGATGCAAATCAGTTCATTTCGTTGGAGGCCAGGGCTGGAGGCAAGGTTACACTTGGAGATAACACCACCAGGAGGGTGGTAGGCTCAGGTAAAATTGGTGATTCAAAGAATTTTATGATTGAAATATTTTGCTTGTAGATGGACTGAAACATAACTTACTGAGCATTAGTCAACTTTGTGACAAATGATACAGCATCAAATTGCTACCCACTTCCTGCATTTTAAGCTTAAATGACAAAGTTATTTTGTAGGGATAAAGGATCAACTATGTCTACAAGCAGGATGTAAGTTGCATTAAAGCTAAAAATTCAATTTGCTTAAAGACTGCTGCTGATGAGTCTTTGTTGTGGCATAGGAGATTGTGTCATGCCAGTATAAAAACCCTTAGGAGAGTCACCCAAAAGGACTTAGTTAGAGGTGTGCCCAAGCTTAAGTTCACTAAGGACCACCTGTGTGATGCCTGTTAGTTAGGGAAGCAAGTCCAGTCCTCTTTTCACTCTGTTAAGGACATTAGCACCTCTAGACCTTTAGAAGTCCTTCACAATGATCTCTTTGGACCCTTTAGCACTGCCAGCTTAGGGGGGAAAGTCTATGGGTTTGTGATTATAGACGACTACTCGAGGTTCACTTGGATTAAATTTCTGTCACACAAATCTGAGTTATTTGATGAGTTTAAGTCCTCCACTTGGATTTAGAGGAAGTTAGGTTGTGAGATCTTGACTATTCATAGTGATCATAGTGGAGAGTTTGACAATATAAAGTTTGGAAGTTTCTATGAGGAGCAAGGGTTTAGTCACAATTTTTCAGCTCCTATGACCCCTCAGTAGAACGGGGTAGCTGAAAGGAAGAACAGGACCTTAGAGGAAGCCGCTAGAGTCATCCTTGCTGAGTATTCACTTCCAAAATACTTTTGGGCTGAAGCGGTAAATACTGCCTGTTATGTGCTGAATAGGGTGAATGTGAGATCAAGATTGAACAAGACACCTTATGAGATCATTAAGGGTAGAACTCTAAACCTGTCCCACCGCCATCTCTTTGGCTGTAAGGTTTTCATTCTGAACAACGGGAAATCATCCTAAGGAAAATTTGACCCCAAATCTGAAGGAGTGTTCTTAGCCTATTCTAGTGTGGGGAAATCCTTTAGGGTGTTCAATAAGAGGACTTTGGTGGTGGAAGAGACAACTCATGTGGTGTTTGATGAATCTGATCCTAAGGTGAATAGAGTTGAGGAAGAAGAAGAGGTAGAGGAGATTACCCAAGGGGTTGAAAAGGCAAATCTGGAGAAAAGGGTAGAACCTCAAACCCAATTGCCTAGAGATTGGAGATATTCTTTGAGTCATCCTAAAGAATTGATCTTAGGAGACCCTTTTGAAGGTGTTAGGACAAGGCATGGACTTAGGAAGTAAGTAAACCACTCTACCTTTATCTCAATGACTGAACCCACCAACATCAATCAAGCCCTTTCGGATGAGTTTTGGATCTTAGCTATACAGGAAGAATTGAATCAATTTGTAAGGAATGATGTTTGGGAGTTAGTAGAAAGACCTATAAATCCAAGTATTGTGGGAACCAAGTGGGTCTTTAAGAATAAGATGAATGATTCTGGTGTGGTGGTTAGGAATAAGGCAAGATTGGTGCCTAAGGGGTATAATCATATTGAAGGGATTGATTTTGAGGAGACCTTTGCCCATGTAGCTAGATTGGAATCCATTAGAGTGCTACTAGCCTTTGCCTGTTATAAGGGATTTAAGCTATTTCAAATGGATGTCAAGAGTCCCTTTTTAAATGGGGTATTAAAAGAGGATATTTTTATAGAACAACCCCCAGGTTTTGAGAGTTCGTAATATCCAAATGATATTTATAAATTAAAAAAGGCCTTATATGGATTGAAACAGGCACCCAGAGCTTGGTATGAGTGGCTTAGCACATTCTTGTTAGAAAGAGAGTTTATTAAGGGGAGCGTAGACACCACCCTTTTTCTGAGGAGAATAGGGGATGACTTACTCATTGTCCAGATCTATGTTGATGATATAATTTTTGGAACTTCTGATAAATATTTATATGATGAGTTTTCTAAAATAATGAGTAAGGAGTTTGAGATGAGTATGATGGGAGAATTGTCCTACTTTTTGGGGTTTAGCATAAGGCAAATAGATGATGGAACCTTTCTTAATCAATCTTAATACACTAAGGACATTTTGAAGAAATATGAAATGGACAAAGCCAAGCCAATCAATACCCCCATGAGCTCCTCTATTCAGTTAGATAAGGATTCAAGTGGAAAATCTGTTGATCAGAAGAAGTATAGAGGAATAATTGGATCACTACTTTACCTGACTGCTAGCCGACCTGATATCATGTTTAGTGTCTGTCTTTGTGCTAGGTTTCAAGCAGATCTTAAAGAGTCCCACCTGACTACTGTTAAGAGAATTCTTAGATATATTTTAGGGACCCCAAACCTAGGAATCTGGTACCCTAGGCACAGCACCTCTTTTGAGATTATTGGATATTCTGATTCTGACTTTGCAGGGTGTAGGGTGGATAGAAAGAGCACTTTTGGAACTTCTCAATTCATAGGACAGCCTTTAGTCTCCTGGTCCAGTAGAAAATAGAACTTAGTTGCACTTTTCACTGCTGAAGCTGAGTACATTACCTTAGGGAGTTGTGTGGCCCAAGTTATCTGGTTGAAGCAACAAGTCTTGGATTTAGGATTACCTGTGGGCACAATTTCTGTTCTATGTGATAATACTAGTGCCATCTGCATCTCTAAGAATCCAATTCAACATTCTAGAACCAAAAACATTGATATAAGGCATCACTTCATTACGGACCATGTTACGAAAGGGGACATTGAGCTACATCATGTAGCTACTGAAAATCAGCTGGCTGACATATTCACTAAACCACTGGCCTTTGACTCATTTAGCATTTTGAGGACCATATTAGGAGTGATTGATATAAATGCGTGATCTTGATGATTGCTGATTTTTTATTTCTCTGATTTTTATTCTGCTTTTGTTAGTTAGCTATTTGATTTGATTATTTTCTTTCTGTTATTTTTAGTTTTTTTCTTCTGCTGATCTCTGTGTTAGCCATGGTGTTAGGTTGATTTGAGTATTTATGTTGATATAATTTTCTACCTATTTTTATTTACTGGATGAACTCTTTTATCTACTATTTTATGCTTTTCAAAATCCGATCACTGCTTGCTACTTCTGATAAACTGGATTTCTGACTGAGAGTTTTACCTTATTTTTATTTGGAAGCTGGTAAGCAGTAATTGATTCCACTGGATCGGTTAAAGGGAAGAAACATTAATGATTATTTCTCTTCCTCTAACTCCTTTGCTGGTGTATTATTTCTTTTGGATAAATATCCTCTTCAAAATTAAAATTTTAGTTTTTGAAATAGAGATTTATTTTATCTTTTTACAGTAATCTACCTCATATAAATAGTATTTTCAAAGTCTTGAGTCATTATTTTGATTTTCTAAACCAGGTGATTGCACTTATTATATGACGTATGGCTTTTGTTTTGTGAATTGCTCTTCCTTATTATGGAGAGCATCTCCTATGTCTGAAAGGTAAGTTTACAGTTGAGATCCTTTAATGATTTTGAGAGGGAGAAAGCTTATAAAAGATGCGTAGTGCGCCAAATAAATTGAAAAAGAGGCACAAAATGAGCCCAAAGCTGAAAAGATGCGAAATGTCACCAGACGAAAAGATACACAAAGTGTATCAAAAATTAAAAGATGCGTAAAGCACAAAACAAATTGAAAAGAGGCACAAAATGAGCCTAAACCAAGCTTTCCTCTCTTTCAGATCGTTAGATGTCTTAGAAAAATCCGTGTGGTACTTAATATTTTCAAAAGCTTGAGTTCGAAAATCCTTATTTCTGATTTATTACTTTATAACACTATTATATCAGATATTTTTCTGGAACGAGGCCTGAAAGGATCTCTTTTCGAATCAAATTTCTTTTCTTCTGAATTAGATTTTTGTTTTGAAAGAGATTTGCATCGATAAGGTGCCCGAGGTGGGAGTTACGAAAGTTGATTTTTCTAACTTTTTCTGGATTTCAGCACTGTCAATCATCTTCTTATTGGTTTTTGGATCTGAAATAAAGAAAAAATTCTGATTTATTGGAGCAGCTTGATAAAAAAAAATTTAAAAAAAAAATTGTTGCTTTTGTGTTCTCATTTCACGTTTTATTTCCCTTGGTTTTATTTTTCTTTTTAATGGTTATATTTTTGGGATCCTGATCGTTCATCTTCATGCTCCATCTTTTTCCTATTTTCTTCACATCATCCTGGATGATACACCAATCGTCCTGGATGATCTTCTTAGTGCTGGACGATCCAAATATCATCCTGGACGATCAATTCAAAATCATCCCCGATCTGATCATACGGCTAAGGAACACCAATTATTGGTGATCATCCTGGACGATCCTTATATCGTTTTGGATGATATGATCCACATCTTCCTGATCCGATCGAACGGTTGAGCATGCGCCAATTATTGGTCATCATCCTAGATGATTCACTACATCATCTCGGATGATCCACGTGTCAGCAGGCAGACGATTTGAATTCGACCCATCTGACACACTTATTGCACATCATCCTGGACGATCCACCTAATCATCTAGGATGATACTTTTCGTCAACGAACGTCCGGCTTGACTCCTTGGGATGATCGCCTGTATCTAATCATCCTGGATGATCCGACCGCCTTTTTGACCAATCGTCCTGGCCGTCATAAATGTTCATATCATCCTGGACGATCTCACGATCGTACGGGACGATCTGGCCGACTTCTATTTAAACAGCCAATTTCTTTAGTTTTTTTCACAGTTCTCCATCTACTCTCCCTCACTTGTGCTTTATAATGGCTGGCAGGAAGCGTTCTAGGAAAAAGGGTGCAAGTTCCTCGCAGGGGGAATCTTGATCCCCGCTTTCCCAATGCAGCCGATCAGGCTGCCTTCGAGTGCTATCGTGAGGTGGGGATCACGCACTCAAAAATAGTAAACCACCGCACCCTTACTTATCCTGTTCTTGATCTATCGATCATCGTGGACGATCTTAACTGGCCAGTTGAGATTTAGGGCAAATTTTGAGCCCTCCTATAAAAGATCTTTTTCTTTCAACAAGAAAAATCTTTTATCACTTTCCTTTCCAGAGAAACCCTAGAGAGAGAGAGTTTGAGAGAGAGAGAGAGGATCTTGTGAGGGGGAATTCATGAGGGTTTCATGAAGGTTGCTCCAAGCAAGGATCAGATTCATCTTCTCCGCTCGTCATCTTTCGTCGTGTTAGTGTTCTTTGTGAGAGGATCATTCGCAAGAAGATCCGGGGTTCTCTGCCCGCTTCAGGAGGAAGCAAAAGGAGTTCGAGATTCTCTGCCTTCTTCAGGAGGAAGCAAAAGGAGGTTGGGTTCTCTGCCTCAGTGTGTCGATGGAATGGAGGCTTTTGTACAGGCTTCTCCACCTTCCTGTGGGAGCAAAAGGAGAGACACTTTGAGTTAGTGCAATACCCGGAGGGGAGGCTCCGTGGAGTGGACGTAGGTCAAGTTGATCGAACCACTATAAAATTCTGGTGTGTTCTTTCTAATTACTTTTTGCACTTTAGTTTTTCTGTGATTATCTGCTTGGGTGAAGTTTGTGTTTAATCTTTTCGTCTGAGTATTTACTTGTTTCCGCTGCATATCATAGAAAAGAGTTTTGCTGTTGCTCTCGAATTTTTAAATAACCAATTCACCGCCCCTCTTCGTTAGCCTCGGGACTTATTCATCAGGGCTTAATATCCCTATCAAACTTTCACTTCGGTCCTTTGCTTTGTGCTTTGATGGACTTATTGAAGAAAGATTCTTTCGATCCTCGCATGATGCTTTATGGATTTGTTGAAGGATTTGCATGTTTTAGATTCAGTTTATAGTACCATATGTGGGTAGTATCTCGATCCTTAACCAATTGAGGAGGCTTTAATCTGAGAAACTTGAGTTCATCAGATTGGATGAGCTAGAATTTAATATCTCTTTATCCTCTACTTGCTATAATGGGGGTTCCTCTACTGCAGCCTTTCTTATGGCGTGTTGAGTAGACAGAGCTGCCAGCAATCCGGCCATATTTGGGCTTATTGGATCCGACCTTTTACATCCATTCAAACTTTAAGCCTAAGGCTATCAGAAGACTTCAAGCATTTTTGACTCAATTTGTTGGAGTGTGTAGCCACAAAAGTCTCTTTCATGACTTTTAAAATCTTGGTATGTTGGAGAAGGGGGTTTCTTGGACTCTCTGGAGAGTCACCAGCATATGTGTTCATAGAGAAGATTGATATATCCTTCAGTTCAAGAAGGAATATTTGTGTTGTTGATTTTAAATATTTATTCAGGGATCTCGGCATGCAGTGCGATGTCGACCCGAATAAATATTTAAAATGCCCCCTCTTACAAGGAGAATTTAAATAGGATAAATTTAGAATTTTGAGATTTTAAATATTTATTTGGGGATCTCGGCATGCAGCGCGATATCGACTTAAATAAATATTTAAAATGCCCCCAATCTCTTAGGGTAGTTATGAGCATTATCATCTTAGCCACTGGTTGGAGCTAGTGGTTTTAGCTTTAGCTTAGATTTAGGGGATTTTAGCTTTTTCCTGTCCTATACTTTGTACGACAGACTTAACAGAAAGTTTGCAAGTTTTTGACTTAGTTGATAGTACCAAGTGTAGGTAGTATTTTGATCCTCAGCTAGTTGAGGAGACTTCAATCCGAATCACTTGAGTTCATCTGATTAGGTGAGCTTGGATTTGATAGCTCTTCGTCCTTTGGTTGCTGAAATGAGAGTTCCTCTACTACGACCTTTCTTATGCGTGTTGAGTAGATGGAATTGCCAGCGATCTGGCCATATTTGGGCATGTGGGTTCTGACCTTTTACACTAATTCATGCTTTAGACTTGTGCTATGGGTAATACGCTTCCCAATGCTGAATCTACTAAAATTGGTAGTTTTAGAGTCCTCAGAGGTTGAAGACTTGGAGCCTACGAACATTTGGTAGTAGCTCACGACTTACCTTCCCATTGGAACTTTGATTCTCCAATCAATTAGGAGAGTCTTGTGGACTACAGCTACTAAAACACGTCGAGTCAAATAAACCTTCCTTCTTCCTACAGTTCCATACTAACAGGTTGACGATGTGGGGGTTCTGCTACTACACCATTCTTTTGGCATGTTGAGTAGACAGAGCTACCATCAATCTGGTCATATTTAGGGGTGTTGGATCCGAGCTTTTACCCCCACCCAAACCTTAAGCTTCAGGCTGTTGGAAAACTTCAAGCTTTTTTAGCTTGATTTGTTGGAGCGTGTAGTAAAAAAGTTTCTTTCTTGACTTTTGAACTCTTGGCACACTAGAGGAGGTGGTGTCCCAAACTTTCAGGAAAGTCACCTGCATACATGTGTTAACAATGGAAATTCACCGTATCCCTATTTAAAGGAAAATAAGGATTGGTGATTTGAATATTTATTTGGAGATCCCGGCACGTAGCACGGTGTCGACCCAAATATAAATTTGAGTTCCTGCCTTCTCATAGGAGGGATTTTGAAATGGGATAAATTTAGATTTTTAAATTTTAGATATTCACTTAGGGATCTTGACACGTAGCACGATGTCAATCCAAATAAATATTTAAATACCCACTACCTCGCAGAGAGATTTTTAAGGTGGGAAGAATTTGGACTTTCAATATTTTAAATATTTATTCGAGAATTTCGGCATGCAATGTGATGTCGACCCAAATAAATATTGAAAATGCTCCCTGTCTCGCGAGGAGGTTACATGCCAGTAAATTTAGAATTTTGAGATTTTAAGTATTTACTTAGGGATCTCGACATGCAGCACGATGTCAACCTAAATAAATACTCAGATACTCTCTATTGCACATGGAGAGTTTTTTGTTTGGGGTAAATTTAAAACTTTGAGATTTTAAATATTTATTTGGGGATCTCAGCATCCGGCGTGATGTTGACCAAAATAAATATTTAAAATGCCCCCTAGTTTTTTTTTTGAAATGCATTCTTATATTACAAGAGAATTTCAAAATACTAATCATATACATGTTAGTGGATACATTCGACGTACAGAATATTTTAAGTGTATGATTATCCCTTATGCATGGTTTTTCTTCAGGTACTGGCCATTCATCAACGATATAGGCCTTTGATCGTCCAGATCGATCAACTGATAGGCTCCTCCTTGATATACTTTCTTAATAATAAAGGGGCCCTCCCAATTGGATACGAATTTATCATCACTTTTTTGGTGAGGGACGATTGGCCTTCTCAGTACTTGGACTAATTCCTCTTCTTAAAATGATCGATGACGCACCATTCGATCAAAAGATTTTACCATCCTTGCTTAATAGATCTCCAAATTTTGATGGGCTTGTAACCTAACTTCGTTGAGCGCATCGAGCTCCTCCATTCTCAGGCGAGCATTTTTCTCTTGAGTAAGGTCATATTGGATGACAACTCGAAGTGATCGTAGTTTGATCCCTAGTGGCAACACTGCTTCAACTCGAAACACTAATGAATAGGGAGTGGCTTTGTTTGGCATCTTGTATGTTGTACGATATTCCCATAGCGCTTCTACCATTTACATATGCCACTCTTTTTAATTCTTGGTGAGGATCTTCTTCAACAATTTCACCAGCATCTTATTGAAGGCCTCTGCCAAACCATTTGCCCTTGGATTATATATTGACGAGTATCGCCAATCGATCTTATGCCGGTCAATAAACTTATATATTTTAGTGCTCCTAAATGTTGTGCCATTATCTGAGATCACCCGATGCGGTATATTAAATTTGTAAACAGTATTATGGGTGAAGAAGTTAATCATGTGCTCAGACATGACTTCTTTGAATGGGGCCGCTTCTTCCCACTTAGAGAAGTTCTCTGTTACTGCTAGAATAAAGCAGTGTGAAGTTGATGACGGTGGATCTATCGGCCCAATTATATCTATGCCCCAGCATTCAAATGGCTAGGATGCTACTATTAGGTGTAGTGGATTTGACACCTGATCAAATGCTTCCTGACATTCTGCATATCATTTGAAGCAGACATCTTTCTTTATTAGCTTTAAAAATGGCTAGTACCAACCCGACAGATTCGATATGAACCATCAAATGAAAGTAAACTGCCCTTGTAAAGAATAAAGTTGACGGCGATTTTTGGGAGGCGGCATCTCAATGATCACCTTAATTTTATTAGGATCGATCTTAATTCCTTGGTGACGAACAACATACCCCAGAAATTTGATAGAAGAGATACCGAAGGCGCATTTAAGAGGATTCATCTTCAGATCAAACTTTCTGATTCTTTCAAATACAATCCTCAGGTCACTTAAGTGATGTTGCCTATCCAAGCTCTTGACGACCAAGTCTTCTATATAACACTCAACCTTCTAATGTATTATCTCATTAAAGATACCTGTCATTTACCACTGGTAGGTGGCAGCAGCGTTCTTCAAGCTAAAGGGCATAACCGTATAACAGAAAATATCGACGGGCATTCTAAATGATGTATGCAATTCATCTTCGGCTGCCATCTTAATCTAATGGTAGCTTGACGATCCATCCATAAATGAGAACAAATCATAGTTGGACATGCTATCTACTCGTAGTTCTGATATAGGGAGCGGAATGTCATCTTTTGGATACGCCTTATTGAGGTCCTTGAAATCAATACAGACACGAATCTATCTGCTATTCTTCTTTACGGGGATAATATTAGCAAACCAATTAGTATATTTTTCTTCTCATATGAAGCCTACCTCTATGAGTTTCTTCATCTCTACAATCACCTGTTCTTCAATCTCCAATCTCATTCTCCTTGGAGCTTGTTTGACGGGTGTTGCATCTGGTTTAATGGCCAATCTGTGAACTACTACGTCAGGGGATAAGCCAAATATTTTAGCATATGTCCAGGTAAAGTAATCCCTAAATTCACAGAGAAGCTCCTTTATTTCCTCGATTTACTCTTTTGGTAGAAGAGCACTGATGAAGGTCGGGTGCGGATCTTCTTCAGTCTGAGAAGATATAGTTGAAATGTGATCGGATTTTTTGGAGAATTTCTCAATGTGTCGATCATCAAGAATATTATCTATAGGGGTCATCTTTGGGACCCACTTTTGATGAATTTCTTTAATGGCGGATCTCTAGGGGTACGCACTCGATGTCACACCATTCTTTGGCATATCTTTTTCCTCTAGAGATGTTGATCTCTATTTTTATTTTCCTTCATGTCGGGACCATTCAGTTGTGGATTCTTGGATATGCATCCAAATGTCACACCCCGATGCTCATCGTACATATCTTAATTCTTTATTTACTCTACCATCATAATAGATGGTTGTTTTGCCTTCTATTAAAACCTTTTAGTGATGGCTTTTTGGACATAGAGACTAAGTATCACGTCCTGATGTTCACAGTATATAACTGAATATTATCACTAGTATTTTTACTGCTACTATAGTACTTAGATGACTAGCCAATAATGGAAAGCGAAATCAATCCCCAGTGGAGTCGCCAAAAATCTGTGGGCTCTAAAAATTCACACCCTGGCCACCACCCGCTTTGCTTTATTTGGGGGAGTTTTAATGAATTTAAGTTCCGGGGTAAATCTTGGAACATAGATTGGTTTGTAGATAAGATAATACCCAGAGATTTTGCCCTGATTTTGCGAGGACTTTATGATCTGAGTTCTGGTTTTCGATAGGCGCAAGCACCTATAGTTAATTACCCCTCCTATTCACGAGAGAGAACTTTCGATTAAGGCTAGTCATCGATCAGATACTTAGAGATTCGTGTTATCTGGCATATAGTAGTAGCATGGGCATTTGGTTGGAAATTGATATTTAAAATTAGAAATGTCACCACCTTCCACTTAAAGAGGATGGTGGGGGAATGGATGATGAACCCGATCAAGATCCCATGGTTCCGTCATCCCGGGCCATCGTGGTCCCTGGTATACTTAGTCAGAGGAGGTAGTTGATCCAACCTGATAGAAGGATCCTTGTCGGCAGCTATAGGTTACGTCGTCCAAGGGAATCTTATAGACCTAGGGTGAATATTTACCTAAGGGGATAAATTTGAATCCACCTTAGCTAACAGAGGACTTTGTGCCCTATCGATCATATCCTATTGATTCATATCTCATGGATTTGATGCCAGTAAGAAACGTATTGGTTCTGGCCATAACTGCTATCTCGTGGTGCCATTTGGCAGCAAACCACTCGGTTCAGAGGGCCTTGGGTCATAACCATTTACCTGCAGTGCCATTTGGTAGTGAAATTGCCTGTTAGAGGAGACGAAGCACATCCTTACTAGCAGGAGATTATTTGAGAATCAATCCTAATGATATTTTTGACTAGGCACTTGCTCTATATGAGCTGAAGTAGTTTTTAACTTGTCCATCTCGATAAACTGTTACGGAGGGTGGATCAATTTTATGCTTTAAGTGATTGATGGTTGGATTTCAATTTTAAATATTGTTGGATTTTAGAATTTTTAGAGATTTGGATTATGTGAGAATTTTGGTTTTGATAGGCATTTGAGTGATACTTTGGAAATATGAAATTAACCCATTCGGTTGAGATCTATATTCAACACAGCCATCATCAGGGTGTAGGGTCATTTGAAAATATTTGCATTTTATGTGAATTTGAACTTTATGGAGGTTTGGAGGCATTTGAAATGGTGGAAGTTAACCCCTCCTGTTTAGATCTATATTTAACACGGCCATCATCGGGGTGATGGGGTTATCTCATTTGTGGATTGAACCTTATTGACTCTGTTGAGCTGTCGGCAGAGGATAAGGTTTCGTAGGCTTTGTGCCTTATTTAATGAATTTCTTTTATTAGAAGTCTTAAAAGCCTAATATGAACGTATAAAATAGATATTCTGATTAACACCCTGACCGTATATCTGTTTGATAATTTGAACCATGTCAACCCCTATATATCTACGTAAAAGGATCAGGCTCAAACTTGGGTTTATTTATTGACCCGTGCAGCATCCCTAGACGTCACATGTGTGCTCATAATACATTTACGGGGGCCCATATGGGTATTTGGGAGCGTTTTATAATATTTAATGGACCTTGTCGACTCCTATTTACCTGCTTAGGAGGATCAAATTTAAATTTATTGACCCGTATAACATCCCTAGACGTCATATGTATACCAATAACAAGCTTGCTAGGGCCCATACAGGTGTTTGGGATGGCATTTAAAATGATTTGTTGAACTCTGTTGACTCCTATTTACCTGCTCAGGAGGATCAGGTTCAAATTTATTGACCCACACAGCATCCCTAGACGTCATGTGTGTTCCAACAACACGCTCGTTGGGGTCCATAAGGGTATTTGGGGGTATTTTATAATTATTTGTCAAACCTTGTCGACTCCTATTTACCTGCTTAGGAGGATCACATTTAAATTTATTAACCCACGTAGTTTTCCTAGATGTCACATGTATACCAATAACATGCTCGTCGAGGCCCATGCGGGTGTATTGTTATATACGGCCCTTTTGTGTACCTATATATATATATATATATAAACTACTGTGCATTTGTAGGGGTGTTCTTGGAATATTTGAAAATTCATTCTGTTCTCTTGCATGGATGTTGTGGATTCGGTGTCGTTAGATGTATAAGAGTCTTTCGCAGTAGCTTATACGAGTTTGTATGCTCGGATCCCTTTGTTGTGCTTGTTGCATATCGAATCCTCTCTGTTTGTGGGTGGGATAAGTATATTCATTGGCTGCTAAACTTCTATAGACTGTATGAATATTACAATGATTGTTACATACTTCTGTACTCGTCTATAGAGAATGTCATCAACTGTAGATAGTGTCATTTGCAAGTCGATATTAATTGTGGGGATATTACAACTTCAGTTGCATGTTAACATGAATGGCCATGTGAGTTATATCCATTACCAATTCCTTCATACATGCTGATAGATGAATGACTATATTTTTTGTGCTTCGAAGTTTCAGTTGAATGTATTTGGACTTATCACCTCATTATTTTCATTGCATGTCAAATCCTTCTACTTGAAGAACAGAAGATTGTATCTGTTTGTGTATTTATTTTTAGTGTTCGTTGATATCTGTATCTTAATTGGCACGAAGGTCTTCAAAATTCTTTGGAAAACCTATGTTATTGATTGATTGTAAGCACATTGTTAGCCCTTCAATTTGGTCTCCAATTGCAAGAAAGTTGTTATGTTCATCGCATATCTGATTCTTCTTCTTGAAAGAGATAGATACATCAACTTGCATGATTAATCCATAGGTGAGTTGTGTTCACTCTATTTCTCTCATTCGTGTTTGCTAATGATTCGTTGAATTCACTACACGAGAATCTCAATAATCCACAAGAAGTTGATGTATTTATTTGCATATTGTTGTTGACTGTTGGGTTGACTACAGTCATTGCCAATTTCCCCACATACATTCGTCAACAACCTACTATACTCATTATGTGCCTCCTTTCAATGTTTATGGAATTCATTTGTTGCTTGATGTATGTGCTTCTAAAATTGATGCAAGGGTCACTTTTTGATTAGTATCACTTGTACATGATTTGCAATGAATATTGGGATGCTCGTCTGTATTTATTTGCAACCAGTTTATATCTCCTTATTGATTATTGTTTGCAAGAAAATCATGCACTTCTCTTGAAAGCAACATATCATGGCGTGGAATTTGATTAAGTTGTCTACCATTCATCACTACTTGTAAGAAAGTAGAGTTTGCAAGTCTCTTATTGTCCATATATTCCATATATTTCTCTTGTATTTAACTTAGATCTTATTATTTTTAGAAACCATGATTTCATCTTTGATGCCATGCCATCCTTTATATGGTTCAACTTACATGTTTAATTGCATGAAATTGTTCAAACTATGCTCTTTATGGTTCTATTTGTGATTTCAATTTGTTATCATTTTGATTTGAGTTCAAATGTTCATTGTCCAAATCAAGCTTATACTTATTCATTTGACTATAAATGGAATCATTATTAATTATCTTTCTCTTAATGTTCAAATTCACTTAGATTTGATTTAATGTTCAAATGAAGTTTAGATCTTTGTCATTTGTAAGTCCCCTGTTGTCCAAAATTTGTCCTTGCTTGAGTTCAAATGTTTAAGTCCTTGTCTTTGATTTACCAAAAATTTCGGCAGCCTCCAGGCTTCTCCCCCGTTTAGGCGAAAAACCAAGAGTCATAAACTGTCCGCCATGTCAAAAAAGACGTGTATGATCGGTGCCTTGGGACACCGCAGCCTTAGCCTTCGTCATCCACCATGCTAAGAAAGGCGTGCTTGGGTCTTCAAAAGGAAGTTTTTAAAAAAGTAAATTTTTCCCGCGTACAGGTACTAACACTTTGCCCTACCGTGCTAAGAAAAGCACGCACAGGGATTGTCTGTCTCATCGTAGACATCGCATCGAGTTCCCTCCCACCACGCTAAGAAAAGTGTGCATAGGGTGTCCCTCGGCATGCTGTAAACACCAAAAATAGGACTTCAAAGGGTTACCTACCTCGATGCTAGTGCCGTGCGAACTCCCTCCCACCGTGCTAAGAAAAGCGTGCATGGGTGGTTGTTCACCGCACTGCAAGTGCCAAAAATAGGATTTTAGGAGATTACCCGCTTCACCGTAAGCACCGTAATGAACTTCATCCCATCGTGCTAATAAAAGCATGCATGGGTGGTTGTTCGCCGCGTTGCAAGCACCGAAAATAGATTTTCTCAATTTTACAAAATTTTTTCTTTTTCTCTTTTTTTAAACTCTTTTTTTTTTTGAATACTTTTTTCTACTTCTCTTATTTTTAGAACTTTTTCCCTTCTTTTTCTTCATTTTTTTTGGAAATACTTTTCTTTTCTTTTTTTTCCTCTCTTTTTATTTTGGAAACACTCTTTCTTTTTTTTTTTGCACATATATACATACGTAAGCATATATATTTATATAACAATATTAATCAATGATCTTAATAATATATATATATATATATATATATATATATATATATATATATATATATATATATATATATATACACAAAATAAAGTACAAAAAAGGGATTTTACTATTTGGGAGTTGGGTTGAGTTGAGTTAAGCAATGCTAGTTTAGTGGAGGAATTGGAGTGGATTTGGTAATGAAGAGGAGAGTTGAGGAGAGCTTTAGGCTCTTTCCTAAGTAGTTGCAAAGCTTCTCAACTACATTTCTAACATTGCCTGTAGTCGGAGCTCTTCTTCTTTTTTTTTATAAGTGCCAAGGGAGAATTATCTCCAATATGGCTGGTATCTTCAAGAAGTCCAATGAGTACAAGCATTAGATTCGTTTTAGTTTGCAGATATGGTATATAGCAGGAAAGTTGTCCAATGATACTCAAGCACATGCAAGCAAGATATCAATCATGTATTATCTCTATTAATGTACTCAAAAGACATTTCCATTTCTTAATAGATGCAAGTATCATGGCAACTTCATGATTACTTTTAGCTATTATAACTATAGAATCTAAGCTGACATCTCGTTAATCTAGAGATCCTTCAAATCCTCTTTTATACATAAACTTAATAGAAGATAGTGTTAATGAAAAAAATTACTAGTACTAAGTAAGAAGAATGTTGATAATGCACTTGCAATCATCAATATCAATAAGTAAAATTAACAGTTATAATGATAAAGCAAAATGAAGAAAAGGACAAAGAATCTTACTTTTGGTTTTGTTTTGGAAATATGCAGATTGATTCAACCAATAAGAAAGAAAAGAAAAGGTATAGCTAAGTGTGAGAAGTTGCAAATTTTCATGTGGTAAAGAATCTATTGGCCCTTTTTTATATGAAACAAAAGCTTAGGGTAGAGGAATTGATTGGAGCTGGTTTTCTTCTTATTGGGGAAGATATTAAAGACCACTGCAGCAGGCTCACTTGGAAGAGAAGTTGAGAGGCGATGGAGGGAGCTAAGGGAGCTGCGACAAGCAAGTCGGATGACTAGATTTGACGGTGGAGAAAGGTGAGGCTAAGGAGGCTCGATTGTTTACAACTCAGGTGAGACCCTTGGTGTGAAGCCGGTTGTGGGGTATGCTGGATGGACAGGAGTAGGGAGCTTAGGATTGGAGCTACAGTAACAGAAGGAAAAATCTGCCAGAGAGAGGAGTTGTGAAGTTTGGTGCAGGTATCAAGAAACTCTGGCTCTCTGCTGAGGGAAAACAGAGATAGCAAACTCGTGTGAATTGGGAAGTATAAGGCTTGAAAGTAGTTTCTTTAATCTTTCTAAGTCAGAGCAGCTTTGTTGTTTATTTAATTCAATCTTAATGTCGATGAGAGGTAGATCGACGTAAAATGCAGGATTTGTGGGATTTCATTAAAGTAAAACATCCGAGGAGATACGAGGTTTCGACAGAGCAAGGTAAATGCATTAATTTTGATTTGTGTTTGTATTTGACCTCTTGTTTTGGGGCTAAATCTATTAGTAGGGATAATGATGACTTGCTATAATAAGTAATATCATTAATTAGGTTGATAGTCGTGTTCTAATCAATCAAAAATCATCATGATATGCGTGTTTTCTTTCGATTCACATGCCGGTTTCTCCATTAAATGTGCCAAATTCACTAAATATAGAAATTAGACAAATTAATAATGGATTCAGGGTATTTCTGATGTTCCGGTCATAATGATGCAGTCTATTTTGCGATTAGAAATCATCTAAGAGACACTGAAGCTAAAATTTCTCAAAATACATGTAGTTATTTTGGAACTACCTCAATTTGCATGTGCAACCTCAATTGAACAAATTGGTAGTGTATTTCGAGTATTGACGGTGTTCCAGATGCACTAGAGAAGTCCGTTTGTCAATCGAATGTCATTTGGTTTGCGTCGAGCATTAATTTCCTCAAAATACATGTCGCTGTATTTGAATCACCTCAGGATTCATGCCACCACCTTGGATGATCCAAATTGACTAAATAAAATATATAACTTTGATGTCGATGGCATTTTAGATGTCATGATGCAGTCTGTTCTGTGATCAAACATCATGTCATCTCTGTAGAGCCTAATTTCCTCGATATGCGCATCATTGCATCGCATTAGGATTATTTTGATTTGCATGCCACCACACTGGTTGATCCCAATCGAATTTATAAAATGCATATTTTGAATATTGATGATGTTCTAGACGCAACAGTACAGTCCGTTTCATGATCTGACGTCATGCCATCTCTATAGAGGCTAATTTCCTCGATATACGTATCCTTGCATTGCATTAGGATTGTTTTTATTTGCATGCCACCACCCCGGTTGATCCCAATTGAATTTATAAAATATATATTTTGAATTTTGATGATGTTCTGGATGCAACAGTGTAGTCTGTTTCATGATTGGACTTCATGCCGTCTCTATAGAGGCTAATTTCCTTGATATATGCATCCTTGTAATCAAATCGCCCCAAGATTTGTGCCATCACCTTGGATTATCCAACATGATTAAATAAAATATATATCTTTGATATCGATAGCTTTTTGGATGTAATGATACAGTCAGTTCTGTGATCGGACAACATGTCGTCTCCGTAGAGGCTAATTTCCCTGATATGTGTGTCCTTGCATTACATTGGAATTACCTCGACATACGGGTTGACCTCGTTGCATGTCTTTGATTTTATCATATTGAATGTCATCCTTAGGTATACTTAAGTATTTGGGATGTTCCGGACATAATAACGAAGTCTGTTTATTGATCCGAAATCATTTGATTAGCGCTGAGCTTTAATTTTGAGTGTTGGTCGTGTCTTTTGACCAATCTCATCCGATTGGACTGCGAGGGGCCTCGACCTAGTAGAATTCAATGTTTTGATCTCAATGTCGATGTCCGTTTGACATTTAGAGACCATTTAACACTTCAAGTGCTACGCCACACCAACCAGGGTGCTGCTTAATTTGTTATTTTCATCCCTTTTGCATGTGGTTTGAGGTATAGGGGTCAACATGCATATACTTTTGTAACTGCATGGCTCTTAATAAAGGTTTCTAGAAATTAATGCTTTGTGAAATTATTACAAGCCATAATTAATTAATAAATTAAAATCATTCTTTTATGGAATATTGAATTCCTTATATCTGTATATTATATTTCCTATCTTGGATTCAGTAACTTTTGGTTGATGGTTTCACCATGCTTTAGTCAGTATACAATTGAATTGTTTATTTTATCTTATGAGAAATATTGATAAATAAATAAATTAATTTATTGATAAAATATATTGGTCAATTAAATAATTCTAATTTGAAATAATTATTCATTATTTTCAAATTAAATTAAATTGAAATAATATGTTATCAAAGTGACCTATATTATGCTTCCATCTCCATTAAATCCTACAAATTATTCTCGCTGAAGAAGCCTTTTCATTTTGGTTACGGATGACATCCCTCTCATGGGGATGAGAAATTATTACGTGCGGTCACCGGATGGTCTGGAAGCCAATCAGGATATGCCACGTCATCCAATATATAGTGGTACAAAATAATGAGATACAATAAATTGGTGATGTAGCAGATTCTTATTAAACTCTGGCGACCGCACATAATAATTTCTCTATAGGAATGCGCCTTACCGGATGTTCAACTATGACAACTTATTTAGTACATGCAAGAAAATATTCATTTTTTTTTCTGCAGCCCTGGTCACCATGTTCATCATGTTTTATTCAATTGAAACTTTTCCTTTTACTTTAATACGGCAGAAACAAAAAACAAATTGAGTTTTGCAAAAAAACTGTATAAGCCGGTACCCTTATCAAATATAACATTACTTGCGTTGTTGATAAGTTTCTTACCTTGTTTTAATTTTTTTTCTAAGATAAAATAAAATATGACATTCCTTGCATGGGAATTGGCCTTAGCTGGCGTTGAACTTAAATTTTTTATTATTATTTTTTCTTTTTTTAATTTATTTAGTTTTTTACTATTTGGCTTTGCACCCCTAAGCTTTTTGGGGTTATAAATAGTTGTGGATTTCGGTTTGAATGATCGTCCATTACAGAAGTAACTAAAATAAGGTAATGATGAATCCAACTCTGCTTGCAGCTATTCCAATTATTTCTTTTTTCTTTCTACTACTAGCAAGAAGGAAGGTCTTCTCACAAAAGGCAGCACTCTTACCTTCACCTACGAGACTTCCTTTCATAGGTAATCTCCACCAGTTACTTGGTTTGATTCTTCATCTCTCACTCTATAAGCTTTCAAAGCAGCATGGAATTTGATGCTTCTCCATCTTGGTACTATTCGAACTCTAGTAGTCTCATGCCCTAAAATTGCTAAAGAGGTGATCAGAAACAATGATCTCATATTTGCAACTCGTCCCAAGACCAAGGTAATGGATTTTTTGTCCTACAACAATAATAACATAGCCTTCGCTCAATATGGAGGAAAGTGGAGACAAATGAAAAACACTTCTCAGAACCCACCTTCTTAGCCCACAAAGAGTGAAGTCGTTAAGCTTCGATCGAGCAGAGAAGGTGTCTCTTTTGCTTGAAAAAGTTTCTGATGCATCTTTGAGGGGTAATGGAGTTATATGCCTCACAGAGATATAGAACTCTTACATAACTAATGTGATCTGTAGAGTGGTTTTAGGATCATGGATAACTAAAGAGAAAAAACCGCTTTTATCCAAGGTATCACACGAGTCTTCGGCTTTATTTTATGAAGTTTTCCTTGAAGATTTTTTTCCGAATTTAAAATGGCTAGATGTTATGAGGGGATCACATTGAAAGCTCAAGAATTACATGAAGAATTGGGATGCTCACTTTGAGGAAATTATTAAGAACCATGGTCGTGAGTCAAAGGAGGTAAACGGTAAGAACACTTCTTTCATGGATGCGTTGCTTGATTTGCATAATGATTCGAGCTTGGGATTTGTTCTCACAAACGATCAAATCAAGGGTCTTACCATGGTAATTATCTCAAGACTTTTTCGCTAATACCTCACTTGTAAAATATATGTTCCTAGCAGATATCAACTCACATAATAACAAAAGTTATTTTTTTTAAATTTTAAAAAATAACCTTTTATTGTATTCTATTTTTTTTTTCAATTGGCTTTTAGCTTTTGGCCAAATGCATTGATATCTACAGTGCAGGCTATTGATATTTTCAAAATATGATCAATTTATTTCATAAAATTTGGTTAAACAAGAGAATACTATTCAGTTGTTTAGATTAAACTACTATTTAAATAGAGTTGAACCAAATAAAAATTTCTCTTAAAATGTTTTACTTGAAATAGGATATGATTATTGCTGGAATAGACACAACATTCGCAACTATGGATTGGAGCTTGACAGAACTTGTTCGACATCCTAAAGTGATGAAGGATGTAAAGGATGAACTGAGAAAGGTGGCCCAGGGAGAAGACATGATTAGTGAAGAACTGTTGGGCCAACTGAGCTACTTGAAAAGTTTTTATAAAAGAAGTCCTTTGGCTACATCCACCAACTCCATTATTACTTCCTCGAGTGTCATTGGAAGAGTGTCAAATACAAGGCTACAATACTCCTAAGCAAACCAGAATGGTCATCAACGCATGGGATTTTGGGAGAGATAAATCTTATTGGGAAGCACCATAACAGTTCAAGCCAGAGAGATTCTTTGATAGTACCGTGGACTATAGAGGTTAAGATTTTTTATTTCATTCCATTTTGTGTTGGTCGTAGGATGTGTCAGGGAATGAATTTTGCAATGGTTGTTATTGAGATTACTTTGGCAAATCTATTGCATCGCTTTGATTGGAGTCTGCCTAGAGGCATCACTGTTGAAGATATGGACATGGTTGAATGTGATAAAGTAATTTCTTTAAGGAAACAAAAGCTGGAGTTGGTGCCAATAGCTAGTAAGGTTAATTAGAGCTACATCATGCCAATTTTAATGAGATGTTATGATCATCTCATGTAGGTGAAAAATGTCATTTTATGTAATAAATTTGTGCGCTAAGTGTTTGAAACCACTACTAATAACCTATTACTATTATTTATGATTGGGGCAGAATAATTACTTCATGGAAAAAGAAGATGGAGTTAGTGCCAATAGCTAGTAAGGTCAATTAGAGCTACATCATGTCATGCTATGATGCTATTATCATATCATGTATTTGAAAACATCATTTTATGTAATATTTTCATATGCTACATGTTTGAAACCACTAATAATATCATATTCCTATTATATATGTAACAAAATAAGCTTGGTAGTTTGGTGATCATTATACAGACAAATAAAACAAGGAATAAAGAAAATATAGCTTAGTAAAAGAAATGGAGAAAAAAACCAACATGTTCATCATTGTATTGTATAAGGCCACCACTTCATTCTATTACATGTGGATCATTCGATACATTCTTAATCTGTGTGTGTGTGTGCACGCACATAATTTTTTAGCCAATATAATCATACAAATAAAAAAATCCAATAAAAGAATTATAATTTTGACACCCTCATTTTACTTTTTAAGCTCTTAATCTTTGATGGTCATCATGTTTGCAATTATGGGCTCAATTAGCTCCTTTTTTTAATTTGGTCTCTTGTGTGGTAATTATTTCTTTTGATTTGAAGTGTTAGTCCAAAAATATACACACTTAATTGAAAATTATTTTATCAAAATGAATAATATTTATAATCATAAAAACCCTAATATACACACCAAGCTCATTGGGTTCAACACTAGTTTAACACATCCTTCCTATGTTGCTCAGACTACTTATAGTCCTCCACCATTCATGAAGGACTTAAGTCCACCTCACTATAACTTTTAATAAACTTCACCTCTAACTAATCAAATTTCCATCATCTTGTTTTAGTGGAGTTTAATTTATCTATAATTGATCAATATGATGGGACTTTTGATCACTGCAAGCACATTAATTACTATAGGATCATTATGCATATTCAATAAGCTTTTAATATTATCCAATACCAAATCTTCCTCACCACACTCAAGGGTCAAACTCATGTTTGGTTCTATTCTCTCTAGCAATATTACTTACAAACTTTCCCTACCTGCTGACTTTTCATTAAATAATGCGTCTCTAACCAGAGAATCATCAAAGAATCCCCTCACATTTTGTTTATGGTTGGCCAAAATATAGGAAAACCCTAAATAAATACTTTCAAAGGTTCTCTTATAAATTGTACAAAATTATGGGAATAGATTCAAAGGTATAAGAGTTATCTTTCTTGGAGGTCATTTGTGATGCCCCAAAGTCTAAATTGAAAATAATTATATTTTTTATATGTTATATAACAACTAGAGCAATCTAACTTCTTTCAATAATGTAAATATCTGTAGACAAATTTATAGATCAAAATATCAATGCATATTTATAATCACTATCCAAAAATTATGTGTAATAGTCATGAGTCATACAAATTCAATGCACCATCTACCAAATCCTGATTACAAAAGAATATCTAAAAATTAAAAAAAAATAAAATAATAGTAAAACCTAAGGTAGGGGTGTAAACAAGTCTAGTCGAGCTCGAGTCATAGCAAAGTTGAGCTTGACTCATCACACAATTAAAGAACATGACCTCGAACTTGAGCTTGAGCATAGCCCAGAGAACAAGCTTCAAATCAATTTGAGCTTTTGTTCTCAAGCTTGAGAACTCGACCCAACATATGTTGCAATGGGATATTTGCTTCACCAAATGAAGTCAAGGATTGCGTGTTGTATATTTTTATAGGTGGAAATTAGGGAAGAAGAAGCATTCATTTTTTTTTTGAAAAAAAAAACTATAAAAGTGTACATATTTTTTTGGGAAATAAAATATTAATCAATGTGAAAGAACTTTTTACAATTTCATAGTTGAAGGCTGCTGTATAGTTTGAAAAGTTATTATTAAATATATAAATTTTGAATATTTTTTTAATATTTATTTTCTTAGAAAATATATTCTTTGATAATTAAACTATTTAAATTGGATTTCATGCCTATGAGGAAAGCATAATCAAACTCGAACACGAGCCTGTTTAATACTCGAGCTCAAATTTGTGCTTGAGCTAGAGCTTGTGGCTTAATAAGCATGACTCGCGAGCTCGTTAGCGAGTCAAGTTTGAGCCAGCTCACAAGACGGCTTGGCATATTTACACCCCTAACCTGATGAATCCTATAACTGATCAGTCTTACACCTTCATTTCTCTTATCTAAACTGAAATCGTTTAAACCACAAATAATGAGCTAAAAAGCTCAGTATGTCACTTAAATCTTATAATTAAACTTGAAGCATGATAAAAAAATAACATGCATGTAATTATTCAATTCATAACAATAATAAATGATATAACCATAAATCTATGAAGAAAGAGTAAAACACATATTATACAATAAAGTTTATAAATTGATAAATCAATATAGTATAGAAGCTAGTAAAATAGTGCAGTACGAAAATGGTAAAATATATAAACCAGTAAATCTAATATGAATGTTATTCATATATTATAGTAGTGATATCCAATCAATATGAAAATTATATAAAATAGTAAAATCAAAGCATCAATGAAGACTGTTAGAATTCATAATAATATAATACTATCAAGTCAGTATATATATGATGTTCAATCATTTTATATCAATATCAAATCAATATCTTATATCACAGGCTACGTAAAAGGAATCACGTGTTCAATAACAATAAATCATTAAATAGTGAATACATAGTAGTAACAGTGATAGTGAATCGACAGCAATATTTGTAATATTAAAATTTATAATAATAATAATAATAAAATAGTGTGGTAATAATAAATTAGTTTAATAAGCATCTCAGTAATCACACTAAAAAAGTAAAAACTTTAGCTTATGAGTAAATCGTTGGCTCAGTAAATAGAGTTGCACTTTTTGCCGATTTACATAATAATTTACTATTTGTAATTCATAATCAGGGAATAATATGAATCAGTAGAAGATACCACCAAACCATAGTATTAAAGGAGAGCTTATTGGCCCTCTATCTTACACTGGTCGGTCATTCTCCAGCCAATGTTAGTGAGTAATCAAGCTTTACTTATTTTTATACACATTATTTTTCAATATCATATAAGCAATAACGACCAACTATCACCCAATCACTTACCAGTATTCATTTACTATGTTTATAATAATATTAAAATCAGATTAAAATGTCAAAATTATTATTCTTATTATATCATATAAAATGTAATAACTACACTTTTAATCGTTGAAATTATAAAATCAATCAATCAAAATATCATGAATTATCAGTACTATAACATATAAAATGTTATGTAGTAAAAGTTTACTAAATCTAGAGAAAATATAATTAAAATAATTTTGAGAAGAATCAAATGGTCAAAATTAGAATCTTTGAAAATAAAAATAGGAATTAAGTCACCCAAAGTTATCTAAAGAATTTTTTGTAAATGTGGTGAAATGAATAGGTAGCCAAAAACCCAGCTATTGCTTTCCTCGCTCCTCTTTCCTTCACCTTCACTTCTTTCATTATATAAATATATATAAAAACTCTTTTTTGTTCTTAGCATTACAGCGCCATAACCTAGCCCTGTTGTGCCGAAGTACCATGGCCTAGTGTCATTATGTCACTACGTGGTAGCACCATGACCCAGTGCTACTATGCCACATGTTGAAACCATAATTATTTTACAATAGCCTTTGATTTAGTGGCAAGAATTTTTGGTGCCACTATGCTCTTATGCACAACATCGTATAGCCCTCAAGCATAGTCTCGCATTACTCCAGTTGAAACAAAAATTCATATTTTTTATTTTAAAATATTTTTTTTATTTTTTTTCATGTTACTACAATTCATCCACCTTAGGAAAAATATCATCCTCAATATTTTCACTAAGAAATTGAGCATAAATAAGTACAAAATAAATTTGTTCTAAAATAAATTCATACAATAAAACTCCAATCAAATCAAAATCAAATCAAAACCTTGTTGGAGGATTCATCTTAAACCATCCAATTGCTTATTATCATATAGTTATGATGTTTAATCAATTGCACATCATTCAATATGAAATGAAATACCATGTCAATTAATTATTTAAAAAAGTTTTCTTAGCTCTCAAATTCTAAAGTTATTGTTGATCTTCCTGATATTGTAAGTTATATACTCATGGCATCATTAGAATATGTACTATTAGTCCTAGTGCAATAAACTCCCTCTAACTACCACTAATAACTTTATCGTCAGCCCTATTCATAAATCTTTCACTGTATGCTCTTGATCCTGTAGTCCTCTATCCTTTAGTCTGTCTAAACTATACTGCTCCAGAATACGTTCTTACTATCCTCTCTATAGGCAATCTACTACCTTGTGTCCATGTTGTCGGCACAAAAATATCATCCTTTCAATAGGTAGTATTAACTCGAATATCTTTTCCCAAAATGGATACACTCACTATTGCTATAATAACTGGTAGATACTCTTAATTCACATCCTCTCAAATCATTATATATAATCATGTTATCACTAACACTATCTCTATCCTTACTTGATTCATCTCTGGTCCTTCTCCTGCTCACATCATACCTTGAGCCGACATTATATCAACAGGCCAGTACTATCAAATCAATCTCTATCAGTCTAGCCCGCTCCACCAATTCAGAACACTCCTAAATTTTTAAAGGCACTAATGGATGTCTCAACTCCCTATTCGATACTTGTAGAAATCTATAATACTTTTCTTCAGAAGTAGGGATCAAATGAAAAGCATACCTATCCAATGAAAGTTTAATTTTGATCTTTAGACAACTTGAACTATAGAAGCATAATAAGAGGGGAGGGAGGAATTGGTGTTTTATTTTATGTTTTTAAAAAGTTTTTATATTAAAAATGATGTCAAGCTTTAACATAATAATAAGCAAATATCGGAGAACAAAATAACAATTATATTTTTTATTAAACAAAAATATTTTTGTTCGTTTTGATTTTCAGATTTTTTATTTTTAATCTCTTTTCACAAAAGTAATCCAAAGCTAACACAATATCATCACCTTAGATTTCAAGAAAATAATATATAGAAAATAAAAATGAGAGAAATAAAAGTGCAAAATAAAAAAAGTGAGCACACTTGAAATTTTATAGTGGTTCGGATAAACCTTAACCTACGTCCACTCCCTGGAGTCCTCCTCTCTAGTATTGCACTAAACCTTTAGTGAATCTCCTTTAGCTCCCACAGCAAGGCGGAGAAGCCCTTACAGATTAACTTTCACCCTTCCATGGTGTAGTTGAGAACCTAAGTCATTTCCACTCTATTGGTAAGATAAAGAACCTGGAATCCTGTTGACCCCCTAGGTGAGATAAATAACCTGGTAATCTTTGGCCTTAAAGACTTTCTTCCTGTAGCAACCCAAACAATCAATGAAAATACCTGAAGGAACTCGGGTAGAAGCTTAATTGCTTGGAGCAACCACATGAATTCCCTCACAATACTTCTCCCTCTCATGCAACATTTCCTTCTTCTTTTTTAAACACCAAGATCTCTCAAACACTCTTAATATCCAAAGACTTCTTCAAAGTCTAATAAGAGTGTCTAAATATGAGGCTTTCAAAAAACCATAAATTTTTAATTATGTCATTTCTGTTCGTACAGTATGATTAGTTCAAAAACCTATTTCATCCATTACCGCTTAAATAGTCATAGTATAATATGTCCAAACTTTTAATACCAATCGTATAGTACAATCATTAGATCATACATTATAATTTATTCATTCATCTTAATATCATTCAGGATAAACTTCGGGATGATTGAAATCATCTCTGCCAATTGTGAGTGTGATCTACATCATATTGTACGATTAGTTTAAAAATTAAGGTTTCATCCATGATGATCCCTGGGATGATCGTTCTTTATCTTTCCTAATCATCCAGTATGATCTACATCATACTTACCATCTATTATATTTATTAAACCTATTTTTGATTGACTAATCATAAGAATTAATTTAGGTAATATTTTAAATATGATACGATATGAAAGGTTTTTTACAGTACCATCTGTTCAAAATTTAAATATTAGAATACTTACCTAAATCTGATTGGTGGCTAGAGTTTTCGAGTTAAACTGATTGTCCTATACGATCTGATTTGTACAATATGATTAGTTCAAAAACATTACTTTCTCAATTAGTCATTTTAATTAATTTTTTTGAATAATTGATCATACAGTATGATTAGTTCAAAATTTTGAAATTTATTTTCCCACTCCCCCATGTGTCTGTGCATGATCACCAAGTTAGAATACACTCTTACATGACTTTGACTTAAAAAATATATAAATAAAGAAATGAAAATTATAGACTCTTACAAACACCATCCTACTCTACTCAGTCATAAGCTCAGACTCTTCACTACATAGTGTATAATATTCCTGAAATATTAGTACACACAAAAGTAAATATTTAATACAAATATTAGGAAAAATAAAGAGAAAATCAATAATATTTTTTATCATTAAAATTATAAACACAAAATTTCAGATTACAACATCCAGTATTATAAACTTATTTAATATTGTATCACTATCTACTAGCCTTGCTCCAATCTGATAAAGGCTTCATGCATTGTAATCAAGTTAATAGAGATATAAACCACATCATGGACACTATAATAAACTCTTCCCAAGCGATCTCTACATTAGTTTTACCCAAAAATTTCTCTCACTATTGCCAAAACTACCATCTCTCAACTTCACCTTCAAATAGAAAAATAACTAGTGGTACATTTTGGTTCTCCAGACACTACATATTGTTAAAGTCTTCTCTATCCTTAGTAGCCAGTCTTTTGTAATCTATGGTCCTGTAGCTCCTTTAAATAGTGGAGACTTTAGTTTATGAAATATCTATAAATGCTTATCCCCCTCTTCTTCCTTATTCCCGACTTGCTTGCTCTACGTATCTCTCAATACTTATATTATAACACTGGCCAACTGTATAACATCATCTAATGATACTAGAGCTATATCGTGCTATTCATTTAGTATATTTTACTCCATTAAATCCATTTTAACTATTCATATACACAATTTTATCTAAATTATTCATACATGTAATCAGTTATGTATGCAAAATAATACACCTTAATGTACCCAATCTTACCTAACTCTCAATTAATTCATATAGCTAGCTCTAGTGATATTTCAATTCTTTCAAAAGTCATGCTCTAATACCAAGTTTTTGATACCCCATAATCTAAATTAGAAAGAATTGTATCTTTTATCTGTTATATAACAACCAGACATATCTAATTTCTTTCAATAATATAAATATCAACAAAAATGAATCTATATACCAAAATATCAATATACATCTATAATTATTATCTAAAAATTATGTATATTGGTCAGGAACCATACAAATTCAATACACCATCTACCTACTTCTGGCTATAAATATTTAAAAAAAAAAGAAATAAAATGATAGTAAAACTTGAGAAATATTATAATTGATCACTCTCACACTCCTGATCCTCTTTCCTAATCTAAAATTATTTAACCCCATATAATCAGCTAAAAAGTCTAATAAATCACTAAAATTTTGCAACTGAACTCAGAGTAATAAAAATAGTATGCAAGAAATCAATCAATTCATAATAGTAAAAATTAGTAGGATCACGAATCTGTGTAGAAACAGTAAAACACTTACTATACAATAAAATTTTTAAACCAATAAATAAAAATTGTATGGAGGGGAGTAAAATAGTGTAGTGTAAAAATAGTAAAATCTGTAAACCGGTTAGCCCAGTATGATGATGTCATTCAGAAATCGTAGTAGTGATATCTAATCTACAACAAAATGATATAAATTAGTAAAATTAATGCATCCATGAAGATGATAAGAATCCATAATAGAGTAGTACTATCACATCAATATACATATGATACTCAGTCATTCCATATCAATATCAAATTAATATCTTATATAACATGCTAAGTAATAGGGATCAGATGCTCAATAATAATAAATTATTAAACAATGAATCAATAATAGTAATAGTGATAGTGATCTAGTAATAGTATTAGTATCAATAAAATCTGTAGTAATAATTATAAAATAGCTCTAGCTTACATGATGTTTTCCTAGTAATTAATAAATTAGTAATAATTAGATTAGTAAATAAAGTCATCATTCATTATTTATCAGTAAAGTAATTAACTCCTTATAACTCTTAATCAAAGAATTACATGAATTAGTAGAGGAAAATACCAAACCACAGTACCTAAGGGAAAGTCTTTCGGCCCATCATCCTATACTTGTCAATCCGTCTCCAACCAATATTAGTGTGTAACGAGCCTTTACTTATTTTCATGCATAATATAATTCAATAATATCTAAGCAATGGTGATCAGATATCACATAATGACTTACCAAAATTCATTCACTATGTTTGCAATAAAAATAAAATAAAATTAAAATGTCCAAATAATTATTCTTATTAAATCATATAAAATACAAAACTATACTTTTAACTAGTTAAATTATGAAATCAACCAATCAAAATATCCAGAATAATCAATACTACAACATATAAACAGTTACATGATAGAGGTTCACTAAATCCTGAGAAAATGTAATTAAAATTATTTTGGAAGGAATCAAATGGTAAAAATTAAAATCTTTGAAAACATAAATAGGAAAGAAGTCACCTACAACGATCTGAAGAATTTTCGTAAAAGTTGTAAAATGAACTGATAGCCAAAAATGTAGCTTTCTCTTTCCTCTCTTATCCTTCCTTCCCCTTCTCTTCTTTCCTTTCATAGTAAGGCATGGTGGTAGGTGAGGGATGGAGTGAATGGAGAGAAAAATAAATATAAAAACTCATTCCAAAACTCATCACAACAACGCCATAACCCAACCCCATTACATCGGATATTGAATCCAGAATTATAGCAGAATTTAGCCTTTAATGTCACCGCAACAATTTTTGGTGCCGTTGCACTCTCAAGCAAAATGTCGTAGCACTCAAGTTCAAACAAAAATTCATATTTTTTTATTTTAAAATATTTTCCATATCTTTTATATTATTACATCCTTTCTCTAAACCTTTCTACTCACCATTAATATGAAAATTCCAATTTTTCAATGATCTTATTCATTGAGTAGAAGCATAAATAAATGTTAATGATGCTATTAAAGCCCATGGAACTCAATTTGAATGAACTTCAAGCAAATGTAAGAATTCATAATAAAAAATTGGTTAGCCTTCACATTGGAAAAAAGAGGAGTATATAAAAAAAAAACTGAAGTTGCCCTTCTCCTTAAATTTTATCTACATCATCAAGATATAGCCCATCAAATATATTTAGAGGTAATATTTAAATAGAGTTCTAAATTTTTAAACACCTAAAGATTTCCAAATATATAGAAAATTTAAATATTAGAGAACAATCTAAATATTGTCATTTCTATAGTTTAGTAGGACATTTAATTGAAAATTTTTTCAATTGAAGGAAGAGAATTAACTTCTCATTCGCTAAGAACACATGGGTTATTTTTTTATAAAATAACATTTAGAACATAAACCTTAAAATAAATAAGTTCAAAGAAAAAAATTATCGAACATATTGAATATGTCTGTCATCATAATGTATTTGATCTCATGCATTGGAATAGTCCATCACTAAAGTAACCCAAATAAGAGTGGCTTCTTATATCTTTAATTTTTTTAAGAGAATTTATATTGTAATTTCTACTAGTGATAAAAAATTATATATCAAGTAAGTTTTCATTTATATTGTCAATACTTTTTTTATAAATAACATTACATCTAACAAAAACCCCTAGGTGGGAAGCTAGTAGTGGATATTGCCCACTCACAACCCCTAAAAATTATACCTATGAGGTAGTCTTGATGGAAAGCTAAAATTAATAATGATATCAATAGAAAAACTCCATGAGAAGAAGTAGGCGATAAGGTCCCAATTCATCCAAAATTTATAGATTATATAAGCCTTAGAAGATACAAAAGCACAAAAAAATCTCAAAATGCTAAAATCCTAAAGTTATAAAGGTTACTCTGATTCTCCAAATTCTCAAAAGACTAAAAGCCCCAAAAGGTACATATTACTTTAAAAAAATTTAGAAGGCATAAGCCTAAAAAAATATAACTTTCTTTAATTCTTCAAAAATCTTATAAAACATAAAAAAACTCATGAGGTACACAGTTTATATTCATATCAACAATATAAGACTATTATTATTGTAGAATTTTCAACTTCTTAAAAAATCTTAGAATACTTTAAGCCTTAGAAGATATTCTGCTTCTATTAATCCAAAAATATCACTGAGCACAAGCCTTAAAAACTCTTATCAACTAAGGAATTGAGGTCACTATATTTTAATTGGGGGTAATAAATTGTCCCCCCCCCTATGAGTATAAAAGAGTCTTAACCGAGATTGAATCTCCCCTAGCTTGAATTTGAGTTTGATTAATTAATCAAGTTTGAACTCAAGCTGAAGCTTTATTTTACGAGTTCATGCCAACTCATTTAGCATGAAAGAGAGAATATGATTATGATTCGAGCAATTATTATAATAAAATGGTTAAAAGAATAATAAATTATAAGAAAAATAATAAATAATAACTTAATATAATAATGTGAGCTAAACTTTTGAAACATTTTTAACATCTTTGTACTTAAAATTATAAATGTTAATATATATTAAGTATATTTTATATAAATATTTTTTAAAGGAGCAGGGTTCCAACTAACTAGTCGAGTAAAGACTGGCTCAAGCTTGGCAAGATAGCACATTGAGCTCGGTTGATGAGCCATTTATTGAGTCAAGCCTGAGCAGTCTCACGAGTCGACTTGACTTACTTACACCCCTAGTGCAAAAATATATACATTTTATATTCATATCAATAATATAAGATTACTATTATTGTAGAATTTTAATTTATTCAAAATTCTTAGAATTTTTTAAGCCTTAGACAAGTTTCTATTAATCCAAAAATATTAAGTAGCACATGCCTTAAAGCAGTCTTATCAACTAAGGAATTGAGGTCACATTGTTTTAATTGGGGGTAATATATTGTACCCCCTAGCGATGTGAAGTAGTTTAGCGAAACTCTAGTCTCCCCCTAGTTTGAGGTTTATTTGTAGGATAGAATATTCACTATGGTAAAGTGTGTGAATTTTTTTCCTTAGCGATGCATGGATATCCAATGCAAAAATTTGTAGTTGAAGAGAGAGAAGAAAAATACTAAAAAAAAATTTAAAGTGGAAAACCCAAAGAGGGAAAATCACGGGGCCTTGCTCAGGTGAAAAGATTTCACTAAATTTGACTGAATTATGAAAGTTGACCTGTCCCTTGAGATAGAGGCAAAACAATTATAATAGTTTGGAGAGTTGGGTGAAAGTCTTACAGAAATTGGGTGAAAGTATAATGGCATTTGCATGGAAGTCTGGCGGATGGGCTATGATTTGACGACGATTGATGATTGGGTTGTTATGTAATGATTATTGGGCAAAAGTCTGGCAGTGGTCACCGGCTAGGTGGAAGTCCAGTGGCAGTCAGTGGCCAAGCGGTGGGCCAACAATGGTCGGGCGGGAGTCTGATGGACGAGCGGTAAGTCGATGTCAGTCGGCAATTAGGTGGTTGTCCAATAATGGTTGGGAAGGAGTTCAGCAGTGATCGAAAGTCGGGTGGAAGTTTGGTGCAGGTTGACAGCCGGGTGGTGGTTTGATAATGTTCTGGTGAAAGACTAACGGTATGTGGTGGCGGCCAGCCCTGGCGGTGGTCTGACAGCTATCAGCATTTGGGCGGTGGTCCAGGGATGATTGATAGAAGATTGCTGGTGGTGGAGCCGGAGCTCTCTCTAATCTTGAGCCAAAGGTCCCCCTTATGTAAAGAATGGGGTCTAGTTATAGAATTTTGTGAGTGGCACACCCCACAAATATGGAGAACATCAAGGGAGATCCAAAGTGCTCCAATGGATGACCCATATTGATTCTCTCGATTATGGAGCATTTTTCATGCATTTATGTGCCTTCATGGTGTCAAAATTAAGCAATCTTGGGCTTGTTGGATTTGTCTCGTTGAGCCACTCTATTTGATTATAAGCATGCCATATTTAAAGATCATACGGTCATCCAATAAATGCTTTGAATCTTCCAAAAGTTCTTTGGTCCCTTGATTTGGGCGCATTTGGGCTAATCAAACCAATTTCGATGTAGTTGGGTTCTTCTCCTAGAGATGTTCAATTTGACTATAAACTTGTTGAAATTAGAGTTTGGATCAATCCAAAATTTATTTTAGAAGTTTTCGATCTGAATATGCCTCGAGATTAAACCCAATCAAGGCAATTTTTGGTAAAGTGTCAAGGTTGATTAATTAATCGAGTTCGAGCAAGAGCTCAAACTTTAGTTTATGAGTTTGAGCCAACTCATTTAGCATAAAAGAGAGAAAATAATTATTGTTCGAGTAATTATTTTAATAAATGGTTAAAAGAATGAGAAAGTAGAAAAAATAATAAAGAATAATTTAATATAATAATGTGAGCTATGTTTTTAAGCATTTTTAATAACTTTGTACTGAAAACTATAAATGTTAATATATTTTAAATGCATTATATATTAAGAAAGCCGGCTCACCAACTAACTAGTTAAGTCAAGGTTGGCTTAAGCTTTGCTCGTTAGCTCATCGAGCTAACTCCAAAACCATTATCGAGATGAACCCAAGCTGGCACATGAGTCAGTTGAATCTTCCAAATGAGCGCTTTGGTCCGTTGATTTGGGCCCTTTTGGGCTGATTGGACCAATTTTAGTGTCATTGGGTTTTTCTCCTACAGTTGTTCAATTTGACTACAAATATATTGAAATTAGAGTTTGGATGACCCAAAATTTAATTTTAGAAGCTTTCAACCTGGAACTGCCTTGAGATTAAACCCGATCAAGGCAAATTTTGGTGATGTGTTAAGGTTGATTAATTAATTGAGTTTGAGCTCAAGCTTGAACTTTATTTTACGAGCCTCCTCATTTAGCATGAAAGAGAGAAAATGGCTATGATTCGAGTAATTCTTATAATAAAATGGTTAAAAGAATGAGAAAATAAAAAAATAATAATAAAGAATGACTTAAAAAAATAAAGTGTGCTATATTTTTTAAACATTTTTAACAACTTTATACTTAAAATTATAAATGTTAATATTTTTAAAATGCATTTTATATTAAGATTTTTTTAAATGAGCAGACTCGCCAGCTAACTAGTTAAGTAAAAGTTGGTTTAAGCTTTGCTAGTTAGCTCATCGAGCTCAACTCACGAACCATTTATCGACTCGAACTCAAGCCGGCTCAAGAGTCGGCTTGACTCACTTGCAACTTGGATATTGGTGTTTGATTTAAAATAAAATAAATACAATGTAAAATTTTGATGCATTTGAAATTTACCCTCTAGTTCAATTTTGACATATTTAAAATTCCTTAGATTTGGGTGAATTCCAAATACAACATAAATTCTTTGTCATTGTTGCCTCCCATTGCTAGCTATCCTTGTTAACTGCCACCTGTCATTATTGTGTCGTCAGGTCTTTTAACAAGTAATTGATGTGGTTGAAGCTCTTAATGCCTGGACTCGTGACCCAAGTATGTGCCATTGAGAATTAAATTAGAATACCAATTTATATTAAAATAATAAGATAGAATATTTAAAAGTTTTAGATTATGACAACAACATCAAGCCTTTATCCCACTACATAATGTCAGCTACATGAATCCTTTTTCTTCATTACCCTATTAAGAGTCAAATTCTCATTTAAATCTAAAAAAGAAATATCATTTCTAATATTTTCTAACCAAATCTTTTTATATCTACATCTACCTTTCTTAACATAAGTCAAATCTAAAACATCTACTCTCCTAACCAGGTCATCAGAAGGCTACCATTTTATGTGACCAAATAATCTAAGGTGACTCCCTCTAATTTTATCTTCTACTAGAGTTACTCCAACATTTTTATGTATATGTTCATTTCATATCTTGTCCCTAAGAGTAAAGCCACTCATCTACCAGAGCATCCTCATCTCTGTAACAATTAACTTAATATTATGCTTCTCTTTTAATGACCAACATTCTGCACCAAAAAGCATTGCAGGTCTCACCACCATCTTATAGAACCTTCACTTAAGTTTGAAAGGGACTTTTGTATCACTTATTAAACCCAATGAATTCTTCTACTTCGACCATCCAACTTGAATTCTACTAATAATATTTCCATCTATTTCACCATTTCTCTGAACAATAGAACAAATATATCTAAAATATATACTCTTATTAATGACTTAATCACCCAAAGTCTCAATCCCCTCACTAGATCAATTACTACTAAAATTACACTTCATATATTTAGTTTTAAATCTACTCAAACAAAAATCTTTAGACTCTAAGGTTGACCTCCATAAATCAAATTTATCTTCAACTCCCTCTCTAGTCTTATCAATAAGAAAAATATCATCAATAAAAGCATACACCAGAGTATAACCTTTTACAAATGTGTAGTGAGAATATCCATTACTAGAGAAAAAAATATGGGCTTAAGACTAATCCTCAATGTAATCCAACATAAATAAGAAAATACTTGGTCAAATCACTTTCGATTTGAACAAAAGTAACTGCTCTGCATACATATCCTTAATGAATTGAATATAAGCATTATTAACCCTTTTCTTTTTAGAACACTCCATAACACTTCTCTTAAAACTTTGTCATATGCTTTCTCTAAATCAATAAATATTATATGTAAATCCTCCTTATTCTCTCTATAATTCTTCATCAAATCTCTTAATAAATGTATAGATTTCATAGTAGACCGACCCAGTGTGATGCTCTAGAATATAAATTGGAAGAATTATTCTTTTAATCTTTTAATAAACAACACCCAAAGCTATCTGATATCATCTATCAATAATAAACGACAGAAGTAAATTCTATAATTTAAAACATCAATATATATATATATATATATTCCCGAAAGTCATATACAATACTCAAGATCTATACAATCATCACATATCTATCTTATCCTGAGCACAAAAGAATAACTTAAAAAAAAACCTGAACCTAAAGAAATCATGACCAGCCTTACACTCCTGATCCTCTGCCCTGACTTGAAATCATTTAACCATATATAATGAGCTCACAAGCCCAACAAGAAACCAAAACCTGCAACTAAATTCAAATAACGATAAAGGAGCAATATGCATGTCAATAGTTAAATCATGACAATTACATACATATGATCATTAAATCTATGTAAGAATAGTAAAACTCAAATGTAGTAGCAGTAAACTATGTAAATAGTAAAACATTATGGTACAATAGATGGTAAAAAAGTAACCTAGTATGATTGTCAAATCTATAAATCAGTCATGTCTCCATAATCTAATAAAACATCAAATCAAAACATTAGTAAAGACTATTAAAATCAAATCAATATAGTAAAATCATATAAGAATGTATGCATGCTATCTAAACCTCCTATATCATGTGCTCAGTATATCAGATGCTTAGTATTAAGTATATTAAATCAATATTATCAAATAGTATCGATATCCAGATTGGTAATAATAACAATCTAGTGGTAGAAGCAGTAGAATAATGCTATAACAGGAAATTCATGTAGTACTAATAAATTCATATAATAATAAGAATAATGCCTCAAAATATGCATTTTAGTAGTCACACTAAATAAGTAAGAAGTCCTGGCTATCATAGTATTTTTAGTGTTAGTATTATTATTAGTAAACCATTAGCTCAGTAAATAGAGTCACCACTCTTTTCCCGTCAGTATTGTAATAATCTCCTTATAACTCCCCACCAATGTATCACAAACACCAAACCACTTTATTTAAAGGAAAGCCTGTTGTCCCACCATCTTGTACATGTTAGTCTCCAACCAACGAGTCAACCAGTCTTTACTTATCTTTTACATGTCACGCACATTATTATCACAATATTATAATAGTAATAGTGACTAGCTATTGCCCAAACACATATCCACATTCATTTATAATATATTGTAGCAAATAAAGCATAATTAAGTATAATTCAAAAAATGACAAAATGTACTAACGGTAGGGAAAAAAAATACTGAGCAAAATTTTATATTTTTATAATTAAACCAAATTACCAAATATTGTATAGAAATAATATTCTAAAGCTTTTGTTGAGCTAAATTAATATTTTTAGACATCAAAATAATATTTTAAGTAGAGAAAAATTACTATATTTTTAAATTCACTCGATGAAAAAATCTTAAATAAATACTTAAAATATTTATAATCTTAATCTCTATAACATACAAAAAATTATGCAGTGAAAGTTTTGCCAATAGAAAGTCATTCATATTTTTCGATAATGAAAACACAAATTCAATCAAAAAATACCAAAATACAAAATCTTTAAAATCAAAAATAGGGTAAAGGTTCTTTACAATGAGACGAGCAATTTTCCAAACAGGCTCGATGGATAAAAGTCGCACCGTGGCCTCCAAATCTAGGTTTCCCCTTTCTCTCCTCAAATTTCCCTATAAATTTCCCTAAACCATCTTTGTTGCTGAAAATGGAATAGGAAAAGGTTTTTAAAAACTTAGTGACTTAAGATATTTTTATTAAAATAATAATTTAGTATAATATTATTTTTTAATCATTTTCTTTTAGTATAAATTCAAATAAATCATTTTAGGACTTCAAAAATCCGCACTTGTACCGACATGTGCCAATTTCTTAAAGAATTTTGATAGTGCCCAAAAATTTTAAAAAAAATCATGCAAGTAAAATACTATAATAAAAATACTATTGCAAAGACGATTGACAATTTGGAGTTATAATGAATCCAGAGAAAATTATTTACGTGGGTCAAAATATGGGTTATTACACGTGACAAGAAGTCAAATTAATTTCAGGAAACATATTTAAAAGTATAGGATTAATGCTCAAAATTAAAAAAATATTTAATCGTAATAAAAAATGGCATTTTTTTCCACTGATTTGCTCACTGATACATATCAAGCTTTGGCCTTTTATGCTAGGCAAGCATATTGAGAAGACTGGTTTTCGTTGATAAACAAGAAAAGGTTTGCTTTGCATGACAGAATCCTAAAATAAGAGGCTTGCCTATGCCTCCAGAGAGCATTCAAAAGTTCAATACTTCGGTGAACTACTATATGTTTGCTAGAGCCTTCTTCCCAGTATACTTTTGTTTAATGGGAAAAAATACAGCTGGTCTACATTCAGGTTCTTCTATAAGATTTTGACAGTTAGAGGATCTTTCTTATCATATTATAATAAAATTTTAAAAAAATTTAACATGAAGGGAAAGAAATTAATAGTAAAAGTTTGTGAATAATATCAATAGCATCATTATGTAAGGGGTTTTATTCTCAATCCTATAGAAAGTGCAGGTATGTAGATTATGCATAACGATAAATTAATCTATAGAAAGTGCAGGTACGTAGCTAAGTACCTCAGAGGCGATCTATAACATAGTAGCTGATGCTCTAGTAGCATAAAAGAATAGGCCAAAACATAGAAACATCGAACATAGAAAAGAAGGTCATAGCTAATGCGATGCATATGGCTTTTGTTATGGAGCACCTGGAAAAATAGCTATTAAGAGAAAAATGAAACAAAGAGTTGTAGTTACATCTCACAATTCATATGAAAGAATAGACTTTGAGCCAAAAAGAAATGGGAAGCAATCATATTGCTAAAAATTATAAAACTGTAGTCAGCCTCAAAGTGACAAACCATATCAGCCTTCAATCATCATCATAAGAAGAAGCTAAATGCACCATAAGAAGAAACTTCAAAAATATTAAATTGCATGAAGCATACTTTTCATTAAATGTTAAATACTATAATGTTATGTACATAGCATTTCAAGAGATAAAAAAGTAGCATCGAGACCTCCAAAGTGCATATGGCATAGAATGTATTGCATTCAAACAAAATTTCCTCCAAAGGAGACTTGTATGTAATTTAGTACTGTCAAAATAGTTCTTAGAAGCTGCAAGACCACTAGTTGTCAGCTACCTCATCATGCCGATGTTCCCTTACAAAACTGCCCATGCACACAGCGTAAGTACACATTTTACTTTGTAGATTTTGTGGATGAAATGTTAGTTCAAACAGTTGCTCTTATAAACCAGATGAATCATGCATCTCATGATATGGATGGTGCCTCAAAAGGTTGCCACAAACATTAGTTCATATGATCTTGTATGATAATTTCTAATGCTAAGATATTATTCAATAGATTCACCACACCAAAACTCGTGGCTATCAGTAGAAAAAATTGCCAGGATTTTAATCTAATTTTCTACCAAAAAAAGATGCTCGACATAAGTAAAGGACTTTGTAGGAGAAAATCCACTAAATGTAGAGCCTTCATTTCTCCCATTCTCTATTATCTCCCCTCTGCCCGATTGGCCCAAAAGTCTGATCCCTTCATAGATATGCAGACAGATCATGTAAGCAACTTTTGGTAAGCCTCAATTTTGAATTTCATTGGTAGATTTTTCTCTTTTTTTTAATGAAAATTATATATATATTGTAGATCCACATTAGATCTATTATAAAAAAAAGCTAGATCTTTATTTTGTTAGTTAAATTTTATATATTTGAAATTAAATTTACTTTCATGTATGTTTTACAATTATTTGGATATATGTAAGTAATTTATTTAATTAGTTGTGTGCATATTTCATATAAAAATTATTTTAATGAGTATATGTACTTGATTATGTATGTATGTATGTAATTGATACAAATTAATTAGAAGAAATGACTTACTAGTTAATAGTAAAAAATGTATGATGGAAAGATTAATGTGCTAGATAATTACATCCTATATATATCAAAAGTTAGTAATCATGAATATATAATAGACTATTATCCTGAGGAAAAGGATTAATAGCTCAAATTTTTTATTGGAGTTCAATTTTTTTTTGTATTTGTAGCATCTTAACAACTTAATTTTAGTTTCAAGTAAAAATTTATATTTCCTATTCAAACACAAAATCATTTGTATCTAGCATCAGATGAATCTTGGGTTGATTTGCGTTGAGGTTGATTTTAACCTAATTATTGAATTTAGCCATCTTAAGGAGAGTACGAGCCATAAGTTAACACTCATTATGATGCTTCAACCAGTTATGCAAAATCAAACAAAAACAAAACAAAATGATATAAAGAAATGAAATTTGATGTTGTTGACCAACAATTTAGAGATGTAGTTGAAAAACTTACTAACAACAAGGCTAAACAAGTTTATAATTTATTGGTCTAACTCCAACGGTAAGAATGCTCTATATCAAAATGATTTTAACATTTTGCATGAACATTTCAATTAGTTTGTTGGACTGTTAAAAGTGATTAATGCAACAAATAATTTTGTGCATACAAATTTGTACAATACAAAAAAATCGTTATCCAAGTTAGGTTTAAATGAACAAAAAAAAATTGTTGCGCTAATAGATGTACGTTATTTGGCCTAAGTTAAAAGATAGAGGTAGACCTAAAAGAATTTGGTTAGAAAATATTAGAAATGACTTTTTTTAATAGATTTAAATGAGGATTTGACTCTTAATAGGACACAATAGATGAAAAAAAAAATATGGAGCCAACTCGACGTAGTGGAAAAAAGGCTTGATGTTGTTGTTGTTGCTGTTTGTTGTTGCTGCTATACTAATTGATGTATGTTGTATTATAAGAATATGTTTGAAACTAAAAACAAGTACTATGGAGGAGCCACATTTAAACCAAAAATAATAATAATATTCAAAAGGATATCCCAAGTAAGAGGTTATTTTTTTCAGTATTATTCATGATTCATGAAATTATTTGCGTATATGAGTTCTACTTCACATATGATATGATATTATAAGAGAATATATGAACTTGGCATTTGCAACCTTCCATGAGATGCTAAAACATGAAAGCACTTTTATTGCGCAAATCCGGAGTTTGCTAGTTTAGGATAGTTTCACATCCAAATATTATAAATACAACTAATTAAATAAATTACTTACAAATATCCAAATAATTTTAATTTTACAAATACATACAAAAAATTAAATAAATTATATACATACTTCAAAATAAATTTAATTTAAAATATAAATACATTGAATTAATGAATCACATCCAAACATCAAATTAATTGAATTTTATATATTTAAATTTTAATTAACAAAAAATATATATAGCTAAATTTTATTAGATAAATTAAATATTTTTGCACGAATGAAAAATAAAAAATGAATCCAACTAAAAAAGATATGGATAAAAAAATTATAAATCTAACAAAGAAATTAAAGATCTAACGAAAAAATATGGATCTAACATTAAAGAAAGCAAAGATCGAACAATCTAAAAAATAGATATATTGAAAAAAAACTTACAATATGAAAATTGAAAAAAAATCTGCAGAAGAAATTCAAAATGAGGCATATTGGAGGTCGAGGATGTGTTCTATCTTTAAATCTACTAAGGAGATGAGTCACCGAGCAAATTGGGCCGAATTGAGGCGAGGGAAGATATCAGGATGGGAGAAACGAAAGAGAATGATGACTACACTCTAATCTTATCTTCCACTGGAGCTACTCAAACCTTTTCACATACATGCTCGCTTCATATCCTATCTCTAAGAGTAAAGCCACTCATCTGTCTGAGCATCCTCATCTCTGGAATACTTAAGTTAATATTATGAATCTCTTTTGATGGACAACATTTTGTGCCATAAAGCATTGTAGGTCTCACCATCTTATAGAATTCTCCGTTAAGTTTGAGGGGGGCCTTTTTATCATAACAAGCCTAATGCATTCCTCTACTTCAACCATCTAACATAAATTATACTAATAATATCCCTATCTATTTCACCATCACTCTAAATAATAAACCCAGTATATCTAAAATGTATACTCTTATTAATGGCTTGATTTCCAAAGTTACAATCATCCCACTAGATCTATTATTACTAAAATTACACTCCTTATATTTGGTTTTAGATCTACTCAAACAAAAATCGTTAGACTCTAATGTTAACCTCCATAATTCAAGTATACCTTCAAATCTCTCTCTAATCTTATCAACAAGAAGAATATCAATATCAAAAAGTATACACCAGGGTACATCCTCTTGCGAATGTCTAGTAAGAACATCCATAATGAAAGAAAAAAGATTTGGGCTTAAGGCTGATTATTGATGTAATCCAATTATGAATAGGAAAATACTTTGTCAAACCACCTTGTGTTTGAACACAAGTAATAGCTTCTACATACATATCCTTAACGACTTGAATATAAAATTTATTAAACCCTTTCTTTTCTAGAACTCGCTATACCACTTCTCTTGGTACATCATATACTTTCTCTATAAACATAAATGCCATATATATATCCTTTATATTTTCTCTATATTTCTCCATCAAACCTCCCAATAAATGTACCTCTATAGTAGACCTACCTGACAAGAATCCAAATTAATTTAGAGAAACATTAGTATCACATTGTAACCTATGCCCCATAACTCTCTCCCATAGTTTTAAAGTAAGTCACATTAACTTAATTCTTCTATAATTCACACAATCTTGTGAATCACGTTTATTCTTAAAAATAAGAATCAACACACTCATTCTCCACTCATCTGGCATTTTTTTAATCTTCAAAATGATATTAAAAAGTTTAGTAGGCCAAGAAATTCCTTCATCTCCTAAGCATTTCCACACCTCTATTGTAATATCGCTAGGTCCAACAGCTTTTCCACACTTCATTTTCTTTGAAACCTCTCTAACTTTAATTTTACTAATATACTGATAAAAAAAATCTCTATTTCATTTAGGGTTCTAAGGTCACTAAAGTCAATTGCATTCTCACAATCTTCACTAAAAAGCTTAGCAAAATATCTCATCCACCTTTGTTGAATTTCCTCTTCTAATAGAAGCACTTTTTGATCTTCATCCTTAAGGAACTTCACTTGAACAAAATCCTTACTACTATTATCTCTTTGTTCGAATAACATATGCAGATATCTTTCATCCTCCTTAGTATATAAACTATTATATAAATTCATTTAAAGCTAAAATCATCACATCCCATATTACTTTTCTAGACTCCATAAGGGCCTCATTATATCTTTCCCAATTTTTAGAATTTTAACATCTAAACCAATTTTTATAATAAAGATTCTTATTTTTTATCTATTCTTACACATTTTGATTCCACCATAAATTATTTTTAATATTAGGAGGTTTTCCCTGTGATACTCCAATCACATCTTTTGCAATATTCTTAATATCACTAGCAATTTTTCTCACATAATAGTAGTTTTCTCATGCATATGCAAAATCTTAAGATATAGAATCTTACTCTCAAAAATATTTTTGTTAGTGCTCTTTAAATGCCCCAATCTAATCCTAGAATAATGTTTTACTTCATTTTTTATATTCTATCCCTTCATCTTAAATTCTAAAACTAATAAGTGATGTTTTGTACATAAACCTTCACTATGAATAACTTTATAATATTTGCAATCTAAACAATCTATTTTCTTTAAAAAAAATCAATCTGAGTTTTACTCTATTTATTCTTATAAGTGATGAGATGTTCATCTCTTTTTTTAAATAAGGTTTTAGTAATTACAAAAATCATAAGCTATAGCAAAATCTCATATGGTCTTATCAGTTTCATTAGTCACTCCAAACCCATAGCCGCCATGAATGCTTTTAAAATCAACTACCTCTCTACCAACATGTCCATTTAAATCTCTTACAATGATAACTCTTTCTTCAAGAGATTTCTTTTGTATTAATTCTGCTATGTCTTCTCAAAATTTAATTTTGAACACACATCCAAACCTACTTAAGGAGTATAAGAACTTATAATATTAATAATCTTAACATCAACAACAATTTTCAAAGTTTTAAATCCATCTCTAATTCTATTAATTTTTTCAATATTATCCTTCAAATTCTTATCTATAATCACCACTACACTATTTCTTATATGACTCCTACTAAAAAACCATAATTTTATTACTATATTATCAATCTCCTTAGCATTCTCTCCAACTCATTTAGTTTCTAAAATGCATAAAATATTTAACTTCTTATTTATCATAATACCTATTAATTTAATTAATATACCTATAATGGAATCTATATTCCAAGTTTCTATCCTAATTTTAGTTTCACAAACTTGCTTCTTTACCCACATCAGTGCATGATGTGGGAACCCTTGCCCTTTGAACACTATAATCGGGCGCTGGTGCAGTGGCCCATATACACTTCTTGATGTATTCAAGTGAAAAAGTTCATCACTTATAGGTTGACTCAAATCATGGAAATCCTACATGAAGTTACAATTTTATGCTTGGAATTGATCTTAAAATAATCACATACTTCTCCAAATAAATTTTACATTTAAATCCATCATTCAAAAGAAGATAAGTTTTGAGCTAGATATCTATAAGTCATGAAGCAGGAAGTTGATAAAATTTTAGATTTTGGGTTCATTAGAGAAGTTTATCATCTTATATAATTAGCAAATACATTTATGTTCAAAAAGATAAGTGAAGCTGAGAAGAAGTGTGGAGTTATATTTATTTACATAAAACTTGTCCAACGAATAATTTTATCATTCTTGAATAGACTAATTAGTGGATGCCACTTCTAAATAATAAAAACTTAGAATCATGAATGCCACATCAAAATAATCAAGTGAAAATAAATCCTTTAAATAAAGAAACAATTTTATTTTTTATAGTTAAAAAGTTTTATTGCTGATGGGTTATACTATATGGATTGGCAAATGTATGTATGGTGGGGGCTGTCGAGTAACCAAAAAATTTGTAAAAATGATTCAGGGCTCTATCAATCCTTAAACAATGCTTAGGTTTTTATTGATATAAAAATTATAAAAATTGAGCTTAAAATACGCAAGTATACGTGCCGAATAAAGTAATATAGTGATAGAGTAGAGTAACGATCCCATGAGAAAGAATGTTTACTTGTAAATACTAGTATTATCTACTTTAACTACAATAATTATCATACTCAATTAAAATAAGTTTTGGTGGAGATTCAATCACTTAAAATAAAAAATAATTAAAGAAAACACTATTTGGAAAAAATATTTTTGATTGATGGAATGTAAATACAATATGTTTCCTAATGATTCTCTTTTATATTGATGTTATTCAGAGCATATGTATCACCAAATGCTCAGTCAAGAGTGAAGAGATAAATGATAGATTAAACTCTTCCAATCTCAATACTACTCTAAACTCTCATAGTTTATCACCCATTAAAAATCTTAGAAGAGTAATTAAAACATGTACTGTTAAAATCCCCTCATCATAATTCAACTTTAGAAATTTGATACATGATAAGAAATATGCCTATTATTACATCATACCAATCCAACAAACCTGGTTGTGCCTACTTTTCTATTTCCAGGCTCCACATTACACATGATATTAACTTCATATATGGCTACTATATGCATTAAATTAAGATCTAGTATATTGAAAATATCATAAAATTATTCATGAAGAGAACTCATTAGTACTCTATATTTTATTTACACCATCAATCTTAAAATAGTGAATTTAGCTAGATATAAAAAATAAGTAAAGCATATTCATTTTCATTAATTACACAAAAGAAAGAAAGAACAGAAGAAAAGATATCACCGGATGGGTTTAATAATCTCCTCTACAGTCCTCCTCAAGCATACAAAATTGCTTCCACAAACACAAGTTAAATACTATAATAAAATGTATCTAGTACTTCTTTGAATTCTCTTAGTTTTCACTCCTAAATAAAAATTAGAGAAGCACTTTAAAGACTGAAATTAAACAAGTAACTGAACTCCCCTATTAATATTACAAACAAACTATTTATTAAAAAATATAAAAAATATATTCTAGCACCGCGATACTTAAGACACTTGCATCGCGACACCCATAAAATGAACTAATGCCACAATGCTGAAGGGTTTCTTTCATTGTCGTGCTTACTAACATGGACCCATGGTTTAATGAATCAATATTGTACCTTACTTAAATATAACTAAAATATTTTGACTAACAAATTAACACATGAATCGGCAAGGTTTAATGACCCGTGGCTAAAGTTTTGCCCATTTTCTATATTTTTCTGCTCAAATATAACTAAAATAATATATTTTTACTAATAAATTAACACATAAAATATAACATTATTTACACTTATTAAATCCTCCCAAGCTTAAGCTCTTGCTTGTCCTCAAGAAAATAAAGTTTATAATTCTAATAAAGTGATTAACCAAAATAAAAAGTTATAATCTAAATTTACTAAAATATAGGATAATACATTGCTATCTAGAATTAGTAAAAATGATCAAAGCTATACTTCTAATTTGGAAAAATATTAATAGTTCAATTTAATCAACCATTCTTATGTTTACCTAATTTTAAATTATAGGTTATAGATTTAATCTTTAACTAATGAATGTTGAGTGAATAATGCAGTTTTAATAATTGGATATGGTTGTAGTTAAAATTATTCCTTCATTAGTTCACCATCTCTTGTATTAGCTCTTTCTCATCTTATCCTTTATAGTCTTTATATAAGATAGTATTTCGAATCTTATACTCTCATTGATACTAATTTTTGAATATACTCATTTTTTTATTTATTTTTCTTTTTAAGAACTATTTGTAGTTCTTTTTCTTTATTATTTTGTGGAGTAAATAATTAATAATTTTGAATATAAGCTTTGGCTTTAGGATTCTCATGCAGTCTTAATAATTTTAGTGTATGGACTTGATGAGATTACTAATTTCATCTTCGGGTTAGCTATGATTTTAATTTTTAATCTACTCATATCTAATTTTTAATACTAATTATATATATTACAATTTTTAAAAGTTAAATTCATTAAGATATAACTTATAAATTCAAATTAGGATAATAACTCAAATGGTTGAATGAGTTAAGTATTAATTTTTCCAACCTATGAAGTATAAACAGTGTTCATTCAAACTAGGATCTAGAGTTTTAATATTATCCTAATTTTTTAATAATTTTTTAATTATCATTTTTATAATTTTATTAAATAATTAGAATATAAAAGTAATTGATGCATAATAATAATTTATGCATAAAAGAAATTTTCTAATATATAAATAAACCCATAAATAAATAATATAAATACATACTTTCATATGAGTGATAAAAAGTGCTAAGTTTAAAGTCCTTAGTCAGACTAAATAATTGACTAGACCTTAGGTTGGGTTGCCTCCCAAGCAGCACTAAGTTTATAGTCTTCAGTATGACTATAAATGAAAATAAAACTAAAATAAAATAAAAATGCAATAAAACAAACTACAAACATCAATCTCTCACTCTCTCTCTCAAGCCTACCCCTCAGAATTGGGGTCTTTCTCATCTTCTTCCTCCTCTTCATCTATCTCCAGGCTGTTATATAAAAGGTGGGTAGTTAGGTGCAAAAGAATACTCATACTAATTTGGCCTTTCTACGAATGGGTTGCTTCTAAAAATACCAACCAGGGCATCATTAAAATCAGATGTATACCTATAATATCTCTCATGCTAGTCCATGGTATGTTCCATTTGCATCTACATCTCAAACTGCTAATATTCAGTCTCTTTATAAAATTTGGTCACTTTATCGCTCTTCTCACTCAAAGATGCCACCTTATCACTTAAAGATTTAGGAGTCCTAGCACTCTTCTTACTGTTACTGCTCACTACCCTCTAGAAGATTTGGGCTCGTTAGGGTCCATTTCTTCTCTATTAGATTATTTAAAGCTCAAAAATTTTCCCCTAGTTAGTGCAATTGTAGGGAATAATTATTCTTCATTATGATCACCCCTCACTCCTGCTGCTACACAAAGAGCATAAACTATATAGGGGTGGCCCAGACCCACTGAAGTAGATCCCCTTATAATGTATGTAAGGGAAGATAGGATTAACTTTCAATGTTAATAGTGTAACCCTTTTGAATGGCAAAATTCAGGATCAACTTCACTAATATTCTTTCAATGGAGAATGTAGGAATAGATAAGAAAGTGACAGGCCTTGGAGGTTTGAATCATATAGGAGATAGGGAAATTAATGATTCTCTCATCTCTAGTCTTCCACCTAACTCCACTATTTGGTCTACAAGGTAAGTCTAGAATTTCTTGGGAATTGAAAGGTGCATGCTAAAAGAAAAATATTCATCAAATTCCATATCCTGTACTTCAAGGATTTATTAATAGTGGAAGAGTTAAAAGGTACCCATCTCCCTATCACATAACATTTGAAAATAGGTGCCTCCTTCCCATTGGAAAAAAATTCATGCACTATATTGATAATGGCCATACATGGTTCCTCATAGAAATAAGCTTAACCACTAGAAGAAATGGTTTGAAGGATGGGTTGGGTTGGGTTGGGTTAAGAAAACCACGCTCATGGATTAAAGGTTTAGTGATTACCCAATTTGCTATAGAGAGAAGCTTAAGAGTAGAGAGGAGAAATGGATGGAATGGAAAGTGAAATGAAATAACAAACATATGCCAATTTATAAAAGTTAAAGCACTGCGATGCTGAAAGGTATAGCACCACGGTGCTTGGTGCATGTACTAAATGACAAAATGGTCAGATTCAAATGCTACAGTAGTTTAGGCCACGTGGTGTAGTGGCACTGGTTCTGAAAAATTGAAACAACTTTCCGAAATAGGCCACCGTTGAGGTGTTGCCACATGTTAGTATAGTAGCGGTCATATCAAATGACCACTATGGTGCTATTAATACTAAAGTGGCGAAAAAGATGTGGTGTCATAGTGTTAGTTTCAGTAGTGCCGCACTTACCGAAAACCAATAATGTGACTATCAATCCATTTGATTTGTTTTAACTATTAACTTAACAACGCTTAATGAATGAATTTGAATGGCACTATGACGCTTCGAAGAGAAACATTGTGACACTAGCTTATATAATTATTAAATCTTTTAAATTTCAATTTATGGAACCAAACTAAAATTAAGGCAAGCGCTACAACACTTTGATATCTAGCGTTGTGACATTGAAATGACAAAATGTAAATATTACTAATGACTTAACTATTAATGCAAAATGTAATGCAATGTAAATAACAACAACACCAAATTTAATATAGATATATTATTAGTAAAGTATGAGTAGGTCTAAATATATAATCAATTCAATAATATTATAAATTTATAAAAATAATAATTTTTTTCTTAGCAAGGTTGCCAAAAACCTGATGGGGGTAGTGGAATAACATAAAAAAATTATGAAAATAATTTAGGGCTTTATCAATCCCTAAAAAATTCTTAAGTTTTCTTTATTATAAAATTATAAAAACCCACTTAATATAAGCAAGTATACATATCGAATCAAGTAATTTAGTGATAGGGAAAGTATCAATCCCACGTGGAAGAAAGTTTACTTGCAAATACTAGTACTGTCCACTTCAACTATAATAATTATCCTACTCAATTAAAATAAATTTTGGTAGAGATTCAATCATTTAATTTAAAATAAAAAATAATTAAATAAATAATATTTATTTAAATTATTTTGGATTGATGGAACATAAATACAATATGTTTTCTAATGATTCTCTTTTATATTGATGCTTTTAAATTTATATAAATATTAATTTATGTTTATAAATTTAATATATGATAAGAACTATGTCTATTCTTGCATCATAACAATTTAACTTACCTAGTTGTGCCTGCTTTTCTATTCCTAGGCTCCATACTACACCTGATGTTAACTACACATATGGCCACTATACTCATTAAACATAGACCTGGTATATTGAAAACATCATGAAATTATTGATGAAAAGAACTCATTGCACTCCATATTTTATTTTCACCATGAATCCAAAATTAGAAAATTTAGCCAAACATGAAGAATAAGTGAACCATATTCATTTTATTAATTGCACAAAAGTAAGAAAGTATAAAAGAATAGATATCACCAGATGGGTCCAATGAACACCTCTAAACTCCTTGAACTTTCAGAACTACTTCCACAAACACATGCCAAACACTTTACTGGAACATATCTAGCACTTCTATGAACTCTCTTAGTTGTCACTCCTAAAGAAAAATCAGAGAAACACTATAAAGAATGAAATTAATTAAGTGACTCAACTCCCCCACTAACATTACAAACATAGTATTTAAAGAAAAATATAGAAAATAAATTCTGGCACCTCAACGATCGAGACACTTTCGATGCAGTTCCAATAGAATAAACTAACATCGTAGCACTGAAGGGTTTCCTTTGCTACGGTGCTTGCTAATATTGACCTGTTATTTAATGAATTGATGTGTCAGATTGCTAGTAGATTATGGCGTGAATAGTTACAATTATAGCACCGTTATGCTATTGATAGTTGAGCACTGCATCATCTATGTTGCACTCTCTTGACTTAGCAACATTGGAATTTGGTGTTGCGGTGTTGTATAGATAGAGATTAGGGTTTGCGGTGTGGACTCCTCTAACATTGTGATGTTGGGATAGTTGGCTGGGCTTTACGACGCTGATTACTTCGATGCTACAGCGCTGCTAAATAGAGATTGGGCACTGCCATGTTCATATTTGGGTGCTCTGGTGATGTCAATGATTGTGCCGTGGTGGTATTGAGTTTAACATTGCGGTGCTATTCCATACTTAAAATTTTTCCCATTTCTAGTATTTTTCTGCACAAATATAATTAAAATAAGATATTTTCACTTATAAATTAATGCATAAAATATAACATTATTTACACTTTTCAATGTACTATTTACTAACACCTTATGAATAAACTTTTCAAATGTCTTATTGGTTATTCTGGAGGTTTATATTAATGAATTTTTAGTAAAATATTTTGAGATAGCACATCATCTCTTGAATTGGAGTAATTCTTTTAACACTTCAAGAATTAGAATATGTGCCTCATTACTAAATATGCTTTTGGGGTCACATAAATTTTTTTTGAAACAAAGTCATCCACTGATGTATCAAAGCAAAGTTAGAAAAAATTAGAGCTATAAAAATATGACACCTCTAAGAAATATAAAACAAATATAATGCTTGAATGGATGATAAATATCCTTATCTCATTTCTTACCTCAATGTCGAGATAAGTTTTTGCTATTATTTAAGACACTCAAGAGTGGTTGTAATTTTAACTTTTAATGGATAGATAATTGTCAAAATACTTTTGAAGAACTCAAAAGATACATTATTTCAACACCTTTATTATCAAAACCAAAACTAGGATAGATGCAATACTTATGTTTTATTACTTCTCATGCAATAAGTTTAGTGCTAGTGGAATAAGTGAATGGGGAGGGGGTTAATGCCATATCTATTATATCAAAAAGATTGTGGTTGATACATAACGGTGATATTTTTTGGTAGATAAAGATATCTTCGAGTTAATATTTTTAGAAAAAAAGTTACACTCAGCATACACTATTAGCTTCTATACCTAACTTCCACTTATAGCGTTCCATTCAAAATTAGAAGCTTGTAGCCAATTGATCAATTAGTTAATGGATTTAGGAGAACTTGATATTCATTTTTTGCCAAATTGAACATCGTGTCATATATACTAATGACTTAATAGCTATAGTTGAATGCATGATTCTGGCTACAATTAATTATATCCTACATCTTTAATTCCCATTGGATATTATATTTTGTTGTAGAACTTGAAAGTTCAGGAGATAAGGTAGGGATGCTACTTATCTTTCTCTAATATGACACTTTAGAATTTGAACTTTGTGTAAAGTTTAATTTAACCAATAATATCATTAAATATGTAGCACTTGTGGCCCAACTAAGAATCACCATAGATTATGCAATTTAAATTATGATGATTAATACTAACCCCTAACTCATAGCTTCTCAAGTAGAAGGAAATTTTGTTAATCATAGCCATCCTATAATCCGCTTTCTATGTGATGGGATGCTGCCCAAAGATTCATTGATTGTTATTTCTAGTTGATGACTGGCTACGAACTTCATAATTATTGAAGATAAATTTATAAATAAGCATTTATGAGGCCATATCTCAAATATATTATACCATTAGAGGCTGGGTATGTGCTTTGAGAAATCCATTCATGATATATGAGGACTATTTTATTGGTAGAGTACTCATTCATAAATTCTTATAATAGAGATCCTGATGGCCTATAATAAAATTTGATACATTAGTCTTTAATTGAAAATAAAATAATGGTCAAATGTGATAAAATCATACTCATACTCTACTAATGGAAATTTCCTTTCTCCAAAACCCTTTGCCATTCACTAAATAAGGGATTGACATCATGAGAAATTTTATGATGGCCACTAGATAGTGAAAGCTCGTAATTTTGGTTGTTGACTACTTCACGAAAGGGATGAAAGTTGAGCCACATACATAAATCATTGAAGCAAAAGCAAAAAAAAATTCTTATGGAAGAACATCATTTTCCATTGGGGTCTTCCCTACAATTTTTCACTAATAATAAAGCTTAATTCAATAGTAAGATATATCTTTATATTCAATTAGTCTACGTAGTTCTCATACATTTTTAAATAAAGTACATATACAAGTAATAAATTAAATAATTTTTAAAGGTTTAAATTCACATCTTAAAAAGGTTGCAGGACAATGGGATGGAGAGCTTTCAAATGTACTCTAGAATATCAAAGGACATGAAGAACCCTAATATTAGAAATACCTCATAATCTTTGTTTCAGCCAATATTTTTTATTTAATCAACATCTGAAGCCCTATGTTCTAAGCCTTTCTATGGCTAATAATGAGTGTAAGCTCCTTTATTAAATGAATTTTCTTCAAGAAAATATGTGATGTACCTATACTCCAGATTTCTGCCCACCCATAGTGAGTAGCTCTTCACTTTAATTGAAAACTTGACTTGTCATTATTGATGATCTAGTATTATAAAGTTTGTAAGCTATTAGGATGGGACACCAACATAATTAACTTTCACCTCTCTAGGAAGGACATGATGTAGTGCTTGTCAAGATCTAGCCAGAATTATCCGGATTAACTTAAAGATTCATATGGGAAGATGGTACCTCAAGTTTAGAATGTTGAAAATATTTGTATGAAAGTTCAAGCCTATGAACTCCATATAAAATTCTCGACATGATTCTACTCCATGGGCAAGGTCAAGACTGTGAACTCAAAAGGGCATCAGTGGTCTAGATAGATTAATTTTCACCATTGATTCGAGATACGCATGACATTCTTTGCAGCCCAAGAAAATTATAGTCAATTATGAAAAGTGATCTTATTCAACTTCAAATAAGCCCCAAAAAGCTCTTGAAGTATAATTAGAAACTTTAGAAAATTAATTAGAAAAGGGGATCAATATGGGGTATTTTACTTTTTGCAAAATTTATGAAAATGGCCCTCTAAAAAAATTATAAATAGGATCCCCTTTTTTATATGAGTAAGGTTTTAGTGCAAGAGATTTGAAAAATTCTATTTCATTAATCAATGATCATCATCAATGAACACCATCAATAACAATTGACCCCATCAGTTGGCTTCCATCTTTCAACCATTATCAAATACATACTAACTTCCAACCATTTCATTTATATTTACTTTCTGACCATGGACACTCAACCATTATTATATTGTCATCTATGACTAATTTTGTATGATCTCTCCATGTTCCAACATTTCTTCTACAATCCATACAATAGGAATCATACATTATTTGAAAGTGTTTAATTAGAACTTTCTATCTTTAATTATATAGTTGGTTGTTTCAATTGAGCTTGACTCATGTTTTCTTCTCGTTTTAGGCTTTTAATGCAAATAATATTGGTATAGATTGCAACCTCAATCTATGTGCATGCTGAATCTTTATGCAAAGCTTATATATTATACACTCTATTTCTACTACTACAAAATTTCTAGCATGTAACAGTATGTATCCATAATTTTCTAGAAAAAAAAACTAAGATTTTTAAGTTAGAGGAAATTTATATTGGAGAGGATTTCAACTTAATTTTCAATTTAGAATATTAAATAGAACAATTAACCAATAATTTACATTCATAGTTAAGCTTTGGCAAACTTTTGACTTGGAGCCAAGTAACAATTAAAATTAGTAATAAGAGCTTAATAAGTCATTACTTTTAAAAGAGAAAATACATAAATATGTATTTTAGAACATGCAAAAATGTTTTATGAAAATAATGAAATCTCAAGATAGTTTTACACATTCTAATTAATGTGTGAGACCCTTTTAAGGTCTCAGTATTTATGTAAAACTATTTTACGCGTTCAACTCATTAAATGTTAAAAAAATATATAGAATTTTAAGAAATTGAGGCATGAAATTGAGCAGCTATTCAAAAATTTTGGGAATGGGGCAACAAATCTAACGGCTATTAGAAAATTTCTAGCGAGCTCTCTCATTTTTTCGAATCCAAGGCCATTATTTGCAACAATTTCAAGTGGTAAAGTTGAAAATATGGCCGACAAGAGCAATTATAAATTATTGGTTCCACATAGTGTAATGTTAATAATTCTCACCCTTTAGCTTTATTAATTTATATAATAATATAATTTTTACTTTACTTGCTATAAATAGTTAGCCAATTTACAAGAAGGAGCTTAGTTAAGATATAATTAAGCAAAAAGAGCCAAATTAGGAAATATTTAGGAAAATGAGATAATATGGAAAATAATTTTTTATAAGGAATACGGAAAATAAATATTCTCTTACAGATTAAGGAAATCTATTTTTCATATTTGGATTTTAAAAAATGCATTTTTGTATGTGTACAAAACTTTATTTTTTGTAGGCAATACTAACCAACAAAAGTTAATATTATTAGTCGTACTATTATTTTTGCTATTATTACTTATAATAATAATAATAACAATAATAACTTAATATTATATTTTGGCGGGGGGGGGGGGGGGGGGGTATAGCAGGGCCTACGCGCTAATTAAGGAATAAAGGTTCAAAGTCGTTAAAGGGACCTCAAGCTCACTAATGCTCAATAGAGCTACAAAAAGAAAATAAAAAAACCTAAGAGCTTGAGTTCCCTTCTAACAAAAATACAATATAACCTTGGTACAGTCTATGGTGCTTAAGAACAAGCACCCAAAATTGATGTAAACCACAAAAAAGGCTCAGAGATCTGGCCCCAATCCATCTCCATCTCCATCTGGACACCTGCACTAAGAGAAACTTACAGAAAAGGGTGAAAATCACATAATAAAGTAATGAAAAAGAACCAGACCACTCCAAGAAACAACCATCCACCTCATGAACCAAAACAGGCACCATTAAACCCAACAGAGGAAAACACCAACCAGATGAAATCGGGTAGGGGACAAGCAAGAGAAAAATCCAACCAGCATAGAGAAATGGATAAGTCACCAACCTATCACAGTTGATAAGAAACCCAGACAAAGGCAAAGGATAAGCACCCTTAGCCAAATTAACAGGAGAAAAACCCAACACTAAAAGGACAATCACCATAACAATCTCCCCCAAAAGCATAGCCAAAGAAACCCAATAACCATACCCACATCCACTATAAGGACCAAAAGATAGAAAAAATTCCAAGACGTGCAGGTGACAACCCAAGACATAAAGTAGCAAACAGCAGGAGCCTCCCTCTAGCTCTAGTCCCAAATAACAGGGAGCAAAAACTAACACAGCCCACCCACAGCACTAAAAGAAACCCACAGGAATTGTCACAGACCCTCTACTAGCAGCACGGAAAACCAACCACATTTAAAATAAACCAGCAAGGCAATTCCGGCCTCACAACCAAAAAGATAGGGTAACCCAGAATAAGCAACAGAGCCACAGAATAAAAATGACACATAAAACAGGAAAAGAACCAAACTAAAAAGTAGTTACGAAGGACCCAAACCCAACACAACTTAAACCAACATAGCCCATCAGGAGCACTAAAATAAACCCACAGGTCATGACACAAGACCTCAACCAGCAGTAAGGAAAATCAACCAAACTTGAAATAGACCCGCAAGGAAAATCCAGCCTCATAACCAAACAGATAGGGAAACCCAAAATAAGCAACACATCAACAAAACAGAAATGACACAAAACCAAAGAGCCATAATATAGGAAAAGACCCCAATAAAATGAAGGGCCCAAACAGTAGAACAAATTAAAGTTTAACATAAGGCATACCAATCTTCTCTAACCTTAAAAGACCCCACAGGGGGATAGGTAAATTGATAGTAGCAACATCATTCATACAGTCCATATTTTTACCCCAATTGGCAAGCTAATTAACAGAGGCATTACCAACCTTATGGATCAAAGAAAAAGAAAAGTTCAAAAACTCAACAAGTTCTTAAGCTCCCTAACCAAATAAAATAAAGAAGAGTTGCAAACTGAATCATCCACACTATTTAATAATTGATAACAAAATTTAGAATCCACTTCAATAATAATGTTAGTTAAATCCAAAGAGATGCAAAGCCTTAAACCATAGAGAAGAGCATGAATGATAGTTTCATTAACATCACATTTCTACAAAGGACCAGTAAAAGCCAAAATGAAGTTACCTAGGTTATCTCTGATAACCCCACCACTGCCAGAAGATGCCCCAAAACAAACACCATCAACATTAAGCTTATAACAATTAATAGGGGGCTCGGACCAAAAAATAAGCCTAAAATTGTTAGGGGGAGGATCCTCCTTAAGCTTAATACCTAATGCTGGAGCAACAAAAAAGAAGTTTTTAAAATTCTTTTGAGAAAGTAATTTAACTGAGTAAAGGGAAGCCAACTTATCTTTCACATTTTAAATAATCCCTTGGTGGTTCATCCCAACATCGTTAAAGCCAGAGTTATTTCTCTCTAACCATAAGTACCCAAGAATTAGAGAGGGAATCACATTCCTAATATGCCCTTTAGACTTGATAAACCAACAGTTAAGTAAGGCATAAATAGACATTTTAGCATTAAAAAAATTCAAATGGAACATATCATCAAAAAGAAAGGACTTCTTTTTACCTTTAAAATGAGGCACCCAAAGGTACTTAATAGGCAAAGTGCCATGAACAAAACCAGACGCATTCTTAATGCCCAAAATATGATTCTTAGGCACTTTATTGGAAGGAATAAAATAATACTTTTGTTTGTTTAGAGAAAGAACACTAACCATCTCAAAATGATTAAAAAATTCCATAATAATCTTAATCTTATTAACAGAAGCATTGTGAAGACAATAAAATAATCAGCAAAGCAAAGATGAGAAATAGGGAAACCCCCCTAGTTCTAAAATAGAAGCTAAGAGAATTATCAAAGAGTTGAGAAAGACCTCTAGATAAGTAATCAACAACAATAATAAAAAGAGCAAGAGATATCGGATCACCTTGTCTAAGACCAAGAGAAGATTTAAAAAACCATGACTTTTACCATTAATAATGATAGAAAACTGGGAATTCTCATTGCAATTCTTAATATGGTTAATAAAAATCATGTTAAAACCAAACAAATTCATAATGTTGTAAAGGAAATCCCAAAAATGTTGTCATAAGCCTTGGCAATATCAAGCTTTAAAGTCATGTTTCCACCTCTAACCTTAACATCCAGATCTTAGCAAAATTCCTAGGCTAGAAGAATATTCTCATCAATTCCCCTACCTTTAACAAACACCATCTGATGAGGCGAGAAAATTTAGGTAAGAAAATATTTAAACCATTCATAAGGATTTTAAAGATCAGTTTATTAAAAAAAGTGCATAGACTAATAGTTCTAAAGTCATTCCAATGAAAAACCTGGTTCTTATTGGGAATAAGCACCATAAAGGTAGAAGTAAAGAACTTAGGAATAGAGTTACCAGCAAAAAAATCCTTAACAGTAGAATAAAGATCATTACTAATAATTTGCCAGGTATGTTGAAAAAATTTAGTGGTGAAACCATCCGGCCCGCAACAGAGTCTCCATTCATACCAAGAACAATCTCTTTGACCTCCTCAAGGGAAGGAGTTTTAGGAAGAAATTCATTATCTTCAAGAGAAATAGGATTAGGGATAATATCAAGGTTATGAATATGAGCAGGTCTAAAATCATTATTAAGAAAATTATGAAAATAATTAACAGTAAGATTGGCAATTTCCACAACATCCTCAGAAGTAGAGCCATCCTCATGATTAATTTTAAGAATAGAGTTTTTATCACGCTTCCTCTAAACCAAAGCATGAAAGTACTTGGTATTGCTATCACCTTCAACGAGTTATTTTGCAGCAGCTTTTTGTTTCCAAAAAATTTCCTCCTGAGCTTGTAATTTATAAAGACTATCCTTAGCATCTCTCAAGAGTCTGAAATTAACCTCAGAAAGAGTAATTTGAAATTGAGACTCAATAGTGTTAACAAACTCTTCAGCATTTAAGATATTAGAAAAAAGATTTTTAAAAACATGATGGTTCCACCAATTCAAAACATACTTAAGCCTTTTAAGCTTAAACCAAAACCTCCTCAGAGCCAAGATAGAGTTATCAGGATGTAAAGGAGGCTGCCAATTATCCTTAACCAATTCTATAAAGGAATCATGGAGCAACCACATGTTTTGAAATCTAAATTGAGAAGGAAAATTAATATGTCTAGCCTTAAGAGAAATGAGTAATGGAGAATTATCAGAAAGAGTTCTACTCAAATGTTCAATTGTAGTAGAATTAAAAACATTAAGTTCGCAATCATTAAAAAAACCCGATCTAACCTTTGCCATAAATGACCATGATTCCAAGTAAACTTGTTGCCCGAAAAACCAATATCAACTAAGTTGCAATCCATAATCATGTTATTAAAATCTTGCATAGAATGGTAGATGGGGGAAGATCCCCCTAAACGTTCGATAGGGGTAGAAATAGTATTAAAGTCCCCTCCAACAAGCAAAGGCCTACTGCAATTACTATGAAACTGAATAAGCTGGTCCCATAAAACTTTCCTTAAATAACGGGAAGTGGCCACATAAACAAAAGAAGCAAAACAATGAGAGATTAAAATATCAATATAACAATATAAAACTTAAGTAAAATCACCAATAACATATGAACAGGGTCCTTCCAAACAACCCAAATCTTATTGGCCACATTAGAAAAAGCATGTTTAAAACCCAAAGATCTAGACGCACTACATAGTTTAGCAGAAGAAATAAAGGGCTCTAACAAAACTAGAATAGAGACATTATAAATACGACATAAATTCTTAACACACAACTTAGAAGAGGGAAACCCAATGCCCCTAACATTATAGATGATAGAGTTAAACATAAAAAACCATGTTAATGAGTAGTATGTGAACGTGTAGTTCTAGGCATTTGTTTAATAATGTTCTTTTTTCCTCCCCCTCTTGCTTTGGAATTTGATATAACTAGTGTCATTATCATCGTTAGAATAACATTTAGCCATAATGTCCATGTCATCAGTATTAATAAATGCATTGCTATGATAATGGGCATTTGATGAAAAATTACTATCATTATTCATAGCTGCATGACTTCCAACCCGAGGAAGATCCTCTACCAACATACCTTCACCTTTATAAGTATTATTACTTTGCTCATTATCAATGTTATTCTCCATCAAAGTGTTTCAGTCGGCCACCTGATCATTAATATTAGTATGAGATTACAACACCTTAGTACAAGTAGCATCAAATAAAACCACCTCCATATCAGACGAATTTAGATTTGTAGCTTAAGGATTAGAAGAAGTAGAAGGAACATTATTTATATTAGAAATGATAGCCAACGTAAGTTCCTCTGAATTGTGAGATGTACAAGGTAGATTAGCACCCAGGTTGAAATTAACATTTTGACCAATGAGAGAATCAACAACATTGAGTGAGGACGGTTCAGCTTGAGGTATATTAGGTTGTTTAGAAATAACAACAGTATCCTATGCTTTAGCACCAATATCCTCATTAGAAGCTGGAATAGAAAGGACTTCATCATGATCTATCAAGAGATCTTCCTGAACAATGGATGGCTTGACAGTCTCTTTCTCCTTCCTCAGATGAGGATGAAGCTTGTAACATTCGTTAACACCATGTCCATGCATCTTACAATGAGAGCAAAAAATAGGTAAATTCTCAAATTTCACTTATTGAAAATATCCATTTAATTCAGAACCAATCCAAATCTCACTAGGGTATTTTTTAGAGATATCAAGCTTAACTAAAACACGGGCCATAGACCGATGCAAAATAGAAGCTATTGCCTGATCCATTTGCGATGGCCTACCAAGGATAGAAGCTAGACCAAAAATAATTTGTGAATTGAAAAAAATGAAGCCTTAGATTTGGAAAGGAAATCCACATAGGAGAAATCGGGGATTCCTCAAGAACATCAAAATCTGGTGTCCATTTGAGTAATCTCATTTGGTAAGCCTAAATATAGTAAGATCTTCTAGAAAAAATACGACTATAATCCAAGTCATTGGTCAATTGAATCACAACATGTCACAGATCAAGTAAACCAATATGAAAAGATCTCGAGAGCTTCAGATTAACAAAAAACTTGCGGATAACATCCATATTAAAACGCCTAAATAGAAATTTACCAACTAAAGTAAGCGTAAAGGGAGAAGCAAGTTGTGATATAACAGAATCGTCGAACATCAAAGCAGGTCAACCCTTAAATGACCTATGAATGAAATGGAGCTTTGAAGAAGAGGAACAACCAGCAAGCACTTCCTTACAAGAGTGAGACTTTCCTTTTGGAACTTTAACGATCAGAGGGAAAGATGACGACGGAGTCATCATCTCCCAGAACCACAAAATCGAAAAAAAAAAAATCAATCAAAATAGATAGAAAACCCAACACAATAAATGAACAAGAGATAAACAAGTGAAAAAAAAACTACGACCCTCTCCAAGAGCCACGAAAAGCATCCCAGAAGGAAAAACCCTAGATCGCCAGGAAATCGCTTCAGAGCACGAGAGCGAAATAATTACCACAAAAAATACTCGTAGAGCTATTTCAAAATATTATAAATATTATGAAGTTTAAATTTATATGTATAATTTTAGTTTAAAGTGAGAGAAAAATTAATATAAATTTCATTTTTTTTTAAATTAAGAGAAATTATCTTAAAATTAATTAAAAGTTATATATATCATGATTATTTTTTATAATTACTATTTTTTAATAACTCAAAAAATTTAAGAAAATTAATATATTTATATTATATGAATTAAGAACAATTAGATCACTAATTTACATATTATTATATTTAAATTAGAAATAATTAATATTAAAATAAAATTATAAATATATTTGCAATTTTTCCTAAGGCCCTGGTGCTGTAATGATCACTTGTGGCCCTGAGACACTGGATAGCACTATGGTGCAGAATTTTATTCTGCTGAGGTGCTAAATTATATGTGAATTTTCTCGAGCTCTGGAGCTGCAATGTCCTATTTTGGCGACAGGGCATTGAAGATGCTGCGGCACTGATAGTTTTAGTGCTATGGTGCTAGTTCTTAACTTTATAAATTTTGCACCTTTTCGTGAAACATTCCTACACATCATCAACTAAAATACACATCTTTACTGGAATTTGATGTAGTAAAAATGCATCATAATTTAATTTTTCTTAACACCTACATTCACGAATAATTTTAGATTGCCTATCTAAGATAAAGCATAGGCCTCACGAATCATGGATGAGTGGGAGGAGGTCATGGAGATTTTATTAGAAATAAATCTATGTGTCATTATTTATTCCTTAATTATGGTGAAGGCAAGAAAAGTCCCTATTTCCATTGATACCAACATCATCCAATAATGTGGCTATGTAGTTTTTGAGTAGGAATGTGCTACCAAGATTGAGTACTGTATGATATTATTCCTAGCCTTGAATTGAAGGACAAAATGAGAAAGAATACCCTGGAAATGGTTCTCTGTCATGTCTGATTGTAGACACCATCCCAGGTTTGGCCAATTGAATGGCCTCTGTCAAATAATATAAGGAGTAGAATGATTCCTCAGGGCTCTCAAATATGGAGCTGATTTATTTACGTTTAGCATCATATGCCTTGTTATATGTTACTTTTATATCAAACTTAGGCTCCATGCAAGCTATTATTTCTTGAGGTTTAAGATCCAACTGCTTGCACAAAATCACGGTGATGTAGTAACCTATGAATTTTGTGGTATAGTTATGGCGCCCAGTAGAAATCACCAGGTTCATGCAAGAATGTGATGGGCCACAAAAAGAATCTTCCATACCCCACCCAAAATTTAGCTTTTTGATGCATGAAGATGCTAAAAGCATGGTCATGGGGGATAATTTTTTTATGCACACTGAAGTGTTAATCTAGTCTTATTAGAGGTGGTTTTATTATACTCAATGTTGTTAATCATCGAACACCCATTTATGGCACATTTTAAATTGCATTTGCTACTGAAAGGAAGCCTAACATAAACTTTGCAGGGTATAATTGCATCAAAGCCACCTTCTATGGTAATAGTGGGACCATCCAAAATATTAGTAGCATCCCATTCTTCCATAATTCATAGGGGTTGTATGATGATATTCACCACGAACATCTCTAAGTTTCTTATACTTTGGAAGACATGTTGGTGAACCAGCTCATGGCCTAATAGTGTCTCATTGTAATTCTTGATTGGATCGATGGTGACATCTTCCACTAGAACTTCACTAAAACTTTCACTAGTGCAATTGTCCATGGTCTTAGACCTATGAATAGTTGTTCGAGTCATGGCTGTGTTTTCCTTAGGGCTAGTGGATTTGTTGGATCACTTATCAATGTATGTCATGAATTAGTGTGACCCATGAATGTAGATCGATAACTGATCACTTAAATTGAAGCTTCAACGAGAAACATCATCGTACAATATGGGATGGTCCCGAATGTGTAAGGATGTTGGATGATCTCTTATGCTTTGACGACCCCATATTCATGGATAAGGGTTGGACACTCATTTAAGCTTAACCAGCTAAGAACATAAAATTTAGGTAATAACTGAGTTAGCCTATAGAAGTGATTAAGTTATACTATTTGATTAGTCTTTAGTTTAGAAGGTAGATAGATTTGAAAATTTTTTGTTTTAAAAGATACTAACCTATAAATTTGAGAAGATTGAGTCGGGTCATGGTCTAACATATCAGAGGGGTTTATAGTGTTAACAACTTCTCCTGGCATTTCTTCAATGTCAACGTACATAAGGATAGTATGGGTTATTGCTTTACTTAACATGAATTCTCAAACTTTATTGTTTGTCATGTGCGTGGAAGTGTAACCTCCATTATTACGAAGGCAAAAAATGACATTAATCATCTTTGTAGAGTATCCAGATGTAATACAAGAATGATTCTTAGTTTAAGCTAATGTAGCATTAATATTTCATTCAATTTTAGAGGTCGATTCCGTCCCCCAACAAAGGTAGGTGTGAAGTCCTCCATAATTTACTATTTTCCACCAAAATATAGAATCAATCGAGACATCTAATGGGTGTGGTTTTTGGTGTTAAGAGCTCTAATACATTTCTTTGACATTTTCTATTTACCTTATTGAAATATGATAAAGAGCATAGAGTATTCCTTTCTTAATCAAATTATGTGTGAGTCATTAGTAGGATTATCTGATTAGAAAGATTTATATTATCAATAAATAAGACCAGCGAATTATATTTTTGAGTAAATATGGTCTACCATTAAATAAATTTGAATCTTTTTTTATCACCAATTATCTAGAAAAAAATGCTGATTGAGTAGATATCTTGGCTTAGATGTGGGAGCAATTACGATTACTGTTATGAGTCCCTACTAGAGTCGGTCATGATGGTAAAAATTCATGAGCACATGACACTTCCAAACTATAAATGTTACATCTTCAACACAAAACTTAATTAGGTTAAATTTTCAAGAATGATCACTTATCTAAGTTAAGATAACTAATTTATAGAGGTAAAGAAACATTTAATACTTCAACCATTGATCTAATTAGATGGAAAAACAATTTATTAAATTTAGCTTATATGCGTCACAACAAACCTAACCTATTCTAAAGGATATATATAGTTAGGCTCAACAATTGCTCAAATTTAATAAGAAAACTAATAAATAAGCTTGAATAATATGTTAAAACTTTGGTTATCTTCAACCTATACTGAAACTCAATAAAAAAAATAAATTAATGAACTTGAATAAGGTAGTATTAAGGTCATGTAGATTAATTTATATTTAAGTTTTTAATTATGTGCTTAAGTTGTGTCTTCTCCTAAATATCTCACGGATAATAAATATACAAATTAAATTATTAATTATTTTTAATCAAATAAATATTTAATTATGAAAATAATTTTCTTATACAATATTTTTTAAGTATTATAATTTAATTAAAATTCTATTATATGTGAGGATGCATATACAACAAATTGTCCTTAGAGTTTATGGGTCACCAATAGACTAATTTTGTCTATGCTAGGTTTTTGGGTCACTATTAAGTGCTTTTTTGCAATACAAATTGATAGAAATTTATGGACTAACACATTATTTATTTACAATTGATCACAAATTTTAATATTTCACCGTGAACAAATTTTTGGCAGTTAACAAGTTTTTTCATATCATTGTTTAGGAATTTATTTGAAGCCCATTATAGTTATCCAAGTTTAGAGTTTTGGGCATCTTATTAAATATTATAGTACTCTATCAATAATAGTCAACTTTCATCAGTAAAATAATATTTTTTTTACATATATTTCCATATCATATGAGATAATTACCTTAGGCTTGATGTTATATGTTCTCAAGTGATCAAAGTATCCATATTTTAGAGAGCATTTAAGTACTTATTAGAGTAATAATTTCATCCCCATCTTATACATTTATATTTATGTATTTTCTTTGTATAAAATTATAAGTATTATGGATAAATTTAACTTTGCAATTATTGTACACATATTAAAACATTTTTGTATTAGTTAGTGATAGGTTTAGAAATTACCAACATGTTAAATCACTTTGGACGAAGATATCCTCGAGAGCATTTTAATTAATGGCTTATAGGTGGCTCTCCTGTTGCAAATCTGGTTTTGATGATGACAAACATGTTTCCAGTGTGTTTTACTTGGCTAATCTGTTTCAGGCACAAAAGACCGCGAGCCACTCAAGCCAACTCAAGATCGGGTCCAAGTGTGTCAAATGTATGATTTTTCTTTTTATTGAGTCAATTGTAATGTAACTGATTCCCTAGCTAAGTAACCTTGCACACACACACTCAAGGAGAGAGATTGAGTGAATTAGAGTTTCTGTTCAAATTTTGTTCAAATCGTCCTGGACGATTTCCACATCGTCCTGGACGATAAAGCCAAAACAGAAACCCTAATTAGGGCGACTAAGTTAAGAGGGTCTGATTAAGCAGATCGTCCTGGACGATCTCCGGATCGTACGGGATGATATGCCCAAATCAGAAATTCTCAGCCGCTAGATCAAGTTAGGCAAGTTCTTAATTTTAGATACTTGGTCTGATCGTCCCGGACAATACGTGTATCGTCCCGGACGATCCAGTACAATCATGACTAATTTAATCTGGTAATTAAGAAAAGCAATTTATTTTTGGTTGATACGATCATATCGTCCTGGACGATCGCAGGATCGTCCCGGACGATCATGATCGTTTAGTGCATTTCAGCTGTACATCCCGAACTGTGTTCAGGATGATTTGGGCACCTTTTGAACGAATCGTACAGGACGATGACCCTATCGTCCTGGATTATCAAGTCATTTTTTGGTCGTCCAGCACAAATTTCTCTGGACGACCCGAACTGTCTTCTGGATGATTTTCCTCAATTTGCACTAATCGTCCCGGACGATCGCAGGATCGTACGGGACGATATGAATAATTTTTTCTACTGATCGTCCAGAAGAGCCAGATCGTCCAGGCTGAAACAGCTAAATTTGAACTGATCGTACAGGACGATCTACCGATCGTCCTGGATGATCTTGGCCGACCAGTTGAGATTTAGGGCAAATTTTAAGCCCTCCTTTAAAAGAAATTTTTCCAATTTTTGGAAATATCTTTTGCTGCCTTCCTTCCCTTAGAAACCCTAGAGAGAGAGAGAGTTGGGAGAGAGAAAGAAGATCTTGTGAGGGGGAGTTAGTGAGGGATTCACTAAGGTTGCTCCAAGCACGGATCAGAGTCATCTTCTCCGCTCGTTATTTTTTGTCTAGTCGGTGTTCGTCATGGGAGGATCGTTCGCAAGAAGATCCAGGGTTCTCTGCCCGCTTCAGGTGGAAGCAAAAGGAGTTCGAAGGTTCTCTGCCTGCTTCAGGAGGAAGCGAAAGGAGTTCAAAGCTTCTCTGCCTGCTTCAGGAGGAAGCGAAAGGAGGTCGGGTTCTCTGCCTCACCATGTGGTGAAAAGGAGGTTTTTGTACAGGCTTCTCCGCCTTGCTGTGGGAGCAAAAGGAGAGACACTTTTGTTTAGTGCAATACCCAGAGGGGAGGCTCCGGGGAGTGGACGTAGGTCAAGTTGACCGAACCACTATAAAATCTGGTTTGCTTTTCTGATTCAGTTTTGCACTTTACTTTTCTGATATTAACTGCTTGGGTGAATATCTGTGGTTGATCTTTTTATCGTTGTTTTAATTCATTTCCGCTGCAAGTTATAAAAAGATTTTCATTATTATCGTGAAATTTTTAAATAACCAATTCACCCCCCCACTTGGTTAGCCTTGGGACTAGTTCACTAGGGCTTAACATCCCTATCGAACTTTCAAGTGGTATCAAAGACAGATTCAACATTTAGGTTTAAAAACTTTTGAATTTGATCCATAGCTAACTGTAATAATCGTAATACTGCTAAAGGATATTCTATTACAAGACCACCGTTATTTGATAATATTCCTTTTGATTTTTGGAAAACACGCATGTCTACTTTTCTACAGTCTATTGATTATCGCATGTGGATGTTAGTTAAGGACGGATATGAACCACCCTTTAGACTGATTAACAATGTGAAAACTGAACTGCCTTTTACTGATTGGACGTTTAATGATCGTGATTTAGCACAGTTAAATGCAAAATGCTTGAACTGTTTCTTTTGTGCTTTAAAATCTGAAGACTATATGCGTGTGTCTACTTGTACAACGGGAAAGGAAGTCTGGGATAGATTATGCATAACATACAAAGGTACAACTGAAGTCAAACAGTCTAGGTTAAACATCTTGTTACATGATTATGAACTTTTTCGCATGAAACCTAGTGAGACTATTTCAGAAATGTACACAAGGTTCACTCAGATTGTTACCTCTTTGCATGTTCTAGGTAGAGAACTTACTAACTATGAAAGAGTGAATAAAATTCTAAGATGTTTGCCTGCTTCTTATGATGCTAAGATTACTGCTATTACTGAATCTAAAGATTTAAACACTTACTCAATTGACAGCTTACTTGGATCACTTATTACTTACGAGCAAAGGGTGAACCAAAGGCAACTTGATGCAGGTGAACGCAAGAAAGAGAAGACAGTGGCACTAAAGGCCAAGGATTCAGATGCTAGCACTTCCGGGTCTGATAGCGATGATGTTGCCTTAATCACAAGGCAATTCAAAAGCTTTCTCAGGAAGAAACATAAGAACTATCAGAAGTGGAACAAGGGTAAGTCCAATAAAAATTTTAAGAGTTCATCTGAATCTGTTTGTTTTGAATGCAAGAAGCCTGGACACATAAAGGCTGAATGTCCTACACTTAAAGCTCACCCAAGCAAGGAGAAGGGTGAGGAGAAACCAAAGTTCAGAAAGGACAAGAAGCGGATTCAGAAGGCGTTCTGGGCAGACTCTGCATCCGACACTTCTGAGACTGAAGCTGAAGAGGAGGAAACAAACTTGTGTCTTATGGCTGATGATCACCCCGGTTAATCGGATCAGGAAGAGGTATGTAAGCTTACCTACGATCAATTATTTAAAGTTTCTGAAAGAATTCATACATCGTATAGGAAGCTTAAGAAAACTCATGCAAGTTTGAAATTAGATTACTTAACTTTGTAAAAAGAGCATGATTCTGTAGTTAAAGATCATTCCACACTTGATTCAAATCACATGTCTTTGCTTGATGAATTCGATGAGTTGAATAAAAAATATTCTGATTTAGTTTCTGAGCATGATTCATTGAAAACTACGCATGTGGACTTAGAAAGAGCTTTTAAAGAATTATATACAATGACATGTGAAGTAGAAAGTAGCAAGGGAACCTTGAAATTTGAAATTGCAAGTTTAAAGAAAGAAAATGAGTTTTTGAAGGTAAAGATCAGTGCTTTGAAAAGAACAAAACACCGCCTACTTTTGAACAGTTTTATGCACCGCCACCTTTTGAAAAATCTGTTGCAAGTTCTTCAAAGCATGTTTTATATACATCTAGGAAGAGGCATTATCATCCACGTAGATTAGTTAACCCTTTTCCTGGTGTTAGATGTTTTTCATGTGGCATGTTAGGACATATTTCTCACACTTGCACTGTTCACCGTAGTACAAATTGGGTGTGGAAACCCAAACTACCTGTTTCACAGCACAGCACGTATGCATTGCATTCTTCTTTTCATAAGAAGGAACCCAAACCTGTTTGGGTTTCTAAGACTGACGTTTGATACTTTTGTAGGTGTGCTCTCACACAAGACCTCGTGAGAGCATGTGGTACCTGGACAGCGGATGTTCTAGACATATGACTGGGGATGCAAATCAGTTCATTTCACTAGAGGCCAGAGCTGGAGGCAAGGTTACACTTGGAGATAACGCCACCAGGAAGGTGATAGGCGCAGGTATAATTGGTGATTCAAAGAATTTTATGATTGATAATGTTTTGCTTATAGATGGACTGAAACATAACCTGCTGAGCATCAGTCAACTCTGTGACAAGGGATACAGCATCAAATTCCTGCCTACTGGCTGCATTTTAAGCTTAAATGATGAAGTTCTTTTACAGGGGCAAAGGATCAACAACGTCTACAAGCTGGATGTAAGTAGCATTAAATCTGATAATTCAATTTGCTTAAAAACTGCTGCTGATGAGTCTTGGTTATGGCATAGGAGATTGAGTCATGCCAGTATGAAAACCTTTAGGAGAGTCACCCAAAAAGACTTAGTTAGAGGTGTGCCCAAGCTTAAGTTCACTAAGGATCACCTGTGTGATGCCTATCAGTTGGGGAAGCAAGTCCAGTCCTCTTTTCACTATGTTAAGGACATTCGCACCTCTATACCTTTAGAAGTTCTTCACATGGACCACTTTGGACCCATTAGCACTGCCAGCTTAGGGGGGAGAGTCTATGGTTTTGTGATTGTAGATTATTATTTGAGGTTCACTTGGGTTAAGTTTTTGTCACATAAATCTAAGTCATTTGATGAGTTTAGATCCTTCTCTACTTGGATTCAGAAGAAGTTAGGATGTGAGATTATTACCATCCATAGTGATCACGGAGGGGAGTTTGAAAATGAAAGATTTGGAAGTTTTTGTGAGGATCATGGGATTAGTCACAATTTTTCAGCTCCTAGGACCCCTCAGCAGAACGGGGTAGCTGAAAGGAAGAACATGACCTTAGTGAAAGCCGCTAGAGCCATGCTTGCCGAGTATTCACTTCAAAAATACTTTTGGGCTGAAGCGGTGAACACTGCCTGTTATGTGCTGAATAGGGTGAATGTGAGAGTCAAACTGAACAAGACACCTTATGAGATCATTAAGGATAGAACTCCAAATCTATCCCACCTCCATGTCTTTGGCTGTAAAGTTTTCATTCTGAACAACGGGAAGTCACCCTTAGGAAAATTTGACCCCAAATCTGATGAAGGAGTGTTCTTAGGATATTCAAGTGTGGGGAAATCCTTTAGGGTGTTCAATAGGAGGACTTTGGTGATGGAAGAAACAACCCATATAGTGTTTGATGAATCTGATCCTAAGGAGTCTAGATCTGAAGTTGAAGATGAAGAGATTATTGAGGTTACCCAAGGAGTTGGAAATACAAATTTGGAGGAAAGGGTAGAACCTCAAACCGAGTTGCCTAGAGATTGGAGATATTCTTCGAGTCATCCTAAAGAACTGATCTTAGGAGACCCTTCTGAAGGTGTTAGGACTAGGCATGGACTTAGGAAGGAAGTAAATCATTCTGCCTTTATTTCAATAACTGAACCCACCAACATCAATCATGCCTTGTCGGATGAATTTTGGATTTTAGCTATGCAGGAAGAATTGAATCAATTTGTAAGGAATGATGTTTGGGAGTTAGTAGAAAGACCTAAAAATTAAAGTATTGTGGGAACCAAGTGGGTCTTTAAGAATAAGATGAATGATTCTGGTGTGGTGGTGAGAAATAAGGCAAGATTGGTGGCTAAGGGGTATAATCAGATAGAAGGGATTGATTTTGAGGAGACTTTTGCCCCTATAGCTAGATTGAAAGCCATTAGAGTGCTACTAGCCTTTGCGTGTTATAAGGGATTTAAGCTGTTTCAAATGGATGTTAAGAGTGCCTTTTTAAATGGGATAATTAAAGAAGATATTTTTGTAGAACAACCCCCAGGTTTTGAGAGTTCCCAATATCCAAGTCATGTCTATAAATTAAAAAAGGCTTTATATGGATTGAAATAGGCACCCAGAGCTTGGTATGAGAGGCTTAGCACATTCCTGTTAGAAAGAGAGTTTGTTAAGGGGAGCGTAGACACCACCCTTTTTCTGAGGAGATTAGGAGATGACTTACTCATTGTCCAGATCTATGTTGATGATATAATTTTTGGATCTTCTGATAAATATTTATATGAAGAGTTTTCTAAAACGATGAGTAAGGAGTTTGAGATGAGTATGATGGGAGAATTGTCCTACTTTTTGGGGTTTAGCATAAGGCCAACGGATGATGGAACCTTTCTCAATCAATCAAAATACACTAAGGACATTTTGAAGAAATATGAAATGGACAAAGTGTTTGATTGAAAAATATAGTTTTGAAAAGTATTTAATTTTCTTTGGAAAATGTTTAATTTCTGAAATTTTAAATTTTATAATCGAACACTTATTATGAATGATATATCACCTCGAAAGGTGAACGTATCGTTCTCTAATAGGTTCAGATTACAAATCTTTGAATTTATCATGATTATTATAATCAAACTCAAGGAGAAACAATATATGATCCCTAAGAATCAAAATGATGTTAAATCCAATGTTTAACTATAATAATCTAGTAAAAAGATCATTAATTTCATAATCAAGATCACAATAATAGTACGATATATCTTTCCAAGGAAAGAGGATATCATCTATTATCGATCATTTGAAAATGACGATAATTATCATTGTCTTTTGAATTTCCCAAAGATAATTAATTAAAGGTTTTGAAAAAGCTTGATTTTGAAAATCTGGTCTGGGTTTCTAAATCTCCTACGAGCGCAAGCCCTCGTAGTTAATTACATCATAGGAAACCAGAAAATTTCCTACGAATACTCTCGATTAAAATAGCGATACGAATTTTACTTAAGATTTCAAAGATTGATGTCAAAGGAGGTTAAGGACTTTAATTTCAAGTGGGATTGGTTCAATATTGAACACTTATTTCTGGACTCAAAGGAAGAATGGTAGGAGGTGCTTTAAGATTCTGAATTGCTTCAGAAACACCCCAACCTATCCTAAGTGTTGGGCTTGAATTGGATTGAAAAAGATTTAATGTTTAAGTGATCAATTTTATTAGAAAGTGGGAATTAGATTCCCGGAAGATTGAGGTCTTAAGATTGAAAACATGCCTCAGAACCTAAGTCTAAAATGGGTATTGGAAACCAGTGACCCGGAACCTAGCTAATGCAATGCAATCCTGGACTTACCCCGGTCTGGATTGGGGAGCCAGCTAAACCACTTAAACATTTTTAAAACCATGAGTCAAAGTCTTTAAATGTAGAGTGGTTAAGGACATTGATTAAGATTGGTTTAAAGAATTGGGGTCGACATCTAGAGCAAATCCTAATTGACCCCTTAACATATGTTGGGTTAAATGTCTAAATAAAATGCAATTAAGATTTAGACTCAATTTTTAATTTGTATCTAATGCAATGCATGCTAGTTGACTCGATGAAATGCTTAAATCAAAATGAAGCAGTTTTAAAATAGGCTTAAAAATAGGTTTTATCCTAGAGATTGCACAACATCCCCTTGGACAGAACTGCACCCTAATAGGTCAGGTGGTCTGCCAGAACCCGCAGGCGGGGAGGTGCCTAACACGGATGAGAAAAGTCAATATGTATGCATGAAAAACTCCCGGCGAGTCCGGGCTTACTTCTTAAGAGCGTTAGAGTTTCTATCTGAGCTTAAAAATTTTAAATTGTGTTTAAGTAGAAAAAGTTAATAACCGTACCCTCACGAGCCTCCGATCGGGTTCCAGGCTAAATCAAATACGACATGCAAGAACGTCAAATAAACTACTAAAAGTATATGGGTCCTTAATCGCAATCAATACATAAATCAAATCAATTAAATAATTAAATTCATTAAATGAATGCTCAAACTGAAAGTCCATGTGGCAAGTGCCACTTAATTATACAACCCAGGGTCTGCAGGAAAGTAAAGTGGTCGGGTACCACTGACTACAACCCGGATTCTACTTCTAAGACTCAAGTGACTTTGAGATTTGAGATCCTTCTCATTGTTCACTTCTTCGTCTTCTTGGAACTCCTTAGATCGTCGTGTCTGGATATCCAAATGAAAAGAAACTCCCCCTGAATAGGGGTGTTATCTTTTCTCTTTGGATATTTGAAATTCATCCTAATTTGGATCTCCAAATGGATAGGAACTCTCCCCTAAGGGATGTTCCTTCCTCTTTGGATTCCAAATTGGATGTTTAAACATCTCAATCTCAAAGTACTTTTAAATAATTTACAACTCAATTAAAATTAAATTACATCAATAGAAATTAAAAATCTAGACTCAACAACCTGCAAGGTTATCCTAATAATCAGCAGTTTATATTTGACATCCCAAGCAGTTAATATATTTGAAATTTAAATGCTCAAACCAGCCACACTTGGCCATGCTCTTTTTAATTTAAAGGGGGACTTAAGCATGCTTAGCACCTGTGCAATTTAATAATTATGATTTTTGCCCCCTTTAGTTTATGCCCTGTATGAGCATGGCCACCTGCATAAGATTGAATTAGTACAAAACGTTCCTAACCTAAGGGTAGGTCTAACGCATAATCAAATCAATACAGAGTGCGATAAATAAATAAACAATCACATCAATATCAATTCTATATCTAGCAAACAGCATGTAGTGAAAGCTCGAAAATCCGGCACACAACAGAAAAGTAAACACCGGCTTAACCTAAGACTAGAGTTGGTTGTCCTAGCAAACCATCTAAAGTGTGTGTAGGAGGCTATGTGGTTTTGATATGTCCTAGATAGGCACTTGATTGAAGTTGTTTGAGGTTCAAGTTGGTTGAAGGTTTAAGGGAAGATTTAATCTGAATTTAAATATTAATGACTTGAAATTGATTTTAAACTTGATTTTAATTGTTTGTTGGATATCACCTTTGTTTCACACCGAGGCCGTGAAGTTTATTTCACCTTCCTTGGGGCTAATTTAATAGCCTCGTAGGCCTAGGTTACCTAGTGGTACCCGATATAATTAAGTGATTTGATTTTAATTAAGGTTTGAAAGTTGATTAAATTTTAATTAGAATTAGTTGGTTGCTGGTTTTAAGTTCAAATTAATGTTTTCTGGAATTTTGAATGATATATTGAATTTTGGTATTTTCTGGATTATTTTAATGATTTAATTCAAGGGTCAAAAGTTGACTTTTTGATTTAAAGGGTTTTCTGGAAATTTAATATTTTATTAAAATACTAGACCTTAATACGATCAGTTAGACAGTAAGTACATTGAAATTGGATTTTTCTACATTTTATTATGAAGGTTTGAAGTTTTGACTTGATTTTGAACTAGGTTTGACCAAAAGTTGACTTTTTAAAATTTGTTTGATTTCTGGAAACTTAACATTTTAAAGAAATATTAGACCTTAAGATGAGTTATATGCCTTTGAGTTTTCTTAATTTGGAGTTCATTTGAATTAGTTATGAATTTTTGAAGTTTTGAGTGTTTAATTAATTATTTAAATTGTTTAATTAGAGACCCTTTTTGTGATTTGCATCCAAATTGTTGCAAATCTGGTTTTGATGATGACAAACATGTTTCCAGTGTGTTTGTCTTGGCTAATCAGTTTCAGGCACAAAAGACCGCAAGCTACTCAAGCCAACTCAAGATCGGGTCCAAGTGTGTCAAATGTATGATTTTTTCTTTTATTGAGTCAATTGTAATGTAACTGATTCCCTAGCTAAGTAACCTTGCACACACACACTCAGGGAGAGAGATTGAGTGAATTAGAGTTTCTGTTAAAATTTTGTTCAGATCGTCCTGGACGATAGTATCATCGTCCTGGACGATCCAGTTAAAACAGAAACCCTAATTAGGGCGACTAAGTTAAGAGGGTCTGATTAAGCAGATCGTCCTGGACGATCTTTGGATCGTACGGGACGATATGCTCAAATCAGAAATTTCCAGCCGCCAGATTAAGTTAGGCAAGTTTTATTTTAAGTATTTTGGTCTGATCGTCCCGGACGATACGTGTATCGGCCTGGACGATGCACTACAATCATGCCTAAATTAGTCTGGTAATTAAGGAAAGCAATTAATGTTTAATTGATACGATCACATCATCCTGGACGATCGCAGGATCGTCCCGGACGATCGTGATCATCTTGTGCATTTCAGCTGTACGACCCGAACTGTGTTCAGGACGATTTTGGGCCTTTTTGAACTAATCGTACAGGACGATGTCCAAATCGTCCTGGACGATCAAGTCATTTTTTGGTCGTCCAGCACAGATTTCTCTGGACGACCCGAACTGTCTTCTGGACGATTTTCCTCAATTTGCACTAATCGTCTCGGACGATCGTAGTATCATACGGGACGATATGAACAACTTTTTCTACTGATCGTCCAGAAGAGCCTAATCGTCCAGACTGAATCAGCTGAATTTGAACTGATCGTACAGGATGATCTACCGATCGTCCTGGACGATCTTGGCCGACAAGTTGAGATTTAGGGCAAGTTTTAAGCCCTCCTTTAAAAGAACTTTTTCCTAGATTTGGAAAAAGCTTTTGCTGCCTTCCTTCCCTGAGAAACCCTAGAGAGAAGAGAGAGTTGGGAGAGAGAGAAGAGATCTTGTGAGGGGGAGTTGGTGAGGGATTCACTAAGGTTGCTCCAAGCACGGATCAGAGTCGTCTTCTCCGCTCGTCGTCTGTCGTCTAGTCGGTGTTCTTCGTGGGAGGATCGTTCGCAAGAAGATCCGTTCACGTGGAAGCAAAAGGAGTTCGAAGGTTCTCTGCCTGCTTCAGGAGGAAGCGAAAGGAGGTCAGGTTCTCTGCCTCACCGTGTGGTGAAAAGGAGGTATTTTGTACAGGCTTCTCCGCCTTGCTGTGGGAGCAAAAGGAGAGTCACTTTCGTTTAGTGCAATACCCGGAGGGGAGGCTCCGGGGAGTGGACGTAGGTCAAGTTGACCGAACCACTATAAAATCTGGTTTGCTTTTCTGATTCAGTTTTGCACTTTACTTTTCAATATAAACTGCTTGGGTGATTATCGTTGGTTGATCTTTTCGTTATTGTTTACTTGTTTCCGCTGCTAATTATCGAAAAGATTTTTGTTGTTATCGTGAAATTTTTAAATAACCAATTCACCCCCCCTCTTGGTTAGCCTCGGGACTAGTTCAGTAGGGCTTAACATCCCTTTCGAACTTTCAAGTGGTATCAGAGCGGGATTCAAAATTTCTGTTTAAAAACTTTTGAATTTGATCCATGGCTAACTGTAACAATTGTAATACTGCTGAAGGTTATTCTATAACTAGACCACCGTTGTTTGATAACATTCCATTTGATTTTTGGAAAACACGCATGTCTACTTTTCTTAAGTCTATCGATTATCGCATGTGGATGTTAGTTAAGGACGGATACGAACCACCTTTTCGAATGGTTAACAATGTGAAAACTGAATTGCCGTTTGCTGATTGGACGTTTGATGATCGTGATTTAGCACAGTTAAATGCCAAATGTTTGAACTGTTTCTTTTGTGCTTTAAATTCTGAGGACTATATGCGTGTTTCTACTTGTACAACGGGAAAAGAGATTTGGGATAGATTATGTATAACATATGAAGGTACAACTGAAGTCAAACAGTCTAGGTTAAACATCTTGTTACATGATTACGAACTTTTTCGCATGAAACCTAGTGAGACTATTTCAGAAATATACACAAGGTTCCCTCAGATTGTTACCTCTTTGCATGCTTTAGGTAGAGAACTTACCAACTACGAAAGAGTGAACAAGATTCTTAGATGTTTGCCTGCTTCTTATGATGCTAAGATTATTGCTATTACTGAATCCAAAGATTTAAATACATACTCTATTGACAGCTTACTTGGATCACTCATTGCTTACGAGCAAGGGGTGAACCAAAGGCAACTTGATGCAGGTGAACACAAGAAAGAGAAGACAGTGGCACTAAAGGCCAAAGATTCAGATGCTAGCACTTCCGGGTCTGATAGCGATGATGTTGCCTTAATCACAAGGCAATTCAAAAGCTTTCTAAGGAAGAAACATAAGAACCATCAGAAGTGGAACAAGGGTAAGTTCAATAAAAACTTTAAGGGTTAATCTGAATCGGTTTGTTTTGAATGCAGGAAGCCCGGACACATTAAGGCTAATTGTCCGACACTTAAAGCTCATCCAAGCAAGGAGAAGGGTGAGGAGAAACCAAAGTTCAGAAAGGACAAGAAGCGGATTCAGAAGGCGTTCTGGGCAGACTCTGCATCCGACTCTTCTGAGACTGAAGCTGAAGAGGAGGAAACAAACTTGTGTTTGATGGCTGAGGATCACCCTGGTCAGTCCGACCAGGAAGAGGTATGTGAGCTTACTTACGATCAGTTATTTGAAGTTTCTGAAAAGATTCATACATCATATAGGAAGCTTAAGAAAACCCATGCTAGTTTGAAACTAGATTATCTGACTTTGCAAAAAGAGCATGAAGTGTTGATTAATGATCATTCCACCATTGATAGCAATCACATGTCTTTACTAGATGAGTTTGATGAACTGAATAAAAAGCATTCTGATTTAATTGTTGAGCATAACTTGTTAAAAACAGCGCATGTTGAATTAGAACTTGCTTTTAAGAAAGTGAATGATTTGGCATCTGAGTTAGAAAGTATTGAAAGTGCAAAAACGTTTGAAATTGGAAGTTTAAACAAACACATTGAGTTTTTGAAAGTGAAAATCAGTTCTTTTGAAAATAACAAAACACCGCCTACTTTTGAACAATTTTATGCACCGCCACCTTTTAAAAATTCTGTTGCAAGTTCTTCAAAGCATGTTTCATACACTACTAGGAAGAGGCACTATCACTCACGACGCTTAGTTAATCCTTTTCCTGGTGTTAGATGTTTTTCATGTGGCATGTTAGGACACATATCACACACTTGTACTGTTCACCGTAGTACACATTGGGTGTGGAGACCCAAACTGCCTGTTGCACAGCACAGCACACATGCATCGCATTCTTCTTTTCATAAGAAGGAACCCAAACCTGTTTGGGTTCCTAAGACTGACATTTGATGATTTTGTAGGTGTGCTCTCACACAAGACCTCGTGAGAGCATGTGGTACCTGGACAGCGGATGTTCTAGACATATGACTGGAGATGCAAATCAGTTCATTTCGCTGGAGGCCAGAGCTGGAGGCAAGGTTACACTTGGAGATAACACCACTAGGAAGGTGGTAGGCACAGGTATGATTGGTGATTCAAAGAATTTTGTGATTGATAATGTTTTGCTTGTAGATGGACTGAAACACAACTTGCTGAGCATTAGTCAACTCTGCGACAAGGGATACAGCATCAAATTCCTGCCCACTGGCTGCATTTTAAGCTTAAATGATGAAGTTGTTTTGGAGGGGCAAAGGATCAATAACGTCTACAAGCTGGATGTAAGTAGCATTAAATCTGATAATTCAATTTGCTTAAAAACTGCTGCTGATGAGTCTTGGTTATGGCATAGGAGATTGTGTCATGCTAGTATGAAAACCCTTAGGAGAGTCACCCAAAAGGACTTAGTTAGAGGTGTGCCCAAGCTTAAGTTCACTAAGGATCACCTGTGTGGTGCCTGTTAGTTGGGGAAGCAAGTCCAGTCCTCTTTTCACTCAGTTAAGGACATTAGCACCTCAAGACCTTTAGAAGTTCTTCACATGGACCTCTTTGGACCCATTAGCACTGCCAGCTTAGGGGGGAGAGTCTATGGTTTTGTGATTGTTGATGATTATTCAAGGTTCACTTGGGTTAATTTTTTGTCACACAAATCTGAGTCATTTGATGAGTTTAGATCTTTCTCTACTTGGATTCAGAAGAAGTTAGGATGTGAGATTATTACCATCCATAGTGATCACGGAGGGGAGTTTGAAAATGAAAGATTTGGAAGTTTTTGTGAGAATCATGGGATTAGTCACAATTTTTCAGCTCCTAGGACCCCTCAGCAGAACGGGGTAGCCAAAAGGAAGAACAGGACCTTAGTGGAAGCCGCTAGAGCCATGCTTGCCGAGTATTCACTTCCTAAATACTTTTGGGCTGAAGCGGTGAACACTGCCTGTTATGTGCTGAATAGAGTAAATGTGAGAGTCAAGCTGAACAAGACACCTTATGAGATCATTAAGGGTAGAACTCCAAATCTGTCCCACCTCCATGTCTTTGGCTGTAAGGTTTTCATTCTAAACAACGGGAAGTCACCCTTAGGAAAATTTGACCCCAAATCTGATGAAGGAGTGTTCTTAGGATATTCAAGTGTGGGGAAATCCTTTAGGGTGTTCAATAGGAGGACTTTTGTGGTGGAAGAAACAACCCATGTAGTGTTTGATGAATCTGATCCTAAGGAGTCTAGATCTGAAGTAGAAGATGAAGAGATTGTTGAGGTTACCCAAGGAGTTGGAAATATAAATTTGGAGGAAAGGGTAGAACCTCAAACCACAATGCCTAGAGATTGGAGATATTCTTCGAGTCATCCTAAAGAACTGATCTTAGGAGACCCTTCTGAAGGTGTTAGGACTAGGCATGGACTTAGGAAGGAAGTAAACCATTCTGCCTTTATCTCAATGACTGAACCCACCAACATCAATCAAGCCTTGTCGGATGAGTTTTGGATTTTAGCTATGCAGGAAGAATTGAATCAATTTGTAAGGAATGATGTTTGGGAGTTAGTAGAAAGACCTAGAAACCAAAGTATTGTGGGAACCAAGTGGGTCTTTAAGAATAAGATGAGTGATTCTGGTGTGGTGGTGATAAATAAGGCAAGATTGGTGGCTAAGGGGTATAATCAGATAGAAGGGATAGATTTTGAGGAAACTTTTGCCCCTGTAGCTAGATTGGAAGCCATTAGAGTGCTACTAGCCTTTGCCTGTTACAAGGGATTTAAGCTGTTTCAAATGGATGTCAAGAGTGCCTTTTTAAATGGGGTAATTAAAGAAGATGTTTTTGTAGAACAACCCCCAGGTTTTGAGAGTTCCCAATATCCAAGTCATGTCTATAAATTAAAAAAGGCCTTATATGGATTGAAACAGGCACCAAGAGCTTGGTATGAGAGGCTTAGCACATTCCTGTTAGAAAGAGAGTTTGTTAAGGGGAGCGTAGACACCACCCTTTTTCTGAGGAGAATAGGAGATGACTTACTCATTGTCCAGATTTATGTTGATGATATAATTTTTGGATCTTCTGATAAATATTTATGTGATGAGTTTTCCAAAACAATGAGTAAGGAGTTTGAGATGAGTATGATGGGAGAATTGTCCTACTTTTTGGGGTTTAGCATAAGGCAAACAGATGATGGAACTTTTCTCAATCAATCAAAATACACTAAGGACATTTTGAAGAAATATGAAATGGACAAAGCCAAGCCAATCAATACTCCCATGCTCTCCTCAGTTCAGTTAGATAAGGATTCAAATGGAAAATCTGTTGATCAGAAGAAGTATAGAGGGATAATAGGTTCACTGCTTTACCTGACTGCTAGCCGACCCGATATCATGTTTAGTGTCTGTCTTTGTGCTAGGTTTCAGGCTGATCCTAAAGAGTCCCACCTGACTGCTGTTAAGAGAATTCTTAGATATCTTTTAGGGACCCCAAACCTAGGAATTTGGTACCCTAGGCACAGCACCTCTTTTGAGATCATTGGATATTCTGACTCTGACTTTGCGGGGTGTAGGGTGGGTAGGAAGAGTACCTCTGGGACTTGTCAATTCATAGGACAGTCGTTAGTCTCCTGGTCCAGTAGAAAACAGAACTCAATTGCACTTTCCACTGCTGAAGCTGAGTACATTGCCTTAGGAAGTTGTGTGGCCCAAGTTCTTTGGTTGAAGCAGCAAGTCTTGGATTTAGGAGTACCTGTTGGCACAATTTCTGTTCTGTGTGATAATACTAGTGCCATCTGTATCTCTAAGAATCCAATCCAACATTCTAGGACAAAACACATTGACATTAGGCATCACTTCATTAGGGACCATGTTACAAAAGGGGACATTGAGCTACATCATGTAGCAACTGAAAATCAGCTGGCTGACATATTCACTAAACCACTGGCCTTTGACTCATTCAGCATTTTGAGAACCAGATTAGGAGTGATTGATATAAATGCTTGATTCTGATGACTGCTGATGTATTATCTTTCTGATTGGTATTCTGATTTCTGTTAGTTAGGTTTAGTTTTTTGATTTCTGATTTCTGTTAGTTAGTTTTTGGCTTTGATTATTTACTTTCAGTTGATTTTATGTTTTTGCTGATTTCTGTTTTAGCCTTATTGTTAGTTTGATTTGAGTATTTATTCTAATATGATTTTATACCTTTTTTTTTATTCACTGGTTCATATCTTGCACTTACTGTTTTATGTTTTTCAAAATCTGATCACCGCTCACTACTTCTGATAATCTGAATTTCTGACTGGGAGTTTTTACCTTGTTTTGATTTGGAAGCTGGTAAGCAGTGATTGATTCCACTGAACCTGTTAAAGGGAAGAAACATTGATGATTGGTTCTCTTCCTCTAACTCCTTTACTGGTGTATGGTTTCTTTCGAATAAAAATTCTTTTCAAAATTAAAATGTTAGTTTTTGAAATAGAGATTATTTTATCTTCCTACAGTAATCTGCCTCATATCAATAGTGTTTTTCAAAGTCTTGAGTCATTAGTTTGATTTTCTAAAACCAAGTGATTGCATTTATCATATGATGCGTGGTTTTTTGTTTTGTGAATCATTCTTCCCTACTGTGGAGAGTCATCTCCTATGTCTGGAAGATAGATTCACCGCTGAGACTCTTTAATTATTATGAAAAGGAGAAAGCTTACAAAAGATGCGCAGTGCGCCAACCAAATTGAAAAAGAGGCATAAAATGAGCCCAAAACTGAAAAGATGTGAAAATGCCAAATACACAAAGTGTATCAAAAATCAAAAGATGCGCAGTGCGCCAAATAAATTGAGAGAAAAAAAAAAGAGGCACAAAATGAGCCCAACCTAAGCTTTCTTCTCTTTCAGATCTTTAAATGTCTTAGAAAAAAACTCGTGTGTCACTTAATACGTTCAAAAGCTTGAGTTTGAAAATCTTGATTTCTGATTTTTTACTTTGTAACACTATTATATCAGATATTTTTTTCTGGAACGAGGCTTGAAAGGATCTCTTTTCAAATCTAATGTCTTTTCTTCTGAATCGGATTTTTGTTTTGAAAAAGGTTTACATCGATAAGGTGCCCGGGGTCGGAGTTACGAAAGTCGATTTTTTCAACCTTTTCTGGATTTCAGCGTTGTCAATCGTTCTCTTATTGGTTTTTGAATATAAAATCAAGGAAAAATTCTGATTTACTCGAGCAGATTGATCAAAAAAAAAAAAAACTTTGCTTTTTCATGTTTTTTCTTCTGTGAGTTTTTTTTTGTGGCATTTTGATTTACATAATTGTGTTTTTGGAATCCTGATTGGTCATCTTCATCATCCATCTTATTCTGTTTTCTTCACATCGTCCTGGACGATCCACATATCGTCCTGGACGATCCACTCCGTCCTGGACGATCTAAACATCGTCCTGGACGATTCGTTCAGAATCGCCCCTCCACTGCTCCAGCTGTTGAAAAATTCCAATTATTGGTGATCGTCCCGGACGATACTCACATCGTCCTGGACGATATGATCCATATCCTCCTGATCTGATCAAACGGCTGAGATTGCGCCAATTATTGCCCATCGTCCCGGACGATCCCCTTATCGTCCCGGACGATCCACCTGTCAAGCCGCTGGACGATTTAAATTCGGCCCATCCGACATATTTATTGTAAATCGTCCTGGACGATCCACCTAATCGTCCGGGACGATACCTTTTCGTCAACGGTAGTCCAGCTGACTCCTCGGGACGATCGCCTGTGTCTAATCGTCCCGGACGATATCTGATCGTCCTGGACGATCGGACTGCCTTTTTGACCAATCGTACAGGACGACATAAATGTCTCGATCGTCCCGGACGATGTCTCGATCGTACGGGACGATCAGTCCGTTTTCTTTATAAATAGCAGATTTCTTGAGCTTTTTCACACCGGTTTTCTCCACTCCACCTCTCCTCCTTACTCTCTCAAATCCTCATGGCTGGTGGCAAGCGTTCCCGTCAGAAGGGTGCCAGTTCCTCCCGGGGGCCGGTTGATCCTCGCTTCCCTAATGCAGCCGATCAGGCTGCCTTTAAGCGATACTGCGAGGTGGGGATCACGCCTTCAAAAATAGTAAATCCCCGTATACTCACATATCCTGTCCTTGATCTATTCGCCCACACCTCCCTCACCTTCATCCTCACCCTCGCTTTTCCCTTTAGTTCCGAACTTCTTCGCGTTTTCTTCGCGAACCTAAGGATTACCGCCGACTACTCCACTCTCCGGTCCTATGTCAATCAGCGCCCTATTGAACTCACCTATCAGGACTTTCACTCCATTCTCCACTTGTCTATAACTGGCGACAAACTCCACACACTTACCACCGACCCAGACTATGATTGGAGTGTCGCCAATCATTTCCTCCGTAATACAAATGCCCCTTACCATGATAATGCCTGTTCCACACTTCTGAAAGATGCCAGGACTATCCAACATGTTCTTCGTTCCTCCGTCATTCCAAAGGTGGGGGATCGAATTCACATCACCCCCCTCCTGTCCTTGACTACCTACTACATCATGGCCCGTAGGGAATTCAATGCCGCCGATCTCATTATCCGATACATTGAGCACCTTACCACCATTCGAGATCAAGGTCATCGCCGTCGCCCAAATCTAGCCTTAGGACATCTCATTGCCTATGCTCTTGAAACCAAGTATGACCTGCAATATCTTGCAGCCCCAGATGTTCCTACTCACTTCCTCACCAACAATGCCTTCCATGTCCTTCACAGCACCCGACTACATCCGGAGCCCGCCCCGGATGTTGAGGAAGAGGAAGAAGCGGCCATTCCCGCTCCTACAGCAGCCGAGGCACCTGCTCCCCTTCGCATTGCCTCTCCCTTTGACCACCTGGTGCAGCGTTTTGACCAGTGGGAGGCACGGTTCACGGACTATGTTGCGCAGCAGCAACAGCAACATGACCAGGACATGGCCTAGTTCGGAGCTCAATTTCAGGCCATTCACCATTACCTCAATCCTCCACCACCGCCTCCTCCTTCCGATCAGGATCCACCTCTGTTTTAATTTCCTGCTTTTGTAGTTGTTCCATGTTATGTTTTATTTCAGTGTTCTATTTTTCACTCCTCCTTTTTGTGATGTCAAAAGGGGGAGTCAGTTGTAGTCGTGTCTGTTTCTATTTTCTGAGTCATGTTTTTCTGTATTGTTTGAGCTGTTAAATGAAAATTTAAAAAATGTGTGTTTTGTTTGATTTCTTAGTTTCATTTTATTTTCAGACTACTTTACAAATGTTTGCCATCATCAAAAAGGGGGAGATTGTTGCAAATCTGGTTTTGATGATGACAAATATGTTTCCAGTGTGTTTGTCTTGGCTAATCAGTTTCAGGCACAAAAGACCGCAAGCTACTCAAGCCAACTCAAGATCGGGTCCAAGTGTGTCAAATGTATGATTTTTTCTTTTATTGAGTCAATTGTAATATAACTGATTCCCTAGCTAAGTAACCTTGCACACACACACTCAGGGACAGAGATTGAGTGAATTAGAGTTTCTGTTAAAATTTTATTCAGATCGTCCTGGATGATAGTATCATCGTCCTGGACGATCCAGTTAAAACAGAAACCCTAATTAGGGCGACTAAGTTAAGAGGGTCTGATTAAGCAGATCGTCCTGGACGATCTTTGGATCGTACGGGATGATATGCTCAAATCAGAAATTTCCAGCCGCTAGATTAAGTTAGGCAAGTTTTATTTTAAGTATTTTGGTCTGATCGTCCCGGACGATACGTGTATCGGCCTGGACGATGCACTACAATCATGCCTAAATTAGTCTGGTAATTAAGGAAAGCAATTAATGTTTAATTGATACGATCACATCGTCCTGGACGATCGCAGGATCGTCCCGGACGATCGTGATCGTCTTGTGCATTTCAGCTGTACGACCCGAACTGTGTTCAGGACGATTTTGGGCCTTTTTGAACTAATCGTACAGGACGATGTCCAAATCGTCCTGGACGATCAAGTCATTTTTTGGTCGTCCAGCACAGATTTCTCTGGACGACCCGAACTGTCTTCTGGACGATTTTCCTCAATTTGCACTAATCGTCCCGGACGATCGTAGTATCGTACGGGACGATATGAACAACTTTTTCTACTGATCGTCTAGAAGAGCCTAATCATCTAGACTGAATCAGCTGAATTTGAACTGATCGTACAGGACGATCTACCGATCGTCCTGGACGATCTTGGCCGACAAGTTGAGATTTAGGGCAAGTTTTAAGCCCTCCTTTAAAAGAACTTTTTCCTAGATTTGGAAAAAGCTTTTGCTGCCTTCCTTCCCTGAGAAACCCTAGAGAGAAGAGAGAGTTGGGAGAGAGAGAAAAGATCTTGTGAGGGGGAGTTAGTGAGGGATTCACTAAGGTTGCTCCAAGCACGGATCAGAGTCGTCTTCTCCGCTCGTCGTCTGTCGTCTAGTCGGTGTTCTTCGTGGGAGGATCGTTCGCAAGAAGATCCGGGGTTCTCTGCCCGCTTCAGGTGGAAGCAAAAGGAGTTTGAAGGTTCTCTGCCTGCTTCAGGAGGAAGCGAAAGGAGGTCAGGTTCTCTGCCTCACCGTGTGGTGAAAAGGAGGTATTTTGTACAGGCTTCTCCGCCTTGCTGTGGGAGCAAAAGGAGAGTCACTTTCGTTTAGTGCAATACCCGGAGGGGAGGCTCCGGGGAGTGGACGTAGGTCAAGTTGACCGAACCACTATAAAATCTGGTTTGCTTTTCTGATTCAGTTTTGCACTTTACTTTTCAATATAAACTGCTTGGGTGATTATCGTTGGTTGATCTTTTCGTTATTGTTTACTTGTTTCCGCTGCTAAGTATCGAAAAGATTTTTGTTGTTATCGTGAAATTTTTAAATAACCAATTCACCCTCCCTCTTGGTTAGCCTCGGGACTAGTTCAGTAGGGCTTAACATCCCTTTCGAACTTTCACAAATGACTTCCAAACTTCTTGAAATCAACTCCAAAGGTCAGGAATTACCTAAGGAATGATTTTCAAGTATTTGGAAATTTTCTGGAATTTTTAATTATTTTTAATTAATTAAATTAATTAAATATTTAATTTCAATTAAACTCAAATAAAACTTAATTTTGAAGTCCAGTCAAGGGGCTTTTATTTTTTATAGATTAAGGGTTTAATTTTGGTCAGTTTGAGGTATTATATATAATTTTTGGATTTAATCTTGATTTATTACATTTTCTGGAAGGTTTTAAGGCTTAATTAATGTTTAAACTTGATTAGGTTAATTAAGGGGCTTAATGATCTCAAAAGTCAGTGGGAAATTTTCCTAGGGTTTAGAGTGTCACTAAGTTTAAGTGTTCAAAGTTTCAAGTCAATTGAAGGTGAATCCTAATTACTTGAATTTTTTTAAATTTTCTAAATGAGTCCTTAATTGTTGTCCTTAATGACACTAGATTTAAATGGGTTTGAATCAAGGTTTCAACTAACCCTTAAACAAATACATGAAATATACACACATCAAACAATCAATCCTAGATCTAGGAGAGCCCTATGTGTGTGTGTGTGCACCTACACATGCAAAGATTAAGGATGATTGACAAGACACTAATTTGATTAGTGAATAATTGAAAATCAACTATTCACTAATCCTCCCCCATGGTTTCTATTCATGTAGATTCAAGCTATGCTTAAAATCTCAAGAGAATCTCTCAAAATGTTAAAGATTTAATGTACATATAGTTTTAAAATATGATTTTAAAATATGCATACGCATATATATTGACCTATATAAATATAAAAGTATAAGTTTTAAAAATCAAATAATTAAAAATATCCTTACAAAAAATATATATTGAATACATCAATGAGAGATTCTCCTATACTTTTATTAGGTTTATTTGAAATTAATTTTAAAATTTTAAAATACTTAATATAATATTTAATTAGATATTAATTAATAATCAAATAATTCAACTTATTTAAAATAGACTAAACTTAGATCTTAAAATTAATTTTAAATCAAAGTATCTAAACTTTTATAAATTTTGACACCTCATTAATATTTTATTGAATTAATTTGAATTAAACTTAAATTTTAAGGTTTAAGGTTAATTAATGTATTTAAATTGATTTAAAATTAAATAACACTTAAAATAACTCTTAAATTAAATTTTATTAAGATTTAATTATTTCTGGAATTTTGAAATCATTCAAAATAAATTTTTTTTTTTATTATTATTATCTTGATTTGAATTGAGTTTATAATGAATTTTTAAAACTTTAATTATTTAAATGAATTTTTAAATTAATTCAAAATTAATCGATAATAATAATAATTTTAAATCAGATTAATTTAAATCTTAAGTTTTTTTTTTTTTGAAATCTTAAAATTATTTAGATATGTTTAGATATTAATCTTAAATAAATATCGATTAAATGTTTAAATAGTTAGTTAATAAAAAAAATAATTTATATATATATGTATAAAATATATATATCTTGGATTAACTTAATTCAAAATTAAATATTAAAATAAAAGTCTTAGTTATTTGAACATTTCAAATTAACTTAATTGAATCTTAATCATTAATTGACCTTTTAATTTAAAATAATTAATACTTAATACCTAAAATAACTTAAAATATATTTAATATTTTAAAATAATATCAAATTTTAAATCAAAATATATAGATTTGAAAATTATGAAATATCTTCTATAAATTTTAAGTTTAAATTAATTTAATTTTTATTATTCAAAATCTGTCAATTAAAATACATGTAATATATATATATATATATAAACGTTGCGGCGCCACGTGGCGTCTTTGGATTCGGCCAGCGCAGTCATCGCGGCAACTGTGCGCCGCGTCCTTCCACGCGGCAGCATCCGGGCAAACCACGCGTCAACGCGAGATTTGCCACTTATCCACGTTCACAGAAAGCAGCCGCCGTCGGATCCACGTAACTCTGAACCAACGATCAAGATCACGTTAGACAGATGATTTCTACAACAACCGATCCCGCGGTTCACGATTGACGGCCCTGATTGCGCCGTATGAAGAGGTTAATCGCGGGATCTGGCAGGCAGTTAATCAGAGGCGCGGAACTACAGGATCTCAGCCCTTGATTTGAGAATCAACGGCGAAAATCTTGTTCGTTCAACAGAGGTTACGAAATAAGCTCTATAATGATAATTACCCTTATTCTCTCAATCCGCATGATAAAATTCAATAAAATTTTAAACATGGTTACTAAACATGAAGAGAATCAATGGGGTTTTGATAGAATGGTTTGAAAAGTACTTAATCAAAAGCTATTTCAACCTAAGTGCTGTAACCTAGGGTTTAAGTTTTTGAAAGATCTAACCGCTCAATTTGGATGATTTTAGATTCTCTGAATTTGTTGATTGTCCACGCAACTTTCTCCAGTTGATGTCGTGATCTGAAATGCTCTGGATAGGTGAGAGTAGAGCTTGGACGGAGTTGAGGCTTTTGCTTGCCGGAAACCTCACCGGCGACGGCTTTAACTGGTTGGATTAAACTCGGGAAGTATTGAAGAGTTGCTTGAGAGTTCAAAGGAACTGGGGCTGAGCTCTGGGAGTGATTGAGAAGTGAGAGAGGGCTAGATGATGAATGACGGCTCTTCCTATGGTATTGCCCTATTCAAATGTCCTAAGGTCATTTGGATGGCTGAGATGAACTTCGATGGCTGCTAGGATCGTGACACCTGTCCAGAGGTAGGTGGGAGCAGAGGAATGACAAGGTTAGGTGAAATGTGGAAAGGTCATTTTGGCATCTTGTGGGCATATGACAATGATCCAAACCATTGAATCGTTATCAAATGGCTTAGAACGACTCTAGGAATGTTCTAGAGATCATTAAAGCAGCTGGAATGATTTGAGCTGGAATAGATTAGCTTAAGCATAGGGATTTAATCATTTGGAGCCAAATAAGTCATTTGTTGACTGAGTTGACTAGTCAACCAGTCAACTTGACTGATGAGGTGGCATGGGAGAATGTTTGAAAGCTGGTTAAATGAGTTGGAAGGGTTTGAGGTAATTTTTTTGGAGTTTAAATGAATTAAACATGTGCTTATGAGACTTTGACCATCTATGATGGTTTGAACAAATCAAATCTCCTATGATGGGACTCACCACTAGTTAGGGGAGTTTGAATCAAACATTAAAGTAGGTTTAAATGTTTAAAAGGATTTGAAATATTTGATTTGATTGAATATAATACAATGACCTATACAGATCAAGTTTGAATAAATTTGGCTCAGTTGACCAAATCAAATTATGACTGGGTCAAGGGTCCAATCAAGTTTGAATCATTGAGAAGAGTGATTAGAGAGGTTTGAATAGGATTTGATGGGGTTTGAATAATTTGCTTAAGTTGGGTTTGAGTGTATATAGTGAATGAGCTTAAGTTGACTAGGTTTGACCAGATATGGATCTAGTTGACTAAGTCAACCGATGACTAGGACATGATGTCCAGTCAAGTCCACATCACTAGGGGGAGTGATCATGAAAGTTTGACAGGGTTTTGAATGCAATCAAGGTTTGATTTAAAGTGTAAAAGCTTAAGGGTTGATATGGTCAACCTAGGTTGACTTGGTCAACTAGGTTGACCTAGAATCAAGGGTTGAGCTCAACAGGTTTGATATGATGAATGGGGTCTGGTAGATGTGGTTTGAGGGTTTGAATAGGCTATTTGGATCAAATGACCCATTTAGGTCTTTAATGGGCCTAATGGGTCAACTAGGTTGACCCAGGGTCAGGGAATGGGCTCAACAGAACTGAAATGACATTATGAGTCTGCTGGTGGTGGTCTCCAGGTCTGGAGAGGTCATTTGGTCAAAATGACCTATTTGGGCCCTTAATGGGCCTTTTTAGGTCAACCCTGGTTGACTTGGTCAACCAGGTGGGTCCAGGGCCTGGAAATGGGTTCAACAGATTTGAAATGACATTTGGAGACCAATGGAGGTGGTCCCAAGGTCAGAGGAGGTCATTTGGTCAAAATGACGTATTTTGACCCTAAAGGGGCCTTCTAGGTCAACTAGGTTGACTTGGTCAACCAGGTTGACCCAGGGGCTGGTTTTGGGTTCAATGGGTTTGGTTTGACATTTGAAACTTGCTGGAGGTGGTTGCATTTGATTTGGAGCTCATTTGACCTAAGTGACTATTCACACCCCATAGGGGTATTTTAGTCATTTTGCCCCCTGGTCAACTGGGGGTCAAATTGAGTCCAAAAAAATGCAGTTTAATGCTCAATGAGTCAAAATCAAGGGTCTGGAGGTGATTGGAGGCTTTGGAGAAAGCTCCAGGGTCAAAATCCACTGGGTGGTAGGTCCAGTGGCATAGACTGTAAATATTTGAAGGTTTTACAGTCTTTGGATTTCAATTCAGTTTCTGGGGTTAGAGATCTCAGAATGAGCTCAAATTTGGAGGGTTGCCTCTAGGGACATATCATATCAGTGTGGAACTGACAGACCTTGGATCAGAGGTCATTTGATAGGGTTTTGAAATGTTCAAAAATTTGTTGGAAAAGGCTTTCAGGACTTAGACCTTTGGCCTTGGATTTGAATCTAGAAATCTGGTTTTGAATTGGATTTTGAGCTTGAATGATAGGATTTGAATTAAGTTTAAATTGAATTGAAATTTGGATTGATCTAGAAGAATCCTAGGGTTTAGAATAGGTCCTAGGGTCCAAATCAGCTTAAAGGAATCCTAGGGTCTAGAATAGATCCTAGGGACTGGAGTTTGGGAAGATCCTAGAATCTAGAAGTCCTAAGGAAATCCTAGGATCTGGGGTCTAGATGCATCCTATAATCTAGAAGAATCCTAAGATCTAGGAATCCTAAGATCTAGGAATCCTAAGATCTAGATTGATCCTGAGATCTAAAATCTAGGAAAGATCCTAGGGTCTAGACAGATCTGAGGTCTAGGCAGATTTAGGATATATAGTCTATGAAGAATCATAGGGGCTAGAATAATCCTAAGATTTTAAAAGGATCTAGAAGAATCCTAGGGTCTAGAATAAATCCTAGGGTCTAAAAAGATCATATGATCTAGAGTCTGGCAGAATCCTAGGATCAAGAATAGATCCTAGGGTCTGAAGTCTAGGAGAATCTTAGAATCTAGATTTGTCTTAAATTGTATTGATCTGGGGTCAGGATTGATTTGAAACTGGATTGATCTATGATCAGATTGATCCTAGGGTCAAGATTGATCCTAAGGATTGGAAAGATCCTAAGGTCTGGGTTGGTCCTACTAAGCTCATACAAAAATGAGGTCAACAAATGGACCCCCAATATGTGTAATAGAATGTAGTTCTATTGCACATATTGGTGTTGACCGAATAAAATGGTCAAGTCTGGAGTTTTGATCCTAAGGGAAAAGTAAATTTATCCCTGGGGTATCAGAGTTTGAATAGATACTAGGGTAGTGCTAGAAAAAGCATACTCTATCACTAGTGGGTTTGGTCCTAAGGGAAAGGAAGAATCTATCCCTAAAGGAGAAGGAAGTCTGGGTGATCCTATAGGAAGAACTCCTAACCATAAAGGATTGAATCTGGATTTGATTGTAAGGGAAAGGAAAACCTAACCCTAGAAGATTAAATTTGAGTTGAATCTAAGGGAAGAAAATCTTAACCCTAGAAGATTGAATTTGAAACTTAATTCTAAGGGAAGGGGATTCTAACCCTAGAAGATTGAATTTGAAACTTAATTCTAAGGGAAGGGGATCCTAACCCTAGAAATTTGAATTTGAAACTTAATTCTAAGGGAAGGGGATCCTAACCCTAGAAATTTGAATTTGAAATGATACTAGGGTAGTGCTGAGGCAGCGTACTCTACCACTAGTAGATCTTATCCTAAAGAAAGGGATGTTCTATCCCTAAAGGAAAAGAAGGTCTGGATGATCGTATAGAAAGGAAGAATTCCTAACTACAGAGGATCGAGTCTAGATTTGATTTTAAGGGAAAGGGAGATCCTAACCTTAGATAATTAAATTTGAAATGATACTAGGGTAGTGCTGAAGCAGCATACTCTACCACTAATAGATCTAATCCTAAAGGAAGGGAAGTCCTACCCTAAAGGAAAAGAAGGTCTGGATGATCATATAGAAAGGAAGAATTCCTAACTACAGAGGATTGAGTCTGAATTTGATTCTAAGGGGAAAGGAAATCCTAACCTTAGAAAATTGAATTTGAAATGATACTAGGGTAGTGCTGGAAACAGCGTACTCTACCACTAGTGGATCTAATCCTAAGGATAGAAAGCACGATGACTCACATCTAACCTTAAGGAAAAGAAAAACTGGAAGATGCTAGGATGGTGCCACGAAGGGCGTACTCCACCACTAGCGGATCTAATCCTAAGGATAGAAAGCATGATGACTCACATCTAACCTTAAGGAAAAGAAAACTGGAAAATGCTAGGATGGTGCCACGAAGGGCGTACTCCACCACTAGCGGATCTAATCCTAAGGATAGAAAGCACGATGACTCACATCTAACCTTAAGGAAAAGAAAACTGGAAAATGCTAGGATGGTACCACGAAGGGCGTACTCCACCACTAGCGGATCTAATCCTAAGGATAGAAAGCACGATGACTCACATCTAACCTTAAGGAAAAGAAAACTGGATGATCCTGTGAGAAGGAAGCATTACTTCGCACAGAATCGGATCTGGAGTGATCGTATGTAAAGAAAACTTGCTTTACATAGAGGATCAAGTCAGGATGATCATATATAGGGGAAACTTGCTCTATATAGAGGATCAAGTCTGGAATGATCATATGTGAAGGAAACTTGCTTCACATAGAGGATCGAGTTAGGATGATCGTATATAGAGGGAACTTGCTCTATATAGAGGATCAGGTCTGGAATGATCATATGTGAAGGAAACTTGCTTCACATATGGGATCGGGTCTGGAGTGATCATGTATAGAGGAAACTTGCTCTATACAGAGGATCGAGTCAGGGTGATCGTGTATAGAGGAAACTTGCTCTATACAGTGGATCAGATTTGAATTCTGGAATTTGATATTTGAATGATTTCTAAACTTGAATTTAAAGATGTTTGAATTTGAAACTTGATTTGATGAATTTGAATTTGAAGGGTTTTAAAACTGTGATGTGTTTTGAATTTGATTCGAATTGGTTTTGAGTTTGAAAATTTTGAATTTGAAATTTGATTTTAATTGATGTTGAATTTGATTTCGAATTTTGAATTTTGATTTTGGATTTTGAAAAACTTGGACAAAATTGAGCTGAATAGATTCAAAATTTGAAAATTTTATTGATTCAAAATTCGAGCTACATCAAGCATAGTATTTTTTCAGGAATCGCCCGTTTACAGGAAGCATTGGGTGATTTCCTTTACAATCCACTAGCTGATACGAGCCTCCTTCGTAAACTATTTCCACTATGAAGTGTCCTTCCCAGGTTGGTTCAAACTTTCCACCGAGCTTTCGGTGGGCTAAGATAGGCCTCTGAAGAACCAAGACCAAGTCGCCTACTCGGAAGGTTCTAGGTCGCACTAACTTATCATGAGCTTGAACCAATCTGGCTTTATAAAGTTCTAGATTCTGCTGGGCTTGGAGATGACGTTCTTCAAGACCCTCAAGTTCTTCAAGTCGAAGTTGTGCATTCTGTTCTGTTGTGATTTGATTCTGGACTGCAGTTCTGAGTTAAGGGATTTGAATTTCCAGAGGGAGTACGGCCTCGGACCCATACACTAGTGCAAACGGTGTGGATTGGGTCGGGGTTCGATATGTGGTCCTGTAGGCCCACAGAGCTTCCACCAACCTCTCATCCCACTGATGTCTATTGTCATCCAGGGTCTTTTTGATGATTTGTACCAGGATTTTGTTGAAGGCCTCAGCCAATCCATTAGCCCGTGGGTAATTGATCGTTGAGTATCTCCAATCAATACCGTGGCGACTTGTAAAGTTATTAATTTTTGTAGACTTGAAAGTGGACCCATTATCGGATATGATTTTGCGAGGCACGCCGAATCGATATACGATATGGTCACGAAAGAATTTCATTACATGATGTGATGTTACATTTCTTAATGGGACTGCTTCTGCCCACTTTAAAAAGTAATCAGTCGCTGCTAAGATGAAGCGATGACCCCATGACAAAGGAGGGTCAATTGGCCCGACGATATCCGTGCCCCAACTTTCGAAGGGCCACGAGGCTATCGTAGGATGCAACACATTAGGCGGCTGATGTAAAACCAGACCATGAACTTGGCATTGATGACAACATTTTATAATTTTCATGCAATCGTCAATCATCGTAGGCCAGTAGTAACCAAGTCTTTTGATTTTCATTTTCATATGAGGACTCGATTGATGAGCACCGCACAGTCCAGCATGGACTTCGTTAACGATCTTCAGGGCCTCTCGTTTGTCTAAACAACAGAGCCACATCTGATCGAACGATCGTCGGTACAACGTATCGTTGACTAGTGCATATGATAGGGCCCGTTTCTTGATTTGATTGGCAAGAGACCTGTCGTGGGGAAGCTTGCCTTCTTGTAAATAGTTGATTATTGGTTGTCTCCAATCTTGTTATTCATCGACTGCTGAAGATGTAGAAAGGACCTGGGAAGATTGATTGTTGAGGTGTTCCATGTCTACAGGGGACAGGACTTGACGACCCTGAACTTCTATAGGGATAAAATCTTCTTCTGGGCAAGCAAATTCCTTTGCAAGCTTTGCTAGGGCATCCGCCGAGAAATTGCTTCCACGAGGAAACCTATACATAGTTACAATGGGAATTTTCTCGAGTAGGTGCATTGTGTATTGGTGATATTTCAGGAGTTTAGGATTCAAAACCTTATAGGTCCCTACAACTTGGTTGATCACCAGTTGAGAGTCACCATAGATCTTAATCTCTTTAATCTCCATTAGTATTGCAAGTTCCAGACCAGTTATCAAAGCTTCGTACTCAGCTTCGTTGTTCGTACAAGGTTCTGATAAATGGTAGGAAAAGTGCATCATTCCCTTATCCGGTGTTATGAAAACCAGACCGACTCTGGCTTTTCCAGGAATAGTAGATTGAGGTGTTTTGCCCCTTTGAGAGGACGCTGCACCATCAAAATACATTTCCCAGGTTTGAGTATTGGATCCCTCAAAACTCATGATTTGCTCGTCAGGTAAATCATCGTTTAGAGGAGATTCCACCGGTAGCGGGTGTGCCGCAAGCAAGTCGGCGACGGCCTGCCCTTTCACAGCACGCAGAGGAATGAAAGTGATTTCAAATTGTAACAATATCATAGACCAACGAGCCAGACGTCCTGACAATGTGGGCCGGGTTATAAGATATTGCAGGGGGTTGACACTAGAAATTAGACTGACCTGATGAGAAAGCATGTAATGCCTTAGTTTTTGTGCTGCAAAGACTAAGGCAAGGCAATGTTTCTCAATTGTAGGATAGCGAATTTCCGTTGGAAGTAATCTCCGACTCAGGTAGTAGAGGGCATTCTCTTTCTCATCGTCATTGATTTGAGCTAGAAGAGCCCTGAGAGATTCGTCAAGGGCTGCAGTGTAAAGGATTAAAGGTCTCCCTGGAATGGGGGCTGCCAAAACTGGCGGATTTGTCAGGTATTGTTTGATATTTTCGAAAGCATTTTGACATTTCTCGTCCCAAATGAAATTGGCATCCTTTTTAGCTAGGACAGAGAATGGTTGACATCTTCCAGAAAGATTAGAAATGAATCTTCTTATATACGCCAGCCTACCCTGGAGAGATCTCAATTGAGTGAGACTCTTAGGAGGCGGCATATTTAAGATAGCTTCAATTTTGGCAGGATCAATTTCGATTCCACGGTGCCTGACTACGAAACCTAAGAATTTCCCTGATGTGACGCCGAAAGCACACTTCAAGGGATTCATTTTAAGGTCGTAACGGCGCAACCGCTCGAAGACAGTTCTTAAATCATAAAGATGAGCCTCTTTCACTCTACTCTTGACAACTAAATCGTCGATGTAACATTCGACTTGATTATGTATTAAGTCATCAAAGATATGAGTCATGGCCCGCTGGTAGGTTGCACCAGCATTTTTGAGGCCAAAGGGCATCACTTTATAACAAAAGATCCCTATAGGACTTCTGAATGCAGTGTTTCTCTCATCTTCTGGGGCCATCTTGATTTGATTATAACCAGACGAACCATCCATAAAGGAGAAAACAACGTGCGAGGAGGCAATGTCCACCATGAGTTCTGGGATTGGCAAAGGAAATTCATCCTTAGGACATGCCTTATTCAGGTCTCTATAGTCAACACAGACTCGGATTTGACCATTCTTCTTTCGAACTGGCACGACGCTGGCTACCCAAGAAGGATATTGTTCTTCTCGAATAAATCCAGCCTCTGCCAACTTCTTGACTTTAGAAATGACTTGTTGTTCGATCTCCAGACGCATACGTCGTGGAGCTTGCTTGACAGGAATAGCATCATGCCGGATTCCAAGTTTATGGACTGCTACGTCAGCGGACAACCCCGGCATTTCGTCGTATGTCCAGGAAAAGCAGTCTTTAAACTCGGATAGAAGTTGAATTAGATCCTTAGACTCATCCTCACTCAATAAAGAACTTATGAAAGTGGGGCGAGGGTCATCCTATATTCCAAGGTTGATTTCTTTAAGTTCATCGACTGTTGATTTAATTTCTTCTTCGAATTCAGGGGGTGCATCCTGAACCTGAAGTTCATCAGAATCATCAAAATTCTCCAAACAAAGTCCATCGAACGAATCAATGACTTCAATAGGGACATTTTTAAATTCAGGACGACTAGTTATCATTAGACAAAATTCGTCATCGTCAAATGATCTAACGGTACTAAAGCCAATACCACTGGTCTAATGTTTATTAAATTTTGAATTCCAAAGACTTTCATGGTATCTAGCCTGACCCTTAGTCCATTGACTCGGAGCAAAACCTTTAGAAATAAGAGATTTAACACCAGTACGAAAGTAGCCAAAAGGTAATTCCATTAATTCATTGAAATTTGCCTCTTCAAGGATTACATCATCTTCATTCCTTGAGGAGGAAGAGCTAGGGAAGAACTTCTTGGCTTTCCTTACTTCTCCATCTAAGTTCGGAGCACCCTTAATTACTAACCCTGAGACCCTGTCAGTAGACAGTGGGGTTAAGGTTAAGGATTCAACCGTTCTATTAAGCTTTTCATACAAACTCAATTCAGGCTCGTCACTTTGAATATTTAATTTTATATCCTCCTGGTCGCTATCCGATTCTAAAGTGAGATCAAACTTCGGAGGAGGATTGATTTTTGTATAGTCAAAAGTAAATCTGGCACCCCTTTTTCTTGAATCTTCATCAGAACTTGTTTCAAGTTTCACATAGATCGGGGAATTTCTTTTTTCAATTGAAGGGCGACCTCGACCGCGTGCACTTTGGGCCATCCTCCCACCTCTTTGAGGTATAATGTTTGGAGGCCCGAAGATCACACGCTCGACGTCGTCTTCACTGCTTGAGTTTTGTCTCTTTTGATTTTTGACTTTTTCTTTTCTCAATCTTTGAATTGCTTTTGAACTTTGACTTTCTGCCTTTTCCTCCTTGACGTTGATCTCTACCTTAGAACAGGTAGTGGACCCTTTTGGAACGTAGTACGCCGCATCCTCTTAGATCCCGATCTCGTGAATAGAGAATGGTTGCAGATCACCCTTAATTTAAAACTCAATGCCATCTCGTTGGTACTTGATGCATTGATGTAGGGTAGAAGGAACCATCCTATACTCATGGATCCAGGGCCTTCCTAGGAGCGCGTTAAAGGACGTTGCCGAATCAATTATATGAAATTTCGCTTCAGTTTTCAATTCTCCTATCTCTAGAAGAAGGGTAACTGAACCTAAAGCCTTCTCGCCCTTTTCATTGAACCCACGAAGCACTAACTTGTCAGTTGAGAGCTTGCTAGTATCAATTCTAAGGTATGCGAGAGTCTTTATGTTCATCACGTTGACCGATGCACCCGGGTCAACTAGAACTCTTGATAACTTAAACTTGCCCACATTTACTGTGATGTAAAGTGGACGATTGTGGTCGGCAGTTCCAAGGAGTAAATCTTCGTCAGAGAAGGTAACCCCAGGGATTTCCTTAAAGTACAAAGCTTCTTCCTCGGAAGTTGAGGCTAATTTGGCTAAGCAAATCTCTGGGTCGAGAAGTGCTTTAATTAGAGTCTCCCTCATCTCTTTTGAAAGGACAAGGGCATCATAAATGCTCAATTTGGCGGGCAACTTCCTAAGGTGAGCTAAGACATTGTAATCAACACTTGGAACATTAACATTGGGACCCGGTGGATTTGAAAGAATTGGAGTTGATTGTTGAGCGGGGATTTGAATTGGATCATCAGAAACAACTTGTTTTCCTTTATCTTGAGGAGGTAGCCTAGGGGGTAAGACCTTCCCACCACGTAGTTGTACTTGCACGACTTCATCGGAAGAATAAACTACAGGGGAGTCTATGCTCTCCTTAGGCGATTGATTATCGTTATCTGAGCGAGAGTCCGAATCTGAAAAGTCTATCACGACAGGACTCTCTTGAAAGTTAATTTCAGGGGTTTCACTATCTGATAAGACATCAGATTCGTTTCTCTCTTGAAGAGTCAAATCTGGAGAGTTGAGTGTTTGAATTTCTTGATTGATCTCAACTTGTTCTTGATTATTTTCAACAGAAGAGTCATTTACACTTTCATTCTCAACATTAATCATCAAAATATGGGCAGAAGGATCAAACTTTTTATTTAATTTTCGACCCTTTGCCTTTGACAGGGCAAAGTAAAAGTCAGATAATTTCAATGGTGACAGAGGCTTTGAGCCACCATTAACCACTTGTACAGATCTCTCATCAACAAATTTCCTCTCTACAGAAAGTTCCCACTTTTCATTTTTATTCAGTACAGTAGTTCCTAAGACTACTGGAGAGGAAATTGTCCCAACGTCCTCCTGTGAAGCCTCGAGGTCAACCTCCCAGATCGGGTCCCGGGCTCTCATCGGTAACTGTTGAGAAAGACGAAAAGATTTATTAATCGACTTTTTAAATGCCCGGGATAGTGCTATATCCCAACCATCTTCAATGGACAGAGAAAAGTTAGAGTTCATACCTGAGATGGATTTGACAAACCCCTGATCCGGATCGACCAGGTACTCCTTTGGAATTATAATATTACCTTGACGGAAGTTCTTTTCTAGCCAATTTTTGAAGATGATGCAGTCTTCGATTGTGTGGCCTAACATGCGATGGTAGGGGCAAAAAGTTGGATCATCCTTCTTATTTGCCTCTTCCGGCTTCTTGGCCTCCGGCAATCAAAAATCTGGCTTCTTCTAAAGGCTTTTAAAGATCTTTCTCACCGAATCCCTCTTAAATGGATATGTACGAGCCAATCTCTCTTTAAAAGAAATCGGGTGAGAATCTCTTGTAGGTTGAGAAGTTACCTGAAAAGGTGGAGATTTTTGAGTTTGTTGTGTTGGAGAATTACTGGACTGAACATTCATTGGTTTCTTCCCCTTATCAACAGCTGAAACCATTGCTGTTCTCTTTTCAAAGGACTTCAATGGTTTGCTAGCTTTTTTTTCCTCAGTAGAATCCTTCAGGAATGGCATTTTGGAAGCCTCTTCCTGTAGATTACTAGCCTTATTCAAAAGTTTTTCGAAGGTTTTGATAGTGAAACCCTTCAGGAGAAAAGCAATAGGCCCGTGGATATTCTTTAAAAGAATCTCCACTGCATGTTGCTCTTGCAACTGGGGTTCACACTTCATCGAGAGATTTCGCCATCTTAAGATATACTCAACCAAAGACTCTCCCGGTTTTTGTTTTTTGATGACGAGATCACCAACGGTTACACGCTGCTGAGCTCCTGAGAATCTCTTTAAGAATAGACTCTCAAGCTCTGTGAATGTTTTCACTGAACCATTAGGTAGATCTGCGTACCACTCAAAAGCAATACCGGATAGACTACTCATAAACTGGCGAAAGAGTAGAGCATCTGACCCTCCTGCGTTGCAACAGCTTGCTCGGAAGTGGGCCAGGTGCTGTCTTGGGTTTTCTAAACCACTAAAAACTTTGAATGAAGGTGGCACAAAGCCTTTACGATAAGAAACTGAATCATATTCTTCAGGATAGGGTCTACCCTTTGGAATAGATACAGTCCCTTGAGAATGGGCTAAGGCCTCCCTTCCCTGGGTTTCGATCATCTGGCGGATATCTTTGTCGGCTGGAGAGGTTGGGGAAGCAACCTCTGGAGTTCTAGGACTTGATTCTGTTTTCCTGCTGTGCTCACCCACTGTGTGTGTTGTAGGTTGCAACTGCTCGGATTGAGATTGCTGTGCCTTGATCATCTGATTTTGCATCTGTTCCATTCTGAGCATCATCTGTTCAATTTTATTTTCCAGACTCTTGATGTATTCATCTTTCTCATTTAACTTAATTGATCCATCAGAGTCTGAATCTACTGCTGCAGAGGCTTCTTCCTTACCGGATCGGTGTCTTGAAGGCTCAACCTCTTTATTCGATGCTCTGGTCTCAACCATATAAATGTTCCCAGCTGAATCTTCTTCCATCAGATCATCTGCTTCTGGATCAAAGGCTTCAATTGCCTTATTTTTAAGTATGTCCCTTATTTCCTTTACCACCTCATCGACCGGTCTACCCTCAATTGACTCAAGGTCGATTGGTAGGTACCCCTTATAGTTAATCATCTCTTCAAATTCCTCATCTCCGAACTGGGTGAGGACCTCTTGAATTTTCAAGTCATCAGCAGTAGGTTCTGCTACTAACTGATCTAACATCTCTTGATCGTCCTCAAGTTCTGTCCCCTCCCCTCCGACTGTCCCGGGGTCGGTAGTTGTGAGGGTGACATCCTCAACAGGGTGAGGGATATCTAACCTAACAGGTGACGAAGGAGTTTGACTTGTGAGAACTCCAACATCAATCTGAGGAGAATCCTCACATCCCTGAATAAGGAGTCGGGGGACCTTAACAGGTGACTGGACTGGTAACTGAACTGGTGACTGAACTGGTGTATTTTTAATCTGAATCCCAACAGTTCTGCTTATCTTCATTGGCACATAAGGTTCATCCAAAAGTATGGGCCTCTTGCCCTTAACATCAACTGGCTGTAAGTCTTTAACGATCTCTTTTGATTTGGCTATCACAGGGGCCAACTTTGAGAGTCTTGAAGGGGGAACTGGAGGTCTACCACTGAGAGGGTGACTCCTACCAGACCTAGTTAAAACTATCTCCTCAGTTTTGGCAGTTGGGAGACGAGGCACCCAATGATATCCATCCACTAATACTGAGGCAACTGGTTGCTTGACAAACTTTTTGTTTCTCCTCACTCGCTGAGGAGTCAGGATTCTTGCTTCAGATTTTTCTTCCTTCAGAACTTCTTTCTCAAGCTTATGTCTACAGGATCTCAGCCCTTGATTTGAGAATCAACGGCGAAAATCTTATGCGTTCAACAGAGGTTATGAAATAAGCTCTATAATGATAATTACCCTTATTCTCTCAATCCGCATGATAAAATTCAATAAAATTTTGAACATGGTTACTAAACATGAAGAGAATCAATGGGGTTTTGATAGAATGGTTTGAAAAGTACTTAACCAAAAGCTATTTCAACCTAAGTGCTGTAACCTAGGGTTTAAGTTTTTGAAAGATGTAACCGCTCAATTTGGATGATTTTAGATTCTCTGAATTTGTTGATTGTCCACGCAACTTTCTCCAGTTGATGTCGTGATCTGAAATGCTCTAGATAGGGGATAGTAGAGCTTGGACGGAGTTGAGGCTTTTGCTTGCCGGAAACCTCACCGGCGACGGCTTTAACTGGTTGGATTAAACTCGGGAAGTATTGAAGAGTTGCTTGAGAGTTCAATGGAACTGGGGCTGAGCTCTGGGAGTGATTGAGAAGTGAGAGAGGGCTATATGATGAATGATGGCTCTTCCTATGGTATTGCCCTATTCAAACGTCCTAAGGTCATTTGGATGGCTGAGATGAACTTGGATGGCTGCTAGGATCGTGACACCTGTCCAGAGGTAGGTGGGAGCAGAGGAATCAAAGGACAAGGTTAGGTGCCATGTGGAAAGGTCATTTTGGCATCTTGTGGGCATATGACAATGATCCAAACCATTGAATCCTTATCAAATGGCTTAGAACGACTCTAGGAATGTACTAGAGATCATTAAAGCAGCTGGAATGATTTGAGCTGGAATAGATTAGTTTAAGCATAGGGATTTAATCATTTGGAGCCAAATAAGTCATTTGTTGACTGAGTGGACTGGTCAACCAGTCAACTTGACTGATGAGGTGGCATGGGAGAATGTTTGAAAGCTGGTTAAATGAGTTGGAAGGGTTTGAGGTAATTTGTTTGGAGTTTAAATGAATTAAACATGTGCTTATGAGACTTTGACCATCTATGATGGTTTGACCAAATCAAATCTCCTATGATGGGACTCACCACAAGTTAGGGGAGTTTGAATCAAACATTAAAGTAGGTTTAAATGTTTAAAAGGATTTGAAATATTTGATTTGATTGAATATAATACAATGACCTATACAGATCAAGTTTGACTAAATTTGGCTCAGTTGACCAAATCAAATTATGACTGGGTCAAGGGTCCAATCAAGTTTGAATCATTGAGAAGAGTGATTAGAGAGGTTTGAATAGGATTTGATGGGGTTTAAATAATTTGCTTAAGTTGGGTTTGAGAGTATATAGTGAATGAGCTTAAGTTGACTAAGTTTGACCAGATATGGATCTAGTTGACTAAGTCAACCGATGACTAGGACATGATGTCCAGTCAAGTCCACATCACTAGGGGGAGTGATCATGAAAGTTTGACAGGGTTTTGAATGCAATCAAGGTTTGATTTAAAGTGTAAAAGCTTAAGGGTTGATATGGTCAACCTAGGTTGACTTGGTCAACTAGGTTGACCTAGAATCAAGGGTTGAGCTCAACAGGTTTGATATGATGAATGGGGTCTGGTAGATATGGTTTGAGGGTTTGAATAGGCTATTTGGATCAAATGACCCATTTAGGCCTTTAATGGGCCTAATGGGTCAACTAGGTTGACTTGGTCAACCAGGTTGACCCAGGGTCAGGGAATGGGCTCAACAGATCTGAAATGACATTATGAGTCTGCTGGTGGTGGTCTCCAGGTCTGGAGAGGTCATTTGGTCAAAATGACCTATTTGGGCCCTTAATGGGCCTTTTTAGGTCAACCCTGGTTGACTTGGTCAACCAGGTGGGTCCAGGGTCTGGAAATGAGTTCAACAGATTTGAAATGACATTTGGAGACCAATGGAGGTGGTCCCAAGGTCAGAGGAGGTCATTTGGTCAAAATGACCTATTTTGACCCTAAAAGGGCCTTCTAGGTCAACTAGGTTGACTTGGTCAACCAGGTTGACCCAGGGGCTGGTTCTAGGTTCAATGGGTTTGGTTTGACATTTGAAACTTGCTGGAGGTGGTTGCATTTGATTTGGAGCTCATTTGACCAAAGTGACTATTCACACCCCATAGGGGTATTTTAGTCATTTTTCCCCCTGGTCAACTGGGGGTCAAATTGAGTCCAACAAAATGTAGTTTAATGCTCAATGAGTCATAATCAAGGGTCTGGAGGTGATTGGAGGCTTTGGAGAAAGCTCCAGGGTCAAAATCCACTGGGTGGTAGGTCCAGTGGCATGGACTGTAAATATTTGAAGGTTTTACAGTCTTTGGATTTCAATTCAGTTTCTGGGGTTAGAGATCTCAGAATGAGCTCAAATTTGGAGGGTTGCCTCTAGGGACATGTCATATCAGTGTGGAACTAACAGACCTTGGATCAGAGGTCATTTGATAGGGTTTTGAAATGTTCAAAAATTTATTGGAAAAGGCTTTCAGGACTTAGACCTTTGGCCTTGGATTTGAATCTGGAAATCTGGTTTTGAATTGGATTTTGAGCTTGAATGATAGGATTTGAATTAAGTTTAGATTGAATTGAAATTTGGATTGATCTAGAAGAATCCTAGGGTTTAGAATAGGTCCTAGGGTCCAAATCAGCTTAAAGGAATCCTAGGGTCTAGAATAGATCCTAGGGACTGGAGTTTGGGAAGATCCTAGAATCTAGAAGTCCTAAGGAAATCCTAGGATCTGGGGTCTGGATGCATCCTATAATCTAGAAGAATCTTAAGATCTAGGAATCCTAAGATCTAGGAATCCTAAGATCTAGATTGATCCTGAGATCTAAAATCTAGGAAAGATCCTAGGGTCTAGATAGATCTGAGGTCTAGGCAGATTTAGGATATATAGTCTATGAAGAATCATAGGGGCTAGAATAATCCTAAGATTTTAAATGGATCTAGAAGAATCCTAGGGTCTAGAATAAATCCTAGGGTCTAAAAAGATCATATGATCTAGAGTCTGGCAGAATCCTAGGATCTAGAGTAGATCCTAGGGTCTGAAGTCTAGGAGAATCTTAGAATCTAGATTTGTCTTAAATTGTATTGATCTGGGGTCAGGATTGATTTGAAACTGGATTGATCTATGATCAGATTGATCCTAGGGTCAAGATTGATCCTAAGGATTAGAAAGATCCTAAGGTCTGGGTTGGTCCTACTGAGCTCATACAAAAATGAGGTCAACACAAAGCCAAGCCAATCAATACTCCCATGCCCTCCTCAGTTCAGTTAGATAAGGATTCAAATGGAAAATCTGTTGATCAGAAGAAGTATAGAGGGATAATAGGTTCACTGCTTTACCTGACAGCTAGCCGACCTAATATCATATTTAGTGTCTGTCTTTGTGCTAGGTTTCAGGCTGATCCTAAAGAGTCCCACCTGACTGCTGTTAAGAGAATTCTTAGATATCTTTTAGGAACCCCAAATCTAGGAATTTGGTACCCTAGGCACAGCACCTCTTTTGAGTTCATTAGATATTCTGATTCTGATTTTGTGGGGTGTAGGGTGGATAGGAAGAGTACTTCTAGGACTTGTCAATTCGTAGGACAGTCGTTAGTCTCCTGGTCCAGTAAAAAATAGAACTCAGTTGCACTTTCCACTACTGAAGCTGAGTACATTGCCTTAGGGAGTTGTGTGGCCCAAGTTCTTTGGTTGAAGCAACAAGTCTTGGATTTAGGAGTACCTGTTGGCACAATTTCTGTTCTGTGTGATAATACTAGTGCCATCTGTATCTCTAAGAATCCAATCCAACATTCTAGGACCAAACACATTGATATTAGGCATCACTTCTTTAGGGACCATGTTACAAAAGGGGACATTGAGCTACATCACGTAGCAACTGAAAATCAGCTGGCTGACATATTCACTAAACCACTGGCCTTTGACTCATTCAGCATTTTGAGAACCAGATTAGGAGTGATTGATATAAATGCTTGATTCTGATGACTGCTAATTTATGATTGTTCTGATTGGTATTCTGACTTCTGTTAGTTTTTTTTTTTGTGTTTAGTATTCTGACTTTTGTTAGTTAATTTTTGGTATTCTGATTTCTGATGTCTGTTAGTTAGTTTTTGGTATTATGATTTCTGACTTCTGTTAGTTAGTTTTGGTTTTCTAATTTCTGATTTCTGTCAGTTAGTTTTGGTTTGATTATTTGCTTTCAGTTGATTTTATTTCTTCTGCTGATTTCTGTGTTAGCCTTACTATTAGTTTGATTTGAGCATTTACTTTGCTTTAATTTTCTACCTGTTTTTATTTATTTATTGGTTCATATCTTGCACTTACTATTTTATGCTTTTCAAGATCTGATCACCGCTCACTACTTCTGATGATCTGAATTTTTGACTGGGAATTTTTACCTTATTTTGGTTTGGAAGCTGGTAAGCAGTGATTGACTTCGCTGAATCTGTTGAAGGGAAGAAACATTGATAATTATTTCTCTTCCTCTAACTCCTTTACTGGTGTGTAGTTTCTTTTGAATAAAAATTCTCTTCAAAATTAAAATGTTAGTTTTTAAAATAGAGATTATTTTATCTTCCTACAGTAATCTGCCTCATATCAATAGTGTTGTTCAAAGTCTTGAGTCATTAGTTTGATTTTCTAAACCAAGTGATTGCATTTATCATATGTTGTATGGCTTTTGTTTTGTGAATCGTTCTTCCTTACTGCGGAGAGTCATCTCCTATGTCTTGAAGATAAACTCACAGCTGAGACTCTTTAATGATTATGAAAAGGAGAAAACTTATAAAAGATGCGCAGTGCGCCAGATAATTTAAAAAAAAGGCATAAAATGAGCCCAAAACTGAAAAGATGTGAAATTGCCAAATTGGATACACAAAGTGTATCAAAAATCAAAAGATGCGCAAAGCGCCAACCAATTTGAAAAAGAGGCACAAAATGAGCCCAAAACAAGCTTTCTTCCCTTTCAGATTGTTAAATGTCTTAGAGAAATCTGTGCGCCACCTAATATTTTCAAAAGCTTGAGTTTTGAAAATCCCGATTTCTGATTTTTTACTTTGTAACACTATTATATCAGATATTTTTCTGGAACGAGGCTTGAAAGGATCTCTTTTCAAATCTAATGTCTTTTCTTTTGAATCGGATTTTTGTGTTGAAAGAGGTTTGCATCGATAAGGTGCCCGGGGTCGGAGTTACGAAAGTTGATTATTTCCAACCTTTTCTGGATTTCAGCGCTGCCAATCATCCTGTCATTGGTTTTTGAATCTAAAATCAAGAAAAAATTTTGATTTTCCTGTTTTGTAGTTGTTCTATTTATGTTTTATTTTATATTTTCTTACCGTGTTATGTTTTTCCTCCTCCTTTTTGTGATGTCAAAAGGGGGAGTCAGTTGTAGTCGTGTCTGTTTCTGTTTTCTGAGTCATTTTTCCTGTATTATGTTAGCTATTAAATGAAAATTTAAAAAATGTTTGTTTTGGTTGATCTCTTAGTTTACCTTTAGTTTCAGACTACTTTGCAAATGTTTGCCATCATCAAAAAGGGGGAGATTGTTGCAAATCTGGTTTTGATGATGACAAATATGTTTCCAGTGTGTTTTGCTTGGCTAATCTATTTCAGGCACAAAAGACTGCGAGCCACTCAAGCCAACTCAAGATCGGGTCCAAGTGTGTCAAATGTATGATTTTTCTTTTTATTGAGTCAATTGTAATGTAACTAATTCCCTAGCTAAGTAATCTTGCACACACACACTCAGGGAGAGAGATTGAGTGAATTAGAGTTTCTGTTCAAATTTTGTTCAGATCGTCCTGGTCTATTTCCACATCGTCCTGGACGATAAAGCCAAAACAGAAACCCTAATTAGGGCAACTAAGTTAAGAGGGTCTGATTAAGCAGATCGTCCTGGACGATCTCCGGATCGTACGGGACGATATGCCCAAATCAGAAATTCTCAACCGCCAGATCAAGTTAGGCAAGTTCTTATTTTTAGATACTTGGTCTGATCGTCCCGGACGATACGTGTATCGTCCCGGACGATCCACTACAATCATGCCTAATTTAATCTGGTAATTAAGGAAAGCAATTTATTTTTGGTTGATACGATCATATCATCCTGGACGATCGCAGGATCGTCCTGGACGATCATGATCGCTTAGTGCATTTCAGCTGTACGTCCCAAACTGTGTTCAGGATGATTTGGGCACCTTTTGAATGAATCGTATAGGATGATGACCCTATCATCCTGGACGATCAAGTCATTTTTTGGTCGTCCAGCACAAATTTCTCTGGATGACCCGAACAGTCTTCTGTACGATTTTCCGCAATTTGCACTAATCATCTCGGACGATCGTAGGATCGTACGGGATGATATAAACAATTTTTTCTACTGATCGTCCAGAAGAGCCAGATCGTCCATGCTGAAACAGCTGAATTTGAACTGATCGTACAGGACGATCTACCAATCGTCCTGGATGATCTTGGCCGACCAGTTGAGATTTAGGGCAAATTTTAAGCCCTCCTTTAAAAGAACTTTTTCCAATTTTTGGAAATATCTTTTGCTGCCTTCCTTCCCTGAGAAACCCTAGAGAGAGAGAGAGTTGGGAGAAAGAGAGAAGATCTTGTGAGGGGGAGTTAGTGAGGGATTCACTAAGGTTGCTCCAAGCACGGATCAGAGTTGTCTTCTCCGCTCGTCGTCTTTCGTCTAGCCGGTGTTCGTCGTGGGAGGATCGTTCGCAAGAAGATCCGGGGTTCTCTGCCCGCTTCAGGTGGAAGTAAAAGGAGTTCGAAGGTTCTCTGCCTGCTTCAGGAGGAAGCGAAAGGAGTTCGAAGGTTCTCTGCCTGCTTCAGGAGGAAGCGAAAGGAGGTCGGGTTCTCTGCCTCACCGTGTGGTGAAAATGAGGTTTTTGTACAGGCTTCTCCGCCTTGCTGTGGGAGCAAAAGGAGAGATACTTTTGTTTAGTGCAATACCCGGAGGGGAGGCTCCGGGGAGTGGACGTAGGTCAAGTTGACCAAACCACTATAAAATCTGGTTTGCTTTTCTGATTGAGTTTTGCACTTTACTTTTCTGATATTAACTGCTTGGGTGAATATCTATGGTTGATCTTTTTATCGTTGTTTTAATTCGTTTCCGCTGCACATTATAAAAAGATTTTCATTGTTATCGTGAAATTTTTAAATAACCAATTCACCCCCCTGTTGGTTAGCCTCGGGACTAATTCACTAGGGCTTAACATCCCTATCGAACTTTCATCTCCTACTTATAAAAATAGTGACGGTGCTCTTTCCCTTTGAAGTAAGATGTCGTGACAGTTTATCCATCTAGCTTATACCATATTTTATATTATGGTTGATCGCTAAAAATGTAAATTGTATAAGTTTACATATTTTGAATATATCTTCATACCTACACTCATATACTAGGTTATATATATCTAACTATCACATTTTTAGCTTCGATATATCTTTGTTTGATTGAAATGTGTTAGTTTTGAAAATTTAATTTTCTTTAGGAGAATTGAATTTCTGAGATTTTAGTTTTAAAATTGAACACATCATTATGAATGATATATTACCTTAGGAGATGATCATATCATTCCCTAATGGATTCAGACTACAGAACTGCAAGTTCATCCTGATTATTGTAGTCAAACTCAGGGAATGACAGTATATAATCGTGAAGGATCAAAATGATATTTCATCAAATATTTGAATATAATAATATGGATAAATGATCATTAATTTTATAATCAAGGTCATGGTGATAGAATGATATATCTTCCTAAGGAAATAAGATACCATCTATTATCGATTATTGAATATGATGATAATGATCGTTGTATTTGATTTTTCCCAAAGTGAATTAATTGAATTTTGAAAAGACTTGATTTTGAAAAATTGATATGGGTTTCTAAATCTCCTGTGAGTATAAGCCATCGTAGTTAATTAGATCGTAGGAAACAAAAGTTTCCTATGAATACTCTTGATTAAAATAACAGTAGAATTTTATTTAATATTTCAAGGCTTGATGTCAAAGGAAGCGAGGTTGAAATTTCAACAGGGAATGGATCAAAATGGAACACTTATTTCTGTAGGTCAAAGAAGAAAAGATAGGAGGTGCTTTGGGATTCTAAAACATTTCAAAAACACCCCAACCTATCCTAAGTGTTTGACATGAATTTGAATTGAATGAGATTTAATTTTGAATTATCTATTTTATTAGAAGGTTAGGATTAGATTCTTGAAGGTTCAGGTCTTACAGCCTAAGCCTGGCTCAAAACCTAAATCAAAATTGGGTATTAAAAATCAGTCACCCGAACCTTACTAATACAATGTAAAATTTGGACTTACCTCGGCCTTGATTGGGCAGCAAGCGAACTATCTAGGTGCCTTAAAACCATGAGTCCGATCACTTATAAAAGAGTGGGTAAGGATGTTTGGTTAAGTTAATTTTAAAGAGTTGGGACCGACATCTAGAGGAGATCCTAATTTAGCCCCTTGACTTATGTTGGGTGATATGAAACTAAAATATAAATATAATTAAATTTTAGACTCTTTTTAATTTGTATCTAATGCAATACATGCAAATCGACTCGTTCAATGCTTAAAATTGAATATGAAGCAGTTTTTGAAAAAGGCATAAAAATAATTTTGTCCTAGAGATTCCACAACATTCCTTTTATAGGACTACACCCTAATAGGTCATGTAGCCTGCCAGAACCTGCAGGCAGGGGGGGGGGGGGTACTTAATAAGGCAGGGAAAATTTAATATGAATGTATGAAAAACTCCTGGCGATCCCAGGCTTAATTCTTAAAGCATTAGAATTTCTATGTGAGCTAAAAGTATTTATTTCTTAAAGTAAAAAAATATTTTTAACTTTCCCGAGCGAGCCTTCGATCGGATTCTAGGCTAAATCAAAATTGGCATACAGTAAAGGAAACCTAAGAAAAGCTGGCATTTTCTACTGCATAATCAAATTAAATAAATAAATTAAAATAATACTCAAATTGAAAGTCCATGTGACAAGTGCCATATAATGTTATAACGCAGAATTGTTTGAAATTAAAAGTGGCTGGGTACCACTGACAATAACCCGGATTCTACTCCTAAGACTCAAGTGACTTTGAAAATTGGGATTCTTCTCCTTCTTCACCTCCTTGTCTTTCCACGAGCTCCTTGAATCCATTGGGTTTGAATATCCAAATGAAAAGAATTTCTCCCTTGAAAGGGGTGTTTTCTTTTCCTTTTGGATACTTTGAATGTTATCCTAGTTTGGATCTCCAAATAGAGAGGAACTCTCCTCTAAGGGTTGTCCCTTCCTCTTTGGATTCTAATTGGATGCTTAATATCCCATCTCAAAGTACTTTAAAAAATATAACTCAATTATAACTCAAATTACATTAAATTATATTTGAATATAAAAAGGAAAATCTAGACTTAAACAACATGCATGGTTATCCTGAATAATCGATAGTTAATTCAATAACCTAAATAGTTAATTTTTATTGAAATTAAAATTCTCAAATTCATAGCCACACTTGGCCATACTTTTTTAAATTTTTACAAAATATTGTTAATTTTAAAGCTTGATTTATTTTTTCCTCCTTTATATTTGATTGCTCTATATGAGCATGGCCACTTGCATAAGATTGAATTTGTAAATAAATCATCCCTAGCCTAGTGATAATCTAATGCCCATCACAGTAATACATAGATTATATAGAAATTAAATAAACAAACACATCAATCTACACTAGCAATCAGTATATAGTAAAAATCATGGAAAGCTCGACACATAGCAGAAAAGTAAACACCGGCCTAGCCTAAGATAGAGTTGGTTATCCTACCAAACCATATAAAGTGTCTGAGGTAGGATGTGTGGTTTGGATATGTCTTGTATAGGATTTATTTGTTAGAGTTATTTTGATGTTCCGATTGGCTAAAAGGCTTAAGGAAAGAATTCAATTAAAATTTAAATATTAATATTTTGAAATTGATTTTAAAGTGTATTTTTTAATTGTTAAATGGCTACCACCTTTGTTGCTCATCAGGGCCATAAAGTTTATTTCACTTTCTTTTGGGCTAAGTTAATAGCCTTGTAGGCACGGGTTATCCAGTGGTAACCAGTAGGATTAAGTGAATTGATTTGATTAGGACTTAAGAGTTGAAACTTCTTAACTAAAATTAATTGCTTGCTGGTTTTCGAGGTTTAGATTAATTGAGTTTGCCATTAACCAATTGGTGGCATTATTTCACAGGCTGAGGAACTAAGCCTCCATAGGACACGTAGTCCCGTAGCTGAGGTAGACCAGCCTAAAAATTTGGTGAATGTAATTTAATTAAGAATTTTAAGCTTGGTTGAATCATTAATAATCAATTGATTTTATGGTTTTGCACTCTATTGAATCCATTCATGATGTTGTTTCACAGGCTCGAGGACCAGGCCTCCTTAGGACACTTAACACCGCATCCCGAGGTAGTCAATCTTAGAAACTTCATTTTTGGAGTATTTGTAATAGACCTTAAGATGATTAATTAGACATAAGTTTGTTGGATTTGGATTTTTCTACAATTATTTATGAATTTTTGAAGTTTTTACATGAATTTTGACTTAAGGTTGAATGGATTGTTGACTTTCAATTTTGAATTATTTCTAGCGGTTTAATATTTTAATAAATATTAGACCCCAAATGGAGTCCAATGCTTTTGTGTTTTCTCAATTATGAATTTCATGGAATTAGTTATGATTTTTCAAAGTTTGAGGTATTTATTGGAATTTTTTAATTGATTTGATTAAGGTGCTTTTAATGATTTAAATCCAAATGAACTCAGAACTCCTTGAAATCACCTCTAAAGCCAAGGAATGGCCTAAGAAGACATTTGCAAGTGTTTAGGAATTTTCTAAAATTTTTAATTATTTTTAATTAATTAAATTAATTAAATATTAATTTTTAATTAAAATTAAATTTAGCTTGAAATTAAAGTCCAGTGCAGGGGCTTTTATTTTTCATGGATTAAGGGTTAATTATGGTAAATTTGAGATATTAATTGTATTTTTTAGATTTAAATTTGATTTATTAGATTTTTTGGAATTTTTAATATTTAATTAAAGGATTAATTAATTAAACATTTTAATAATTTTAAAATCAATGTAAATTCTTTTTATGGGCTGGAGTTGTCACTACGTTTAAGTATCTCAAGTCTCATATTAATAGGATGTGTATCATAATTTCTAAAATTAATCTAATTTCTCTAGACATGGGTCCTTAATTTTTCTCCTTAATGATGTCACTATATTTTATGGGTTCAAAATGGATGTTTTGACTAATCCTTGGACAATCCTAATTATGTACATACATAAGCACAATCAAATCCTTAAATCTAAGATAGCTTAGGCTAGGTGTAAGCGTGTGTATCTTATACATGCATATGACAAGGTATAACTTGATTAATTAAAGTATTAATGAATGAACCATTATAAAAAATAATTACCCGTTGATTAACCACTATTCCCCATCAATTCTATTCAAGAAAACTCAATCTATGTTTGAAATTTCAAAGACTCCCTCAACACGCAAAGATTTAAAATATAAAATTTTAAAATTAAATTTTATACTTAAAATAGCTCAATTTTAAATTTAGAAAAGATAGTTTTAAAATAATTTTGAAAACATATTTGGAAATACCTTTATATTAGGAAAATACATTTAAATACAAGTTTTTGATTTTTTTAAAAATTAATTTAGTAAATATTTAATTAAAAATTAAATAAATATTTAAATGCTTAAATAATTAAAAATATTTAAAATATAAAAGATATTTTAAAAGAATTTTTATTTTAAAGTAAAATCTTTTAAAGTAATCCTCTGATTATTTGAAATATGTTAAAATAACTTTTAATTTTTGAAAATATTTGAGTTAATATTTAATTAAAAATTAATTAATTATTAAACTATTTAAATTATTTAAAATATTTTAAGAAAATGTTTTAAATTCAACTTAAACTTTTTATATATGTATAAAATATTTTAAATACATCTCTAATTCATAAAATTATTTAAAAATTTTTAAATCAATTTGATTTATTTTAATTAAATAATAATTAAAAATATCAATTTTAAATATTTAAAATAATTTAAAATACATAAAATATTTTAAATTAGTTTTTTATTTTAAATTAAAGGGCTTGAAATTCTAGTTAATTTGATATATTATATTCATTTGTTTTATTAGAATTGAATTTATAATATTTTTTTGAATTTTTCTGATTAAAAAATATTTTAAAAGAATTAATATTTAATTTTATATAAAACGACGATGGTGCGGGGGCGGGAGGGCCACGTGACGAGGACTGATTCACAAGTCAAAACACAGGCGGTGGCGGGCTAATCATTGGCCATGATTATGGGGGCGCAATCATTATTAACTTATCATTATCGCGTGGGCCCATGCGATTTCCCACTTATCCACATAAGCAGCCAATGACATTCATCCGATCTTCCACTATTCGAATTTAACAACTAAGATCACCCCAAACCAAGATTTAGAAAACCGAGCGGACCTCATGGTTAGAATAGATCACGATATGGATCGATCCGGACCATTGATCAAACGATCAACGGTCAAAAAAATGTGCAAATAATTTTCTAGCTTGTTGGCTCAATATAGCTATTCAAAATTAACAAAGTTTTAAGCATAGATAGATTTGATGAAGAGCATTAATTGGGTATATATTTTTAACGTTCGAAAAGCGCTTATGGAAAGCTTTTTGTATTTTTTAGCTTATGGAAAGCTATTTGGACGTAAGTGTAGTAAACTAGGGTTTAAGTTTTCGAGAGATCTAATCATTAGATTTTGGTATTTTTGGAGTCTCTAAACTTGGAGTCTTTCTACAGTACTTCTCTTAGTTTACATCGCGGTCAAAAACATAATGGATCACCATATGTTTGAGCTCGATGGAAAAATGTCTCGGTTTGCCAGAGATCTTGCTGCTGGAGAGCTTTTGATGGTGGATCTGAGTTGTTGAAAGGTGGAGGATTTCCTTGGGAGCTTGAATAAAATGTCTAGGGGGTCTAGAAGGCTTAAGATAGTGAGAGAGTAATGTTTGAAGAATGAGACCATTTTGATCTCATTTGGTTAATTCAAATGTCTTTGAGGATTTAGATAACTTCGATTAGTTTGGAAGCTTCCACTGATGCTCTCCATGTGTCTAGGGGTTGTTGGGAGCAGGTGGGATCAAAAGGATAAAAGGACATGAGGTGGAAAGCCTCTTTTGTCCCTTTGTATATGTGGAGGATCATTAGGGTTTAATTGAAGCCAAACCAGGGGTTAAGAGAGACCTTAGAATTCTCTAGAATATACTTAAGCTACTGGGATGATTTGGAATGGAGGAGATTTATTTAAGGTGTGTCCATCTAAGCCTCCTAAGAGCTTTTGTTGACCATTTGACTGGTCAACCAATCAAAGAGGGTGATGAGGTGGTAGAGAGAGGTTTAAAGAGCTGGTCGGAATGGGTTTGAAGCTTAATGACTAGAATTTGAAAATGTGAGAAAAAAATTGTAGGTGATTTAACCATGTCTTGATAGGTTGACTTGGTCAACTTAACATGAGCTTGATATTAGGTTAACCTTGGTTAACCCAGGGATTGGAATTAGGTTTGATAGATTTGAAATGAAAAATGGGGCCTAATAGATATTTTTTCAAGGATTGGAAAGGTCCAAATGGTCAATGTGACCATTTAGACACTTAAAAGGGTACTTGGGTCAACCTAGGTTGACTTATTAACCAGGTTAACCCAGGGGTTAGGTTTGGGCTAAAAATATTTTGAAATGATATTCTGAGCCTGTTAACAATGGTTTCAGGGATCAGGGAGGTCATCTGAGTCAAGTCACCTATTTGGGCCCTTAATGGGTCCTTGGGTTGACCTAAGTTGACTTGGTCATTCAAATTGACCCAGGAGCTAGATTTGGGTTCAACATGTTTGGTTTGATGTTTTGAGTCTATCGGAGGTGGTCCCAAGGTCTATGGAGGTCATTTCAACCAAATTGACTGTTTAGACCCTTAATAGCCTGTTTAGTCAACTTAAGTTGACTTGGTTAACCAGGTTGACTCAGGATCTTGGTTAGGGTCCAACAGGTATAAAATGATGTTTAAAATTTGCTAGAAGTGGTCTAATGCAAAGAGGAGGCTATTTAGTTTGAAATGAATGTTCAAACCCCTTACAGGCATTTTGGTATTTTTTTGACCCCTGGTTAACTGGGGGTCAAAGTGCATCCACCAAAATATAGATTACTTCTTAACAGATCAGTATTAGGGGTTTGAATATGGTTGGAGGTTTCAGAGAAAGCTCTAGGGTTAAAATCTACTAGGTGATTGGTCTAGTGGCATAGGCCATAAATATTTAAGGGTTTTTTCATCCTTTGGAAATGGTCTCAGTTTCTAGGGGTAGAGACCGAAGAATAGGCTCAAATTTGGAGGGTTGCCTCAAGTGACAAGAACTATCAATATGTAACTAATAGACTCTGAATCAGGGGTCATTTTATTGGGTTTTAAAGTGTTTAAAAAATCACTAAAAAAGCCTTTAGGACATAGGCCTTTGGCTCTGGATTTTGGTCTGAATTTCAAGATTTAATATGTATTCTAGGTTTTATTGATTGATTTTGGATTATCTAAATCTTTGATAATTATTTGCATGATTGTATATGATTAGATAAGGCTAGACTTTGATAGGAGGCTGGATTGATCTTGAATTTAGAAAGCTTTCGAATCTGGATTGGTTTGAGGGTTGAATTGGTCTGGAGTCTGGAATAGTCCTAGGATCTAAAGGACTTTTAGGGTCTAGAATCTAAAAAGTTCCTTGGGCCTGGATAGATCCTAGGGTCTAGTGTCTAGGAGGATTCTAGAGTCTAAGAAGTCCTAGGGTCTGGGGTCTAGAAGAATCTTCGGACCTAGATAGATCATAGGGTTTGGAGTTTGGAGGGATCCTAGGACCTAAGAAGATCATAAGGTTTGGAGCCTTAAAGAATCCTAGGGTCTGGGAAGGTCCTAGGGTCGAGAGTCTAGAAAGATCCTAGGGTCTAGATAGATCCTAAGGTCTGTATTGGTATGGAAGAATCCTAGGGTCTAGATTGGTCTGGAGGTTAGAATGATCTAGCATCAGGATTGATTTGGGGTCAGGATTGATCTAGAGTCTGGGAAAAGTCCAAGTAACCTTATACAAAAATGAGGTTAATAAATAAACCCACAATATGTGTAATAGAATGAAGTTCTATTACACATATTGGCATTGACCGAATGAAAAGATCAAGTCTAGAATTTTGATCTTAATGGAACGAAAAGTCTATCCCTAGATGATCAAGGTTTGAATTGATACTTGGGTAGTGCCACAGAGGGCATACTCTACATTAGTGGATCTAATACTTATGGAAGGAAAAACCTAACCCTAGAGGAAGAGAAAACTTGGGTGATCATATCGGAAGGAAGAACTTCTAACTACAGAGGATTGAGTTTAGGTTTTGGTTCTAAGAGAAGAGAAAAACCTATCTCTAGAGGATTAAGGTTGAATTGATACTAGGGTAGTGCCACGGAGGGCATACTCTACCACTAGTGGATCTAATCCTAAGGGAATGAGAAACCTAACCCTAGAGGAAAAGAAAAAAACTTGACTCTGGAGTTTGAAATTGAAACTAAGATGGTGCCATAGATTGTGTGCTCCACCACTAGTGTATCTAATCCTAAGGAAAGAGAGAATCTATCCTTAAGGAAGAAGAAAACTAGTTTTTAAGTTAGGATAGTACCATGAAGGGTGTACTCCACCACTAACACTTCTAATCTTAAGGAAAGGGATACCTGGCCTAAAGGAAAAAAAATTGGATTTGAAGCTAGGATGGTGCCACAAGGGGTGAACTCCACCCCTAACACATCTAATCCTAAGAAATGGGAAACCTGACCTAAAGGAAAAGAAAGCTGGATGATCATATGAAAAGAAAGAATTCTTAACCACAGAGGATCAAACCAAGATTTAAGATTAGGATGGTGCCACAAAGGGCGTGCTCCATCACTAAAGCATCTAATCTTAAGGCAAAAAAGCAAGATCACTCAAATCTAGCCCTAAGGAAGAAATAACTACAAGATCATGTTGGAAGGATGCATTGCTTCCCATAGAGGATAAGGTCTAGATTTTTGGATTTAGGATGGTGCCATAGGGGGCATGCTCCATCACTAGTGGATGATCATGTGGAGAGAAAACTTACTCTACACAAAAGATCAAATCTAGAATTTAAAACTAGGACGGTGCCAAAAAGGGCATACTCCACCACTAGTTGATCTAATCCTAAGGAAAGAAAGCACGATGACTCACATCTGTCCTCAAGGAGAAGAAAACTAGAATGATCATGTGGGAAGGAAGCATTGCTTCCCACAAGGGGATCAGGTCTAGAGTTTGAATCTTGGATGGTGCCACAGAGGGTGTACTCGACCACTTGGATGTCTAATCCTAAGGAAAGTAAGCACAATGACTCACATTTATCCTTAAGGAGAAAAAAAACTAAAATGATTGTGTGGGAAGGAAACATTACTTCCTATAGAGAATCAGGTCTGGAGTTTGAATCTAGGATTGTGCCATAGAGGGTGTACTCCACCACTAGAATGTGCAATCCTAAAGAAAGAAAGTACAATGACTCACATCTATCCTTAAGGAGAAGAAATCTGGAGTGATTGTGTGTGAAGGAGATATTGCTTCCCATAGAGGATCAGGTTTAGACTTTGAATTTAGGATGGTGCAATAAAGGCATACTCCATTACTAGGACATTTAATCCTAAGGAAAGAAAGTACAGTGACTCACATCTATCTTTAAGGAGAAGAAAATTGGAAAGATCATGTGGGAAGGAAACATTGCTTCCCACAGAGGATCAGGTTTGGAGTTTGAATCTAGGATGGTACCACAAAGGGCATGCTTCATCACTGGGGGATGATCATATTAGGAGGAAGCTTGCTCCACATAAGATCAAATTTAGATTTTAAACTAAGACAGTGCCATAGAGGACATGCTCCAACACTAGTGGATAATCATCTGGGGAAGAAACTTGCTCCACACAGAGGATCAAAATTGGATTTGAAACTAGGATAGTGCCACAGAGGGCATGTACCATCACTAGTTGATCTAATCCTAAGGAATAGGAAGCACGGGGACTCACACCTATTCTTAAGGAAATTAAGACTAGAGTGATTTTTGAAATTTGAGATTAGAATTTGAAGGATTTTTCAAATTTAAATTTTGAATTTTTTAATTTGATTTGATTTCTTGAATTTGAATTTTGAATTTTGAGAATTTTGAATTTGACTTGTGTTTGAAGAGTTTTTAAACTCAAGTTTTTTTTAATGTTGAATTTTATACTCATCTGGCATGGTACTTTTTCAAGAACCTCTTCGATGATGGGAATGATCTGGTGGCATTTTTAGAATTTATTAATTGATAAGAATCTCCCTCTTAGATTAACCCTAGGATGGAAAGGTCATTCTTATATTGGTTCAAACTCCACACCAATCTCTTGGTGATCTAAGATAGGCATCCAAAGATCCTGGACCAAGTCTCCTACTTGGAAGGTTCTAAGTTGCAGTAACTTATTATGGGATTTAACCATTCAGGCTTTATTCAACTCTGAGTTTTATTATAAGTCTTAAAGGTGACTCTTTAAAAGAACCTCGAGCTCCTCCAATCAGATTCAGGCACTCTGCTCAATTGTAGCTTGATCTTGATCAGTAATTTCCAACTATCTAGAATACACCTCTAGATGGGAACGGTCTTGGACCTAGCATAGAGTGTTATTTTGTAGAAAAGGCCTTGAAGGAAAAGATGCCTATATGTAAGGACTCATATATATTCCTCAAGGATGAGTTTGAATTCTTATCAAGAGTAGAAGATTCAATCTTTTTATCATAGAATTTCCTCTTGATCATTGAGACCCTGTTAGGATGACAAACGGGAATATATTCAAAAATACAGTGAGACATAGAGTGACTCCAACTAACCCGAAAAGAGTAAATGATTTAGATTTTGTTGACCTAGCTCAAGTTTCATATAAATTGAACTAGGGTTTCTCCCTTATATGAATTTTGAATTAAAATAAGTTTCAAAGAATTTAAGTTATACAAAAATTTCAATATTTTCAATTCACTTGCATTTTTATTATATCCGATAGAATGTCAATGCATATTGATGAATCTGGATTCAAGATTTTTTAAAATTAAGAAATTAAGGGTGATCAAGTTTTTTTTTTTTAAATTTATGTATTAAAAGGAAGGAAGCTCTTTATTTTTAATTGGTGGTGCATATTGTGAGTCTTTTGATTTGTGGTGCATTTTACACATTTTTTAGTTTTGGCGTAGTCCGCTCATCTTTTGAATTTGATTTATTTTGAGTAGAGGCTTAACATTCTTTAAATCCTTTAAATGATTATTTTGGATTTATTTTTGAATGTCGGGATTATATCTCAAGTATAAGAGAAGAAATTTCATTCTCGTATACTAGGAAGGATAATCCTCAAGGCGGACCCAATTTCTGTTGATAAGAACATTCGCTTGACTTAGAAAATTATTGAATAGATTTTAAGCATGCAAAAGGTGCCTATTAGATAAAATGTTGCAGGAATATTGAGAAGATTTTTATTTCTAAAATCAATTTAAGTTTGATATGGATTTTAAATCAACAATCAAATCAACCCCATAAAAGCAGAAGAAGTGAGGGGTCTTAAGTTTGTAGTGGAGTCAACCACAACTCTCTCCTATTTATTATTCAGAGTAGAGGTAAATTTTTATTAAAAAGGTGAGTCAAAATATCTTGAAAATTTGGACCCAGTACACTTGAGAAATTAATCAGTTTTTCCTTAAAGAGAAATTATAAGTTTAGGTGGTACAACCCTATCGATATGAAATTAAATTTCAATAATCTCTTAGGAGAAAGAGATTTTATTGAGGTCTACACTATCCCTAAAAAATGTTACATCATGTCAATCTAAAGATTTATTACGATAATACCACCTCTAGAAGTTAAATTCATAAGGAGTCACTCTTTGATACAATTTTAGATTAACTTCCCTCTCTATGGTAGTGGCCTAGTAGTTAGGAAAGTGGCACCCTGAGTGGTTCCTACACCTCCTCCGCTATAGATGATGTAGTGGGGCATGTGTAGTAATGTGACCTAACATCATCCAGCAGAGTGGATGGGTCATAACCTTCAACCGGGGGCCTACAGCCTATTATTGGTGATTGCTTGGATCTGGCTTGATTGATCTCTCCCTGGCAATAGTCAAAAGGGCACATTAGAGATCATGTTACTCTTCTTACAACCTCCCTGCCTTGAGTAACGAGAGGAGGGTGAAAAAATTTCCACTAATGAGGGTGTACGTGTAAGGAGCGACAAACACTCAATTAGTCTCAAATTTGACTTGCTTTAGGGCTTCAGACTCAGTAGTCTTTCTAGCCTTATGATTCCTCTTTCTAGCTCTTTGAAGGTAGTTTTTCTTCTTGCACTTGCTGGCGGAAGGGGTACTAGAACTTGAACCAATCTTATATTAAGATGGTAACTCTTCTGTCGTTACTGACTTCTAGTTCTTATCCTCATGAGTAGAGGGTATAGTTGGTAAAGGGGTGACAGTGACCTCCATCTTGGAGATGGGGGAGTCAACTCTTAACCCTAAAATAATCTCAACTAAGGGGACATCCCTTTGCATACTAATAGACAGATCAATTCTGGTTTCTCCATTGACTAATAACTTGAAGTTTTGAAATCCTATTCCAAATTGGATCGAGTTGCCATAGATAATTTCTTCTACTATCAAATTTCTATCCAGAGAGAAGATGAGTTCCCCAGCCATTTGAGTATGCTCGATTTTCTAGAATTTAAGAAGGTGATTTGAATTAGTTGATTTTGAAATGGAATTTTAATTTTGGACTTAGTTGATTCTTTTCAAAATTTTAGAACTCAACAGATTGTGTTTACACTCAACTCAAAGGTTCATAAAATTAATAAGAAAATTTCCAGGAATTAGGCTAAACTCTTTCATTTCACCGATTGATTTGGGAAGAATTTGTCTAAACTTAAAATTAACTGGAGAGTTTTAAATTTTGAAATTGGAATTAATTTAAGTGCTTTTGGAAATTATTTAATTTTGAAAACTTGACAGATTTTCTTCAAGTTTTTTTGAAACTAAATATGTTGAACTTGCATTTAACATAAAGGTTAACAAAGTGATGAATAAATTTAAGAAAATTGGCTTGACTCTTTCACCCCACTGATTGGCTCAAGAGTGAAATGTCCAAGCATGAATTTGATTGAGGGTTTGAAGTTGCATTGCATACATTAAGCTAAAAGAGGGCATTGTAGGGAACGTATAATGATGATGGTCTCAAAAGGATTTGCATGGGATTTTGAATTTTTTGAAAATTTGAAAAGATTTTACCAAAATTTTAACACTCAAAAGGTTGAATTTGCACTCAACACAGTGGTTTATAAATTTGGAGGTACTATCAAAGATTTTGGCTCGACTCTTTTACCCCTCTGATTGACTAGGGGGTAAAATGTCAAAGTCTGAATTTGGTTTGAAAGAATTTGGATTTGCATTGCATATGTTCAACTATAATAGAATGTTGTAGAAGATATATGGCAATGATGGTTAAAGTTGATTTGAAAGATTTTCAAAGAGATTTTGAGTTTGTATTACATATGTTAATCTATAAGAGAGTGTTGTAGAAGAAATATGTCAATGAGGCTTGAAGTGGATTTGATTGAATTTGGGGATGATTTTGAATTTTAAAGAATTTGATAGAATTTTCTAAAACTATTGAAACTCAATTTGTTGATTTTGCACCTAACATAAAGGTTTACAAATTTATGAGAAAATTCACAAGGAAATTGCTTGACTCTTTCATCCCACCAATTGGCTTAGGGGTGAAATGTCCAAGTTGGATTTGATTGAATTTTAAAATAGATTTTTAAAAGGATTTGAGATTTCATTACATATGTTAATCTATACGGGAATATCATAGAAAATATATTACAAAGACGATTGATTTTTACTTTTTGAAGGTTTGAAAGATTTTCCTTCACTTTTGAAACTCAAAATATTGAGTTTTATTTTCAATATAATGGTTAAAAAAAATTAAGGAAAAATTCAGAGATCTTCACTTGACTTTTCAAAAGCTAAAATTTGATTGAGAATTTGAGTTTGAATTATATATGCTAGCTAAAAGAGAATATTGCAACAAAGGATATACAACGATGATCTTGAATTAGAAGATTGAAAAGATTTTTGAATATTTGAAGGGTTGATAGCATTTTCTTTGAATTTTGAGACTTTGTCTATTGAGTTTTCCCTCAATATAGAGTTTATATAATTAGAGAATAAATTGAGAAAAATTGGGCTTGACTCTATCATCCTACTGAGTGCCTCAGTTGTGAAATGTCTCAACCCCTTATTCGATTAAAGAATTCTGAGATTTTATTTGGATGTTGAAGAATTTTCTATAAATAATGAAACTTGACATATTTTGAGAACATGCTAGTTCTCAAAATTTATAGAAGGATTTTAAAAGGATTCGATTTGGCTCTTTCTCTCTACCAATCAACTTGGAGGCAAAATGTCGTAGCCCATATTTGATAGAGGTTTCCTCGCTCACCTCTCTTTTGGCATGTCTTAACTGACATTGGCCACACTCTTCCAAGGAAGAAATGGGTAGAGGGACCAATGGAAGAAAGGTAGTCAAAACTACCGATTTAATAGAATTCCTATAATTACATAATATGGAGAAAGAGATTATTCCCCAGTGGAGTCACCATTTTTTTTATTAAAAAGTGTTAGTTTTGAAGACTTAATTTTCTTTGGGAGAACTGAATTTATGGAATTTTAGTTTTAAAATTGAACATATCATTATGAATGATATATTACCTCAGGAGGTGAACATATCATTCCCTAATGGGTTCAGATTACAAAATTGCAAGTTCATCCTAATTATTGTAGTCAAACTCAGGGAATGACAACATATGATTTGGAGGATCAAAATGATGTTTGATGAAATGTTTGACTATAATAATCTGGATAAAGGATCATTAATATCATAATCAAAGTCATGGGGATAGAATAATATATCTTCTTGAGGAAATAGGATATAGTCTATTATCGATCATTTGAATATGACGATAATGATCATTGTATTTGATTTTTCCTAAAGAGAATTAATTGAATTTTTTAAAAGACTTGATTTTGAAAAATATTTTTAAAAATTAATCTGGGTTTCTAAATCTCCTACGAGCGTAAGCCCTGTTAGTTAATTAAATCATAGGAAATCAGAGTTTTCTTTGAATACTCTAGATTAAAGTAATGGTAGAAATTTTATTTAACATTTTAAGGCTTGATGCCAAAGGAAGTGAGGTTGGAAATTTAATAGGGATTTGATCAAAATGGAACACTTATTTTTGGTGGTCAAAGGAGAAAAGGTAGGAGGTGCTTCAGGATTCTTAAACATTTTAGAAACATCCCAAACTATCCTAAGTGTTGGGATTAAATTTGAATTAAAAGATATTTAATTTTGAATTGTCAATTTTATTAAAAGGTTGAGATTAGATTCCAGAAGATTGAGGTCTTATAGCCTGAGCCTGCCTCAAAACCTAAATTTAAATTGGGTATTAAAAATTAGTAAACTAAACCTAGCTAATATAGTGCAAAATCTAGACTTATCCCAGCCTATATTAAGGAGCCAGCTAACCACCTTGGCCCCTTAAAACCTTGAGTCCGGTCATATATAAAAAAGTGGGTAAGGACATTTGATTAAGTTAAGTTTAAAGAGTTGGGCCGATATCTAGAGAAAATCTTAATTTGGCCCCTTGACTTATGTTGGGTGATATGAAACTTAAAATAAAAATGCAATTAAATTTTAGACTCTTTTTAATTTGTATCTAATACAATGCATGCAAATTGACATTATGAATGCTTAAAATTGAATATGAACCAATTTTCAAAAAAGGCTTAAAAAGAATTTTATCCTAGAGATTACACAACATCCCCTTAAGAAGATTACACCCTAATAGGTTAGGTGGCATGCTAGAACCCGTAGGTGGGGAGGTGCACAACATGGTTGAGAAAACTTAATATGAATGCATGAGAGACTCCCATCGGTCTTGGGCTAACTTCTTAAAGCGTTAGAATTTCTATGTCAGCTATAAGTTTTAATTTGTTAAAATAGAAAAATATTTTTAATGTTCCCTCATGAGCCTCCGATCGGGTTTCAGGCTAAATCAAAATCGATATGTAATAAAAGAAACCTAAGAAAAGCAATCATTTTTTACTGCACAATTATTAAATAAATCAATAAAATTTAAATGCTTAAATTAAAAGTCCATGTGGTAAGTGCCATTTAATGTTATAAGTGGTTGGGTATCACTAACAACAACCTAAATTATACTCCTAAGACTCAAGTGAATGTTAGAATTGGGATTCTTCTTGTTCTTTCTTTCTTTGTCTTTCCACGAGCTCCTTGAATCCGTTGGGTCTGGATATCCAAATGAAAAGAAACTCTCCCTCGAAAGGGGTGTTCTCTTTTCCTTTGGGATACTTTAAAATTCATCCTAATTTGGATCTTCAAATGGTGAGGATCTCACCCCTAAGTGATGTCCCTTCCTCTTTGGATACAAAATTGGATGCTTAACATCCCATCTCAAAGTACTTTAAGTAATACAACTCAATTATAACTCAAATTATATGAAATTCCATTTGAATATAAAAGAAAAATATAGACTCAAACAACCTGCATGGTTATCTGAAAATATCGATAATTAATTCAACATCCCAAGCTGTTAATATTTATTGAAATTAAAATGCTCAAATTTACAGCCACACTTGGCCATGCTTTTTTTAATTTTTAAAGGGGGACTTAAGCATGCTTAGTACCTACACATAATATTATTAATTTTAAAGCTTGATATATTTTTGCCCCCTTTATATTTTATTGCCCTGTATGAGTATGGCTGCCTACATAAGATTGAGTTAACAAATAAATCATCCTTAGCCTAGGGGTAATCTAACGACTATCATATCAATACACATATTGCATAAATATTAAATAAACAAACATATCAATCTACACTAGTAATAAACATGCAATAAAAATCATAAAAAACCTGATACACTGCAGAAATATAAACACCACCTTAGCCTAAGACTAGAGTTTCTTGTCCTAAAAATCTATCTAGTGTGTGAGGTAGGCTATGTAGTTTGGATGTCATATATAAGATTGATTTGTTAAAGTTGTTTTGATGTTTTGGTTGGTTAAAAGGCTTAAGGAAAGAATTTAAATAAAATTAAAATATTAATATTTTGAAATTAATTTTAAAGTGTATTTTTGAATATTAAATGGCTACCACCTTTTTTGCTCACAGTAGTCAGGGAGTTTATTTCACTTTCTTTGGGCCTAAGTTAATAGCCTCGTAGGCCCGGGTTACCAAGTGGTAACCCACACGATTAAGTGAATTGAAGTGATTGGGACTTACGAGTTGAAATTTCTTAACTAAAATTAATTATTTGCTGGTTTTGGAGGTTTTGATTAATTGAGTTTTCCATGGTTTGATTAAATGAGTTTTCCATTAACCGGTTGGTGGCATTATTTCACAAGCTTGAGGAATTAGGCCTCCCTAAGGCACTTAGCCCTGTAGCCCAAGGTAGTACAGCCTAAAAACATGGTTAATTAATTAGATTAATAATTTTAAGCTTGGTTGAATCATTAACAATCAATTGATTTAAAGGTTTTACACTTTATTAAATCTATTCATAGCGTTGTTTCACAGGCTTGAGGACCAAGCCTCCTTAGCACATATAGCCCTGTAGCCCGAGGTAGACCATCCTAGAAACTTTAACTTTGGAGTGGTTGTTGTGTATTAATCGTTTGGCTGATTTATTTTATTAATCAAATTAATAATTTCTAGAATTTTGATTGATTATTAAATTTTTAAAAAATTTTGGATTATTTAAATGCATTAATTGAAGGGGTCAAAAATTAACTTATAGATTAAGGTTAAATTCAAGTAAGTTGATATTTTTCTTAAATAATAAACCTTAAGATGATTAATTAGAGTGTAAGTTTATTGGATTTGGATTTTTCTATAATTAATTATGACTTTTTTAAGTTCTCACTTGAATTTTGACTTAAGGTTGACCAGATTGTTGACTTATTGATTTTGAATTATTTCAAGTGGTTCGATATTGTTAATAAATATTAGACCATAAATAGAGTTCAATGCCTTTGAGTTTGCTCAATTTAGAATTTTATGGAATTAGTTATGATTTTTCAAAATTTGAGAAATTTATTGGAAATCTTTAATTGATTTAATTAAGGGTCTTTTAATGATTTAAATCCAAATGAACTCTAAACTCCTTGAGATTACCTCCAAAGGTAAGGAATACGTAAGGAGAGATTTCCAAGTGTTTAGGAATTTTTGAGAATTTTTATTTTCAATTAATTAAATCAATTAAATAATAATTTTAACTAAAATTAAATTAAGCTTAAAATTAAAGTCCTGTTAAGTGGATTTTGTTTTTTTTTTGGATAAAGGGCTGAATTCTGGTAAATTTGAGTTATTATTTGTATTTTTTGGATTAAAATTTTATTTTTTAGATTTTTTTGGAAATTTTTAATGTTTAATTAGAGGATTAATTAATTAATGATTTTTAAAATTAGTGAACTTTTTTTTTCTATGCTAGAGATCTAGGTTTAAGTGTCGCAAATCTCATCTCAATAGGATGTGTATCCTATTTTCTAAAATTAATCTAAGTTCTCTAGACATGGGTCCTTAATTTTTGTCCTTAATGATATCAATAGGTTTTATGGGTTCAAAATGGATGTTTTGACTAACCCATGGACAATCCTAATTATGCACATACATAAGCACAATCAAATCCTTAAATCTAGGTGAGTTTAGGCTAGGTACTAGTGTGTGCATCCTACACATGCATATGACAAGGTATAGCTTGATTAATTAAAAGATTAATCAATGAATAATTATCAATAATAATTGCCTATTGATTAATCATCATTCCCCATCAATTCTATTCAAGCGCACTCTATCTATATTTAAAATTTTTAAGACTCCCTAAACATTCAAAGATTTAAAATATATAATATTAAAATTAAATTTTAAATTGAAAACAGGTTAATTTTAAATTTAGAAAAGATAGTTTTAAAATAATTTTCAAAATATTTTTTGAAATATCTTAATATTATGAAAATATTTTTAAATACAAGTTTTTTATTTCTTTCTTAAAATTATTTTAGTAAATATTTAATTAAATATTAATTAAATATTTAAATGCTTAAAAAATTAAAATTATTTAAAATATATAAGATATTTTAAATAAATTTTATTTAAAAATAAAGTATTTTAAAGTAATCATGTAATTATTTAAAAAATTTTAAAATTAATTTTTTATCTTTGAAAATATATGAGTTAATATTTATTTAAAAAATAATTAAATATTATACTATTGAAATTATTTAAAATATTTTAAGAAAATGTTTTAAATTCAACTTAGACTTTTTTTATATATAAAATATTTTAAATACATCTTTGATTTGAAAAATTATTTTAAAAATTTTAAATCAATTTATTTTTATTTTACTTAAATAATAAAGAAAATTTTCAATTTTTAAATATTTAAAATATTTTAAAATACATAAAATTTTTTAAATTAGTTTTATTTTTAAATTAAAGTGCTTGGAAATCTGGTTATTTTGATATATTTCATTAATTGTTTGGATTAGAATTGATTTTTTAATATTTTTTTGATGTTTTTTTGACTAAAAAGATTTAAAAAAATTAAAATTTAATTTTATTTAAAATAGCAATGTCGTGACGGTTGGAGGACACATGGTTAGCCCTGATTAGAAAGTCAAAACATGGGCGGCCATGGGCCATGCATTGGCTATGATTATGGGGCACAATCTTTAGCCATTGATTATCGAACAGGGGACCCACGCGGTTTCCCACTTATCCACTATAATGGCAAACGACATCCATCTGATCTTTCGGTGTTCGAATCAAACATCTAAGATTATGCTGAACCAAGATTTAGACAACTAAGCGGACCACGGGGTTATAATAGATCACGATATGGCTCGATATGGATCATTGATGGAGCGATCAACGAATCAAAAAAAGTGCAAACCATACACGTTACAGAGTCAACCTAGAAATAATTTTCTAGCTCATTCACTTGATAAAAAAAATCAAAATTGATAAAATTTTAAACATAGATAGATTTGATAAAGAGCATTAATAGGGTATAGATTTTAATGTTCAAAAAGCACTTATGGAAAAGCTATTTTGATCTAAGTGTAGTGAACTAGGGTTTAATTTTTTGAGAGATCTAATCATTAGATTTTGGTAGTTTGGGACTCTGTGAACTTGTAGTCTGCCCATAGTACTTTTCTTAGTTGAAACCATAGTCTAAAATGCGACGGATCACCGGTTATTTGAGCTGGACAGAAAAATGTCTCAGTTCATCAGAGATCTTACCACCAGTGAGCTTTTGATGGTGGATCTTAGCCATAGAAAGGTGGGATAAAAGGGACAAAAGGACGTGAGGAGGAAATCCTCTTTAGTCCCTTTCTGCATGTGGAGGATGATTAGGGGTTAATTGAAGCTAAACTAGGGGTTACGAAAGACCTTAGAAGTCTCTAGAGTATACTTAAGCTGCTGGGATGATTTGGAATGGAGGAGATTTATTTAAACAAAAAAAGGTGTGGCCATTTAAGCCTTCTAAGATATTTTATTGACCATTTGACTTGTCAACCAATCAAAGGGGGTGATGAGTTGGTAGAGAGAGGTTTGAAGAGCTGCTAGGAATGGGTTTGATGCTTAATAATTAAAATTTGAAAATTTGAGAAATGATTTGAGGTGATTTGACCAAGTCTTTATAGGTTGACTTGGTCATGAAAGTACGAGATGCGCCAAGAGGGGGGGTGAATTGGTATTTTAAAAAATTAATCCTAAACAAGAGTTCTAATTTTTTTATTTTTTTAAAATAACAACCTAACAAGTAGAATGCGAAAGCTATTGATTTGTTCACAACTACAATATTGGTGACACAATTGTAAATCTCATAATACAAAATTAAAATTTGATTTTTCACCAAGCAATTTAAAATAGTAAATAAATGCGTGAAAAATAAAGTATGGTAAAAATGAAAAAAGCACACCATAAATTTTATAGTGGTTCAGCCACTTGACCTATATCCACTCCCCGGAGTTGTCCACTCTGAGAATTACACTACTAAAAGTTGACTCTCCTTTTGCTCCCACAGCAAGGCGGAGAAGCCTTTACAAGACTCACTTTCACCTCCCCAGTGTGGCAAAATACCAGATGCTATGTCACCCTCCCGGTGATGGCAGAGAACCTTCTCCTATTTCTCCCTCCTAGATACGACAGAGTACCTTGAAGACATTGACCTTGTAGCCTTTCTTCCTAGAGAACCTTCCCGAGACTCACCAAGGTCACAGGAGGAACAAGCATATAGCTAACTCAGAGCAATCGTGTGATCCCCTCACACTCCTTGTACCTCACGCTCAAGCTCACCTTCTCCTTCCTCTCACAAACCTTAGATCTCTCCAAATGCTCCCTCTCAAGAGTTCCTTCTTCTGTCAACCACGACCTCCTCGCTTTCCAACTGAATATCAAAAAGTTTTCTTGAATTAGGCTTCAGAAAGCCCTAAAAATTCAAATTTGATGATTCTGTTCGTACAGTACGATCCAATATCATACAGTATGATCAGTTCAAAAATAGTTCCATCCAGTACGAATGCAGACGAACAGTTCACAAATTTTATGAATAGCATATACTACGATCCATAGATTATACTGGACGATCCTCTTATTTTTTAACTATTCATACGGGATGATCTATGGGATGAATGTTATCGTCTCTATTCATCATCCCGCACTATACCATTTGTACAGTACGATCAGTTCATTTTTAGAATATCGTCCTGTACGATCTAAATATCGTTCGGGACGATCACTACAAATAATCACGGTTTTGTCTGGTATAATATATGGGATGACAAAAATCATCTCTATTCATCATACAGTATGATTGGTATCGTACAGTATGATTGACTGTAATTAAGAAATCATGATTTAATTGCCTGATTACAGGGGATAATTTTGGCAAGATTTCAAATATTCGTACTATACGAATATAATCGTACAGTACAATTAGTTCAAAAATTAAATTTAAAAACTTAGCAAAACTCTACTGGCGGCTAGGGTTTTCAGGTTAAAACAAATCATACAGTATAATTAGTTTAAAAAACTAATCATCCAGCATTAGCTGTTAAGTCTGAGTTAAAATGATATATCATATAGTTCGATACAAAATCGTACAGTAAGATAAGTTTTAAAAACTTTAAATTTGAATTAAAATTTTTTACTCTCCCCCTATGTGTGTGTGCTTAGTCACTCCTTTTACGTACATACTTTTATGGCAGACTCAACAAAAGAAAAAATTAAAGAAAATAAAAATACAAGTTCTTGTACATCCTATTCTACACAGTCTTGAGTCTACAGCAGTCTTGAGTGATTTATATCTTACCTAAAATATTAGTGCTCACAAACAACAATAAATATTTATAATTTTCATGGAAGAACATATTAAATCAATAAGTATTATTTATCATCATCAAAATTAAGTGCTCAGGATCTTGGATTGCAACAATCTCCCCCTTTTTGATGGTGTCAAATGATATTATCTGTTACCCATAATAGATATTATTTCTTCCTTAGCTCCCCCTCACCTGAATGATGGATTTTAAAACACAGGAGGACTTTCAAAATTCTTTTTATATTTTTTGTTTTTTTTTTATTTTTTAAGAATGATAAATAGCATTGAATTTAAGAACATACATAACATCATAGAACTTCTCCCCCTTTTGATAGCAGTAAAAAGAGAAGAACATCACTAAACAGTACAAACAAAAGAACTACAAAACAAACACAAACATAAGCAGCTAACATAAACAAATTAAAGTACTCAAAAATTGAGATCTTGATCTTGTGGTGGTGGTGGTGGAGGTGGCTGAAAGTACTGATGGAGGGATGCAAACTGGTGATCGATGACAGTGAAGCGTTCCCCAAACCATTGCATGTCATCTGCATGCTGGAGGTGTTGTTGATCAATATGGGAATCCAGCCTTGTTTCCAGGTGATCAAGTCATTGAATAATATCATCGTCTCAAGTCATTGAAGTGGTTGTATTGGTCCCAGGAGAAGCAACCTCTTCTTCATTAAAATCAGGATCAGCATGTACGGCCCCTGGATGGAATAGAGTATGAAAAGTGGTGTCTGTATAGAAAATAGGAAGATTATCTGGAGGGATAGGATGGTGGATTTGATACTTGGCATCCAGGATGTATCCTATGACATGTCCTAAGGCAATATTTTATTTTCTTCGAGCACTAGGATAATAGAGAGAAAATAAGGTATGAATATAGTCGAAGATCATTTGAGCCTCATCAAAATTGGTGGCTGACATGTTTAAGTAAGTGACCACAGATAGAAGTGGGTAATGTGTATGCGGTCTCCAGCTTTGGATATTATGGATGTGCGAAGAACATGCTGGATAATGCGAGCATTTTGATTAAGAATTTGGATAAGTGGTAGGTACTAATTTGAGGGTACAATTCTAAGTAGCATGTTGATTGAGATCCAATCATAATCATTAGTGAGAAGATATTGGGGACGAGGTCCTTCAGTGGACATGCCAATGTTTAGCTATGTCATCTTTAGTGATGACGACGTTTTGTTTGCAAACATAGGAGGTAAGGGTTATGCATGCTAAGTTGATCTTAAGGTTAGCTAAGAATTTATAAAGCAGTTCAGAGTGAAATGAAAAAGCTATTGTAAGGAGGAATTAGAGAGTCGTAGAGGCAAAGAGATTCTTAACCTCGAAATTGAGCGCAGCTTGATTAAGTATGTGGGAAGGAGTAATCTTGGCCTCTTTGAATTTGTTATAGGCTTTTTTATCAACTACAGAGAGAAAGTGGTCATCAAACCACTGAGAGGAGGAGGAGCTCCCCTCGATCAATCATCCTTGCTTGCTTCCACCAGCCATAGAGCAGAAAATATTCAAGGGAGTAAAGATGGCAAAGAGGTGAGTGAAATGATCCATAGACTCCCTCCATTTTATAGAATTTTTGGTAATCATACAGCACTATATGGGATCATACGGTATGATCAGAGAATTTAATTCATCTGGATGACTTATCAAAAAAAGTCGCTAAATCGTACAGTACGATAGGTGTTCGTACAGAACGAACTACGAAGAAAGGTCATTCATCCCGAGGAGTCGTTTGAATGACGTTTAACAAAATGGATTGTACAGTACTAATAGGTGTTCATACAGTATGAAAAGCCTTAATTTTTGTACCATCCAAGTTTAAATTCATCGCAATCCAAAATGACACGTGGCTCGTACAGTACTAGTGGTGCTTCGTGCAGTACGATGATCAATAATGCGTATCGTACCATACGATGGGTGGTTCGTACAGTACAATGTATATAATATCAGACATCTCTAGACCGTTGATGGATTTGAAGGCTGGGATCTGTGTATTAGTAAGGATCGTATAGTATGATAGTGAATCGTATAGTACGATGTGCACAGTAATCCATGGTTGGGCATCAGCAAGATGAGTGTGAGAGGATCAGGAAAACCCTTAATTTTTTTTTTTATTTTTATTTTTTTAATTTTTTTTTTAATCAAGCATGAATATCGATAACACATAATTTTATTCTCAATGTACTAAAGGTGTCATAAGCAAGTGGTTTTGTGAAAATGTCAGCCAGTTAATCTTTAGTAGTAATATGGTGTAATTCAATATCTCCTTTGGCTACATGATCTCTTATGAAGTGATGTCTAATGTCTATATGCTTTGTTTGTGAGTGTTGAATAAGATTTTAGATATGCAAATTGTACTAGTGTTATTGCACATTATTGGGATGATTCCTATAGGTAGTCCAAGATCCAAAAGCTGTTATTATAACTATAAAACTTGAGCAACACAGCTTCCTACAGCTATATATTCTACTTCAATTATTGAGAGGGCTACCAAATTTTATTTTCTACTGGACCATGAGACTAAGGATTGTCCAATGAATTGACAGGTACCAGAGGTGCTTTTTCTATCTACCCTACATCCTGTAAAATTTGAATCTGTGTACCCTAAGATTTCAAAAGCAGTACTGTATCTAGGATACCAAATTCCTAAGTTTAAGGTGCCTAGTAGATATTTAAGAATTCTTTTGACAGTAGTCATGTGAGTTTCTTTTGGGTCAGCTTGAAAACGAGCGTAGAGACATACACTAAATATTATATCTAGTCTGTTGGTAGTTAAATAGAGAAGTGATCCAATTATTCCCCTATACTTCTTCTGTTCTACTGATTTTCCTTTTGGATCTTTATCTAATTGGATGCTAGAACTCATGGGAGTATTCATGTCCTTAGCATTGTCCATTTCACATCTTTTTAAATTATCTTTGATGTACTTAGATTGGCTAAGGAATGTTCCACCTTTCATCTATTTTACACTAAATCCAAGAAAATAGTTAAGTTCTCCCATCATACTTATTTCAAACTCGTCACTCATTATTTTTGAAAATTCATCACATAAGATTTTCTCTGAAGATCCAAACAAGATGTCATCTACATAAATTTGAATAATGAGTATCTCATCTCCTACATTTTTTATGAAGAGGGTGGTGTCCACACTACCCTTAAAAAAGCCTCTATCTAGTATAAATGTACTAAGTCTTTCATACCAGGCTCTAGGTGCTTGCGTTAACCCGTATAGTGCCTTTTTCAATTTAAACACATAGTTTAGAAATTGTGAGTTTTCAAATCTCGGGGGTTGCTCAACATAAACATCTTCTTTGATTACCCCATTTAGGAAAGCACTTGTAACATCCATCTGATACAGTTTGAAACCCCTAAAGCAAGTAAAGGCTAAGAGCACCCTTATGGCTTCTAGTCTGGCTACTGGAGTAAAGGTTTCTTCAAAATCGATTCCCTCAATTTGGTTATACCACTCTGTTACTAACCTAGCCTAATTTCTCATTACTATTCTAGAGTTATTCATCTTATTTTTAAAGACCCACTTAGTTCCAACCACACTTCATTCTTTAGGTCTCTTGACTAATTCCCACACATCATTTCTAACAAATTGGTTTAGCCCTTCTTACATTACTAAAATCCAGAATTCATCTCTTAAGGCTTGATCTATATTCATGGGTTCAATCATAAAAATAAATGCAGAGTGACTGACTTCTTTCCTAAGTCCATTCCTAGTTTTCACACCTTCTGATGGGTCTCCTAGGATTAATTCTCTAGGATGACTAGAATAATATTTCTAATCTCTAGGCAATTGCTCCTGAGGTTCTGCTCTATTCTCTATGGCAATGGTTTCTACTCCCTGAATAATCTCAACTTCTTCTTCTTCATGATTAGGTTCAGAGATCTTATTTGATTCATCAAATACTATATGGGTAGACTATTCTATCACAAGGGTCCTCCTATTAAAGATTTTATAGGCTTTACCTACAGACGAGTAGCCTAAGAAGACACCTTCATCAGATTTAGGATCAAACTTTCTTAAGGGTGACTTACCATTGACTAGGATAAAGCATTTGCAACCAAAAACATGTAAGTGAGAAAGATTCACTGTTCGACCCTTAAGCAATTCATAGGGTGTCTTATTAAGTTCGGATCTAACATTCACCCTATTTAGTACATAACAAGCAATATTTACTGCTTCTGCCCAAAAATATCTAAGAAGAGTATATTCAGGTAGCATTACCCTAGCAGCTTCAACTAAGGTTCTATTCTTTCTTTCAGCTATTCCATTTTGCTAAGGAGTCCTAGGGGCAGAGAAATTATGTTCTATTCCTCTCTCTTGACAAATTGATTCAAACTTATCATTCTCAAATTCTCCACCATAATCACTATGGATTATTGAAATTACACATCCTAATTTTCTTTGAATCCAAGTGGAGAAAGTTCTAAATTCTTCAAATGACTCACTCTTATGAGCTAGGAATTTTACCCAAGTAAACTTGGAGTAGTCATCCACTATTACAAATCCATACGATTTCCCTCCTAGGCTAGCTGTACTAATAGGTCCAAATAGGTCTATGTTAAGATTTTCTAGTAGCCTAGTGGTGTTGATATCCATGATTGAAAGAAATGATGATTTTACTTATTTTCCTAGTTGGCAGGCATCACATAGATGGTCCTTAATAAAGTCTAACTTAGGTATGCCTCTAACTAGGTCTTTCTAAGTGATGTTCCTAAGTGTTTTCATGCTAGCATGGCATAGTCTCCTATGCCATAGCCAAGAGTCATCAACTATTATTTTCAGACATAAAGGGTTTGAGTTTTCAATGCAGTTGAAATCTAATATATAGACATTATTTATATGTTTTCCTTCTAACACAAGTGTGTCATTTAAGCTAATCATGGATTTTTTAGAAAGAAACTTTATGTCAAAACCCTTATCACATAATTGATTGATACTTAAAAGATTATGCTTTAAACCATCAACTAAAAGAACATTTTCAATTACCAAATTTTTAGAATTTCTAATGATACTTGAGCCCACCACTTTCCTCGTGGTGTTGTCTCCCAAAGTCACCTTGCCTCCTGACCTGGCCTCTAGTGTCATGAACTGCTTTATGTCTCCAGTCATGTGTCTTGAGCAGCCACTGTCCAGGTACCACATACTCTCACTAGGTTTTTTGTGAGAACATCCCTACAATGTCAATCAAAGATTAGTTTTGGGAACCCAACTGAGTTTGGGTTCCACCTTATGCTTGTATGAATGTTATTAATGCATGTTATGCTGTGACGAATGTTGCTTAGGTCTCCACACTAGATGTGTCCTATTGTGAATTGTGCAAGTACGGGCTATGTTACCTAGCATGCCATAAGAGTAACACCTAACACCGGGAAATGAGTTCACTAATCTATGTGGGTGAGAGTGCCTCTTCCTGGGTCTAGATGATGCATACTATGATGATTTTGAATGAGAATTTTCAAGTAATGGAGGTTTATAAAATTTAGCAAATGTAGGAGGTATTTTATTATTATTCTCAAATGCATGAATTTTTACATTTAGAATTTCATTTTCTTTCTTAGGATTGACAATTTTGAATTTTAAAGCAAGCTCACTACTATCTAGATCAGATGCAAGTTCCTCTAATTCCTTAAATGCACTCTCCAGTTCAACATGTGATGATTTCAAGGAATCGTGTGCAGTAGTTAATTCAACATACTTCTTATTTAATGCATCAAATTTTTCAAGTAGGGACATGTGATCTCTATCCAAGTCAAAAAATTCTTTAACTATACTAGCATGCTCTTTTTATAAAGTACTAAAATTAGTGTTAAGTCTAGCATGCATTTTCTTCAACTTTCTATAGGAGTCATGAATCTTTTCAAAAATAAATAGTAGTTTATCATAAGAAAGTTGACATATCGCATCTTGATCTGATTGATCAAGGTTATCATTAGTCATAAGACATAAATTCGTTACCTCCTCCTCTGCTTCTTCTGATGATTCTGAAGCAGAGTCAGCCTAAAAAGCTTTTTATGTCTTAAATTTTCCCTTCTTAAATTTTGACCTTTCCTCGCCCTTCTCCTTGGTTTGATGAGTCTTAATGTTGGGGCAATCAACTCAGAGATGACCTAGTTTCTTACACTCAATATGAATTATTTCAGACACAACTTTAGTATTCTTTGAGCTTTTACCTTTGTTCCAACTACTTTGATGACGCCATTGCTTTCTTTTTAAAAAATTCTTGAACTGACGAGTCATCAAGGCTATGTAGTCATTTTCCTCCACTGCAGAACTGTCACTTTCAGAATTATTCACTTTTAGAGCCACCATTTGCTCCTTCTTCTTTTCACCTACATCACTTTATCGTTGACTCACTCCTTGCTCGTAGGCAATGAGTGACCCAAGTAAATTATCAATTGTATAAACACTTAAATCTTTGGACTCAGTTATCGCAGTAATTTTTACATCATACGTACTAGGCAAACATCGTAGTATTTTATTAACTTTTTAGAGTTAGATAACTCTCTCCCTAAAGCATGCAAGGATGTCATGATCTGGGTGAATTTAGTATACATTTCATATATAGTTTCACTAGGTTTCATGCGGAATAGTTAATAATAATGTAGCAGTATGTTTAGCCTAGATTGTTTGACCTCACTGGTTCCTTCATATGTGATACACAGTCTATCTCAAATTTTCTTATCAGTGCTATAAGTAGACACTCACATATAGTCTTATGGTTTTAATGCACAAAAGAAATAATTTAAGTATTTAGCATTTAATTGTGCGAATTCTCTATCCTCATTGCTCTATTCATTATAAGATAATTCCATTTTAACGCCATTCAAGATACAAAACGATGCAGTGTAACCTTTATGAACCAACATCCACATGCGATTATCTATAGACTGTAAAAATATAGACATGTGAATTTTTAAGAAATCAAATGGTATATTGTCAAATAAAAGTGCACAGGTTATAGAATAATCCTCCACAATGTTACGGTTACCAAAATGTGCCATGGATCTTATATTTCTAGGTTTTCTAAAATATTATTTTGAAACCCTGCTCTGATACCACTTCAAAGTACGAGATGCACCAAGAGGGGGGGTGAATTCGTATTTTAAAAAATTAATCCTAAACAGGAGTTCTAATTTTTTTGATTTTTTAAAATAACAACCTAACAAGTAGATTGCGGAAGCTAATGATTTGTTCACATCTACGATATTGGTGACACAATTGCAAATCTCACAATACAAAATTAAAATTTGATTTTTCACCAAGCAATTTAAAATAGTAAATAAATGTGTGAAAAATAAAGTGCGATAAAAATGAAAGAAGTACACCAGAAATTTTATAGTAGTTCGGTCACTCGACCTACGTCCACTCCTCGGAGTCCTCCACTCAGAGAATTACACTACTAAAAGTTGACTTTCCTTTTTCTCCCATAGTAAGGTGGAGAAGCCTTTACAAGACTCACTTTTACCTTCCGGGTGTGGCGAAATACCAGACGCTATGTCACCCTCTCGGTGATGGCAACAAACCTTCTCCTTTTTCTCCCTCCTGGAGATGGTAGAGTTCCTTGAAGACGTTGACCTTGAAGCCTCTATTCCTAGAGAACTTTCCTGAGACTCACCAAGGCCATAGGAGGAGCTAGCATGCAGCTAGCTCGGAGCAACCGTGTGATCCCCTCTCACTCCTTCTCCCTCACGCTTAAGCTCACCTTCTCCTTCCTCTCACAAACCTTGGATCTCTCCAAAAGCTCCCTCTCATAAGTTCCTTCATCTTTCAACCATGGCCTCCTCTCTTTCTAGATGAATATCAAAAAGTTCTCTTGAATTAGGCTTCAGAAAACACTAAAAATTCCAATTTGATGATTCTGTTCGTACAGTACAATCCAATATCATATAGTACGATCAGTTCAAAAACAGTTTCATCAAGTATGAATGCAGATGAGTAGTTCACAAATTTTATGAATATCGTACAGTACGATCCATAGATCGTACTGGATGATCCTCTTATTTTTAATTATTCGTACGGGATGATCTGTGGGATGAATGATATCATCTCTGTTCATCGTCCCGCACTATACCGTTTATATATTACGATCAGTTCATTTTTAGAAGATCGTCCTGTATTATATAAATATCATCCAGAATGATCAGTATAAAAAGTTATGGTTTCATCTGGTAGGATATATGGGATGATAAAAATCATCTCTGTTCATCATACAGTACGATTGGTATCGTACAGTTCAGTTAACTGTAATTAAGAAACCATGATTTAATTGCCTAATTATGGGGGATAATTTTGGAAAGATTTGAAATATTCCTACTATGCAAATATAATCATACAGTACGATTAGTTCAAAAAACTCTCCTAGCGGCAAGGGTTTTCAGGTTGAAACAAATCGTATAGTACGATCACGTTCATACAGTACGATTAGTTTACAAAACTAATCATCTAATATTAGCCGTTAAGTCTGAGTTAAAATGCCATATCGTACAGTACAATATACCATCATATAGTACGATAAGTTTTAAAAACTTTAAATTTGAATTAAAATTTTTAACTCTCCCCATGCGTGTGTGTGCTTGGTCACTCCTTTTACATACATGCTTTTGTGGCAGACTCAACAAAAGAAAAAAATAAAGAAAAAAAATATATAAGTTCTTGTACATCCTATTCTACCCAGTCTTGAGTCTCTAGTAGTCTTGAGTGATTTATATATTACCTGAAATATTAGTGCTCACAAACAAGAATAAATATTTATAATTTTTGAAGAACATATTAACTCAGTAAGTATTATTTTTCATCATCAAAATCAAGTGCTCGGGATCCTAAATTGCAACAGGTCATCTTAACCTGAGCTAGATTAACCATTGATTAGGGTATGTTAAGGCTATGGTTTGGAGTCCATTTGAAGTTTGATATGGGTTAGATGTCCTAAATTTTATGGGTCCTATAAGCCAATTTTGACCATTTATGGACCCAGTTGAACAAATCAACAACTAATTGGGTCAAGGGTCAAATCAAGTTCTAATCATTGGAGGATGTGACCAGAGGAGCTTGAGGGGGTCTGAAATTAATCTGGAATTAGATTTGATATGTGATTAGAGGAGTTTAGGTGTTGATAGGGTAAACCTCGATTGACTTGGTCAACCAAGTTGACTCAGGGTCTGTGTTTGGGTCCAACAGGTTTAAAATGATGTTTGAAATTTTTTGGAAGTGGTATTATATAAGGAGGATGCTATTTGGTTTGAAATGCCTGTTCGAACCCCTACGAAGCAATTTGGTATTTTCTTGGCCCCTCGTCAATTGGGGGTCAAAGTGGATCCACCAAAATGTAGATTTATACTTAATAGATCTTGATTAAGGATCTAGATGTGGTCAGAGGTTTCGGAGAAAGCTCCAGGGTCAAAATCTACTAGGTGATTGGTCTAGTGGCATAACCCATAAATATTTAAAGGTTTTATAGCCTTTGGAAATGGTCTCAATTTCTCGGGGTAGGGACCTTATAATAAGCTTAAATTTGGAGGGTTGCCTCTAGAGAGATGTCCTATCAATATGTAATTGATATAATCTGAATTAGAGGTTATTTGATTTGGTTTTAAAGTGTTTGAAAAATCACTGAAAAGGCATTTAAGACATAGTCCTTTGGCTCTAGATTTTGGTCTGAATTTCTTGATTTAATCTAAATTCCAGGTTTAATTACTTGATTTTAGATTATGTAAATCATTAAAAATCATTTGCATGATTGTATATGATTTGATAAGGCTAGAGTTTGATAGGACACTGGATTGATATTGAATTTAGAAAGCTCTTGAATTTGGATTGGTTTGAGGATTGAATTGGTCTAGAGTCTGGATTTGTCCTAGAATCTAAAGGTCTTTTATGGTTTAGAATCTAAAAAATTCCTTGGGCCTGGATTGATCCTATGGTCTAAAGTTTAGGAGGATTCTAGAGTTTATGAAGTCCTAGGGTCTAGGGTCTAGAAGATTCCTAGGACTTAGATCCTAAAGTCTAGAGTTTAAAGGGATCCTAGGGCCTAAGAGGATCATAGGGTCTAGAGTCTAAAAGAATCCTAGGGTCTGGGAATGTTCTAGGGTCTAGAGTCTAGAAGGATCCTAGGGTCTAGATAAATCCTAAGGGGTGGATTGGTCTGGAAGAATCCTAGGGTCATGATTTGTCTGGAGGCTAGACTGATCTGGGGTCAGGATTGAGCTAGGGTCAAGGTCAGCATTGATCTAGAGTTTGGGAAATGTCCTAGTCACCTCATACAAAAATTAGGTCAACATTCTTGGAATGATGTTTTCTTAAAAGAAGGAAAAAAATAATATGTAGCCTCTTGATATTTTTATTAATCTCCCCCCACAGGAGCCTAAACTATGTAAAAATGACTCACAGTACAACTATTTATCATAACCTCATCTAAGAAGAAAGATCACCTTTAATTTTCCCATGGAAGATTCTTCATCATATCGATATCATGTCGAATTGGATTTAACATTAATATGTGTATTAACTATGATAATAACGATTGCAGTGCATGACAAGTTCTTCTACTTTTAATGAATCCATAATTATAAATGTTATAACACAATTAATTATTAATTAATGATATTACATAAATAAGAGAGACGAGGAAGCAACTTAATCTCATTTAAACTTAAAAAAATCATTCTAATTTAAATTACTGACCTTCTTTGCTTCATCTCCTCTCTGTCTAATGCTTTAACTCACTTGCTTCTCAAATTCTCTCCAATTATAATTTGAGAAGATAATTAGAGCATACACATGATACATGATAGGATGCTTCCTCCTGCCTGATACATCTGGTTCATATATATTGTTATACTTCCTAACATTAATAGATGATTTGGTGGAGTTTAGTCTCATGTTAATGGGTAGTTTCCTCCTTGCACATGTGTATAGAGGGTTATTTTTATCGATGAGGCCTATTGGATTATACATAGCTTAATGACTAGCCCCCCTATAAGTTTGGTCATGGGAGTGACTACACTTCAGCCACCTGATACTGCATATGCCTTTACCACATGAAATTAATGGAAAGCCTTTGGCTTGAAGGTACTTGCTACCCTAACTTTAAAGAATTACACTATTTTGCATTTCTTTTGCTACACTTATACAATGTTTTATATACAGGTGGGATAACGACTAGGTGCGCAAGCATCCAACTAGAAACATATAGACATACAGAGATGAGGTTGATGGCATACAACAAAACTAGGTGATCAAAGATTTAAAATTACCCTAAAATCTTAATTTTATGATGTAAATACTCATTCAAATGAATAATTTTTGAATTGGTCATCAAGATAACATATAGTGAGAATATAAATGGGAGATTATATAATGGCCCATAACAATCTCAATCTACATGATCCTTACCCTAACTTAAAAATATTCAATAATCACATAATGAGCACATTGCCCAGTAAGTAACCGATACATATAGATGAAGTTAATGCATCAAATAAAAATAGTAAACATATGACTGTTAGAACATGTAGCAATCAATATGAATAATATTATCTATATCATTTAATTCACACACACACACACAAATATATATATATATATATATATATATATATATATATAATGTAATTATGTATGCTATCATGTGTGCATATTAATGTTGAATTTAGTAAGGGAGGACATCCAACTTTAATTTGGTGTTTTCATCCTTCCATCTATCTTATCAATTCATCATTATCCGTCAATTATATCTTTTAATTATTTCTATTAATAACTTATTTAATAGGTAGCTTTCAATAAATTAATAAAGAGTCACCACTCTTCACCCATTGGTGTAGTTGATCAACTAGTTACAAGCTAACATCCAGGATTACATCAAAAATATTTTATTTTAAGGAAAGCTCATCGGCCCACCCTCTTATATAGGGTATTACTATTTTAAGAGTCAACCCATATTAATTATAGTGGTCAGAGCTAGCCTTCACTACTTAAATGCAAACATCACATTTATCGTATATGTTCCATATCATTTTCTCTAAGCAAATCAGCACCACATATGAAATGCAATAATCTATGAAATGCATTAAATTCTAAACTCTATTCATTAGCTTTAGAAAATCATAACTACCAATTTACTCAATGAAATTTCTTTATAAATAGGTCAAAATATTCAAAATAATGATAGCTATCACATACTAAGAGTTACATAGTGGAAGTTCACTAAAAAGAGAGATAACACCATTTTATCATTTTTAGGAGGGAAAAATTATACCAAACCCAAAATCATTGAAAATAGAAGTAGAATATTTGTCACATACAATGATCAGAACTATTATTGTAATAGGAGAGACACACGAAGAAGCATTGGAAGACTTCCCCTCTCTTCTCTCTCTCTCTCTTATCCTCTCTTTACTTTCTTTTGCTTCTCCTTTCTTTCCTTCCCTGATAAGCCAAATAAAATGATGGAGGGTACATATGCGGGTGGTGAGGGATATTTATATTCAGTCTTTGAAAAAACCATACTTCAATACCGACCACAACACTGCAACATGGTATGTTGGATCCAAATTTTTGTTTTATGAATAAAAAAATTTTAAGAAGTTTGGGTTATTACAAGTTACCTTTAGTATGTCATGAGGGAACTAAGATTTGGATGGCCCATATACCACTAGTTAACTGCAAGTGCATTGAGTGCCACATGGTTGACTGGGTTATGCAACAGTTTGGAGGAGTAAAATTCACACACATACAACCAATCTCTAGGAACTTTTGGTGAGTTGATGGATAAGGGCAAGTTGAGGTTAATAAGACATGCTATCACCTGGAGCATGTCATTTTATGGAATAAGTAGTGTGCACTCATCACTTCTATCATTCCCTCTAAAGGAAATGGTAAGGTGGAGTTGGCTTCTTATTTGAGAGACACAAGTTATGCGTGTCATTATACATACTGAAAGCTTTGAGGTAACCTCCAGTGATGTTCTACCCTAAGTCTCCAGGCTAGAGGATGGGGCTAAGTAAACATATTTCTCCAAATGTATGCATAAGAAGAATATTTTCCTTATCATAGATTTATTTTCTAATGTGACGGTTATAAAAAATGTTGATTATGTTAGATGCACAAAAGGTATCGCACAGCCTTTCAATAATGGGCATGGGGAGAATGTAAGCTCGTTGAAGCAGGCACTAGACAGGATTACTAAGCTATCTAGTAAGCTGGAGGAGTCATTATTTATTGACTACACTATGTTCGATTTTCTCGATGAGCATGGGATGTACATACAAAAGACAAATAGAGGCCATAAGTAGGCTACGCCATCTAGGTGGTCAATGTCAGATGCTCCAATAAGGATGGTGGGTAAGAGCAGTCGCTAATGAGCAAGATATGACCCACCAAGGCTATCAATTTATGTGGACTAAAGGGACCTTACTTTGCTATCTATGTTTGTTGTAGGTTTCCCTTCTTGCGTGGAGCGACAATGTCAATCAGAGCATGAACTTCAATACAATATTGAACCCATGTAACTTACAAAGAGGTACTAGTGGTTAATATACTAAGACTCACATCCACCAATGCATGACACATGAGCATGCAGATCTCTTCCTGGATGACTATGTTATGTTTGTTACCATATCCTACTCAGAAGTATATGCTACTCAAGGAAAATTAGCTACAAATTACATCTGCAGAGGAGGAGGAGGGAATGGGTGTTAATGAGGAACATATGTATTGAAGACATCGATGGCCAACTAGTAGGTATACACTAGGTACTGGGGCCATTCTCTGTCGTAGAAGAACCTAGGCTGGCATGATATGTGATGTAACATTATTTTTTATTTATGTAAGTATATGTTGAAATATTTTTTTCAATTTGATCTGTCATCATTACTATGCATTATAAATTTTTTTTATAAAATTATAATTAATTAGATAATTAAAATATAAATTTAATTTAATATTTTATTTTAAATAAAAAAGCATATTTAAAATATTATATGTTAAAAAATACATGCCTATTTTAGATGAGAGTTATTTGATAATTAATAGGATATAAGTGATTTAAATATTTAATATAATATTAACTATGTAAAATATTAGTAAGAAATAATCAAATACTTGTGGAGTCCTGCTACCCCAATGCCTTATCATATCAATCATATTAGTGTTGCAAAGATAACCTTTGAAGCAACTAGTCAAACTTTCAAATGACTTAATTAACCACCATTTTAATGAACACAAAACTGGATTATACCCAACAATCATCTATTAGTTTGACCTTAATGATATAATTGGTTCTATTTAAGCTTTGTATTGACATTACTGCTCACACAAGACAAGTACATGGAAACCCTCCCATTTTTATTCCTACCCTAGCCTCAAATTTAAGTTTTCTTGACACTACAACCATAAGGAGGATTATCCTGAACAAGCAAAAGCATCAATCGCATCAAGCAGTGTACACTTAAGCAAATCTATGCCTCTTTGCCCAAATTCCATGTAAGGGATGAAGGCTAAGGCAAACGAGGTGTTTTTTTGATGCAACCACAGTTGGGACATAGATCAAGATGAACTAATTTGGAGGCTACATTAGAAGCCATGGTCATGCATAATGACAATGGTGGAGAGTTTCTTACAAGGCCTGGATGGAAATAGGAGCAAGATAGATTTTTAGAGGAAGACAGACATCTAGTGGGCTTAATTTCCTCCAATTGAGATACCATAAAATTGTTTGTGAGAAATAAGAACTTTCAACAAAAAATTATATAGAGCATAGAAAAGAAAATGTCCAAGTTATAATGTATTGCAATTGGGAAAGGCAGGATTCTTTCAAGTTGAACAAGTATGCCAAAATTATACGTACAAACTTCTTCAAGGGGCAAAAGAAAAAAAAATCTTGAGATGCCTGCCAGGAACTTCAACGGAAGTTTGAATAATCCATGTTGTGTCAGCCGATGCATAGTCAATTGCAAGAGCTCATTTGTTTCTTTCTTAAGGAACGAGCAGACAATTGAAATTTGTTTATAATGTATCTTAATCCAAAACTAGTTGTCTATTTTACTATATAACAACATGTGTTTTGCATCTCTTCTGTTTTTAGGATTATGACTTCATTCTTGATTAGTTTATGATTTGACTGCTATTAATTGTAAGATTATGTCTCTTAATTGTTCTTTCTCAAAGGAAATAATGCAAAGCTTGGTGGGTCATATTGGGCACAAAACTTTATTTTAATGTCAACTACATACATGCTATTCACTACTTTTCTTATTTGGCACAACACAACATCAGTCAAGTTTTATTTGAGTTATATATATATATATATATATAATTTTAATATTAACTATTACTATCTTAAAAACATAATAATATCTTAATTAGTTATCTAATAGTTCTTAATTTATATAAAATATATATTTATATTCTTAAAAATTTTGACATATTAAAAAATTAAAAAAATTTATTTTTTAAAATTTATTATGATATACATAAATTTTTATTAATTTAAACATAATAATATTATATTGATTTTTCTCATGCTTTAAACTAAAATTATACATGTCAATTTAAACATAATAATATTTGTATTATTTTTAAATAGTTCTACACAAAAATAAATTATATATAATAATAATAATAACTTTTGTTCATTAGTAAGTGATGTATATAGAAAATAATCTTTGCATACAGAACACAGAAAATAATTTATATTTTCTCTATTCCATATATAGAAAATAAATTTTTGTATTATGTATTCGAAAATATAAATTCCGTGTTAGCTCCTTTTTTAAAAAAAAATTTATAAATCAGGTTCCTTTTTCTTAATTATAACTTAATCACACTCATAAATTGCATGTAACCTTTATACCCCGTCAAATGAAGAATGAATAGAAATATTCAAGGAAATGAGTTAGCTGGCGGCTTGGCTCATTTACACCCTTAGTTATAGATGATAACATAAAAATATTCATAATTATGAATTAAACATGGAATTTTTAATTTAATGATTATCTTTGTGGCTTATCTCCCTTAAGAATGGGATAATTTACATTATGATAATATAGGATTGGAATAAGATTAATTTAAATATCTTATAATATTATTTAAATATAAAATATTCAAATTTTATCTATAATGATTATTTACAAAATGATATAAATCTTGAGTACATATTTTAATTCTATTTATGAAACTGCATTCTTTGATGTACTCAATATGGATTTAAGAATTATCTTACTTCTTATACTTTGAAAAAATTAAATAGTAGTCATGAATGTTAGTTTATGAGATGAAATTATTCCTTTTTTAAGAAGTTTGAAATATATTATCTTAAATAATGATTTGGTCTTGAATAATACAAGTACTTAATTTATGATAAGTCCTTTTTTTTTTCAATAGAGAAATAAGAATACTGAGGAATAAATTATGATTAAAGAGGTCAATGAATTAACTTTGCTATATTAAAAGAGGATCAAATCATGTGTAATGATTACATTAATAGGCAATTCATATTTTATTTAGTAATTTATATGTATGATTTCAACAGTGCAGTTTCATGTTTTTAGTGGAGTAACATAAAAATTAATAATAATGATATGTATTTTAAAAGTGTAATTAATTATTATTATGTTTAGAACTTGCGGTTATAGATTCATTGCTCCTCATGCAATTTCTAATTTACATTTAGAAACTCACAATTATTGGTATTAAATTTTTTTTCTTAGAATTGCTAAAGTCTAAGTTGAAATTATTTAAAACATTCATATTTTGTGTGACAAAAATTTTTGAAAGAAAATTATTTTTTAATATTTTGGTCACAACTTCTTCTCATGAACCAATCAATACTTTTTTAAATTATTTAAAATATTCAGATAATCAATATCTAAGTATATAATTCATTAGATTTTTTATCAAATAAATGTTTATATTTATTTGAAGAATGATGATGTATTATTATGTTCGAGGATGCATTAGTAATATTAAATTTAAATACAAACATTTGTCTTTATATGCCTCATAATACACAAATTGGAAAAATATTTCCATAAATTTATTTTCTTGTAGAAATAGATTTGCAAGATCATTTCCAACAAAATTGCCTATTTTGTAATGGGTTGCTAATAAAGTCTATCACCTATGAAATTAATTCTTTTTTTCTCAATTTGAATATTTATTTCAACATGGCTTCGAACAAGATTTGAACAAAGTTTGAGCAAGTTTACGCATTGCAATATTAAATTAAAAAAAAGAGAAAGATTGTGTGGGTGAGATAGAGATAGAGAGAGAGAGAGAGATTATTTGAAGGAAGCAACAATTTCATATTGCCAAACAATAAACAACTCAACGCAATAATCTACCGTAGGATTGTCCTCCTAGTTGGCTTTTGAAATCAAGTAGATATGTGAGTTATTTCAAGTACTTTCTATATGTTGATTTAGTCAAGGTCAAATATATCTCATTTGGCGATTTTATGATGGTGATGGAATCTTCTTCTGGGTAGTCCTATGGTTGATGGAGAATCATCTTCATGAACTATTTTTCCTTAAGATGTTCAAGAAGTGACCAACCATTATAGTCAATCTACCCATAGAAAGTTCTGCGACCATTATGATGTAAAGGTAGAGGAGAGTGAAGGCTATGGAGAAGATCACATACATGAAGATGATCTTGAATCTGTCCCCACATAATAATATTAAGTTTGTGCTCGACAATCTAAGCAAGGAAATTATCCTTTATGAGGTTCTCAATAATCAAGGATCCATTTGTGAGGTGATAACTCCATGCTAATTTCCACCCATGATTGACGAGGAGAAATTAATTATTGACGAACTTATCAAGATCATTAGAGATATGTAAATTATTATTTCCATTTTTAAGTTAAACAACATAATGTTGAGATTTATTTTGATTGAAACTTTTATGGACCTTTAAAGGAGGTTAGATTTGAGGTGAATTTAGTCTTGAAGGAGGTAGAAGGCTCTTCTCCTTATAACCACACAAAAGTGGATAAGTTGTAGGGTATGCCTATTCTTAACAAACTTAGCAAGCATAGCAAGATGTCTCATCCTAAAAAACTTCTTAGTGATGTGTAAATAAGCATTTATGAAGGGGGTAAGGTCCATAGTGATGAGATCAAAATTAGAACCTTTTAACTCTCAAATCTTAATGTAGAAAGACTAGATAAGTAGTAAAGAAATATATTTAATTCATTGGTAGTGGAAAGAAGGAGAAAGATCAAGAGAAAACTTCTTTAAATCAAAGTTCAATGATGCATAGATCAATATGTAGTGATGACATCCCTTACTTGGGCTACAATTATAAAGAATCTCAAGGCTTCCATGGAATCTTAGAAGAGTTAGGTGACACTCTTTGAAAAGAGGCTTCATGTGGTCAAGAACCATTCTTCTCAAGACTTAGATGAGGTCTCTATTGAGCTTAATCGAGACATTAAATAACTAAAGTTTGAAGTTATCTCTATACATATGTAAATGGAGTTAACTTGATCCAGTAGTTCCAAGCTAGGAGTGAATACATCCTTCAACAAATAATCTAACAGGGCTCCATTTGATTGGAGATTACCCTTGGCCAAATCTTTGGGATTTTCCTTCTTGGTCCCCATCATAAGAAAAGAACTTAGAAATAGGAAACAACAAGTCACCTTTAAGCTTTATATTTTTTTCTTTTAACTTCTTAGATGAATAGTTTTATGTAATAAAGATAAAGTAATATTTTTACTTTCTTTTTGAAGTTAGATATATTTTATTACTTATAAAAGAACATTTTTATGAACTGTGTTTGTTATATTATTCACTTATGATATAAGATTGATTGTATTTAAAGAGCACTTTTTTAAAAGAAATGCATTTTTAAGGAATCGTTTTATATTATTGTCATTGTATGTTTTTATTTCATATTTATTGGTATAGCTTTAGGAAAGGATGATCCAAGTCATCCACATATTGTGGTAGGATTCTTTTTATATGGCAATACTACTTGGAACATTTAGTGAGGGGCTTTCGAAACGGTGGGTATTAGAAAGGGTTTCCAATATAAGAAGGATAGGTTAAACCCAAGGGTGGATTCACCATAAGCCCAGAGGGGGCAATTGTCCCCCCCCCCCCCCCCCCCCCCTGCAGTTATAATGGAGCGGTTTTATTTGAACAAACAAATGTACCTGATCAACTCTATGAATTATTCGCGTCAACTTCATCTGAATCAAAAGAATTCAAAGCTAAGATCAGGGGATATAATAATATATTCACATTAATATATTTTGGAGCTCATATTGATAAAGATTTAGCAAATTCTAGACAAGTGATTTAGACATTTAGAGCTCAGGGACAAATTTATCATAGTCTACCACCGATTGTAAAAAGAACAAATAGCCCATGTTATTTTCATTTATATATTTATGATACTGATGCTGAAGAAAATAATAGAATGAATGTTATTGAAGACTTGAATCTTTCAAAAGGATTGGTAAATAAATTGATGGATATACTTTCTGAAGATCCTTACACACAATTCTTCAGGTCTTTGAATAATAGAGAATTATTGGAAAATTTTGAAATAAGCATTACATCTGATGTACGATTTCATCATAGAGTTTATAATTGTCCTACTATGTCACAAGTAGCAGCAATATGGATTGAAGGAAGAAATGCAACATGTGTAGTAACACGTGATATCATTTTGACTTCACATTCTGGCACATATCGAAAGATCAAATTATTTTGGATGTTATGTTCTTTTATAGTATTCTATTTTATTCCCAAATGGAGAAGTTGGATGGCATCAAAATATCAGTCGAACTTCTAAATTTCAAAGAGGTAATGATTATGTGCCTATTCAAATAATGGGTCGGCCTAAAATAGAGGAAGAGTTATTCATCCAAGAAGAACATGGTAAATTATTATATTACTATTTTATAATAAAATTTTCTTTTCAAATTATATTATATTATCAAATGTTAAAATACTATTTTTTTATATTTTGCAGGCATTCAGAAGTCATCGAAGGAAAGGATATCATGCAGAGAATATTATAGTTACAAGCTCCAAATATGAGAAAATACTAAATCAATTATTTTATATGCTCGTAGATAATTGCATCAATATGTTGTTGACATGTATGTGAAGATTGAAACAAGTCGATTGGATTTTTATAGGAAAAACCAACATATAATTAGATCATAATTATATAAAGGAATCATTGATAGTGTGGCAGCTGGTGAAATATTAAGTAATAATGTTGGTAAAAAAATTATACTCCCACCTTCATTTATTGGAGGACCTTGTGATATGAGACATAGATATTTGGATGCAATGGCTCTTGTCCAACATTTTCGAAAACCTGATTTGTTTATAACATTTACATGTAATCTTGATTGGCAAGAAATTCAGGATGAGTTGAAGCCAGGGCAATTCACATAAGATAGACCAGACTTAACTACACGTATTTTCAGAGCTAAATTATAAGATTTAAAGGATCAGTTATTTAAAAAGTCTATTTTTGGAGGCATAGCTGCTCATGTATATGTTATAGAATTTAAAAAAAAAGTCTTCCACATGCACATTTTTTAATTATTTTGAAGACTGGATTTAAGATATCAACTCCAATGCAATTTGATAGAATTGTATTTGCAGAATTGCTAGATTCGACAAAGTATAAAAGATTGCATGAATTAGTTGTGAAACATATGATGCATGGTCCATGTGGGATATTAAATAGAAATAATCTTTTCATGAAGAAAGGATTGTGCAAGAATAAATATCCTAGATCTTTTTCAGCTCAAATAATAATAGGTGATGACTCATATCCAATTTATCGTAGAAGAAATGATGGTCAACAAGTAAAAGTTAGAAACAATATTTTAGATAATCGTTGGGTTGTTCCTTATAACCCATATTTATTATCTAGATATAATTTTCATATAAATGTTGAGATATGTTCTGCTATCAAGGTAGTGAAATATATTTATAAATATATTTACAAAGGACATGATAAAATTTTAGTTTCATTTTCACAACAAAATGCTCTAAATAATTTTGATGAGATTCAACGTTATCAAGATGGAAGATGGGTATCTGCATCAGAAGCACTATGGAGAATATTTGAGTTTGATTTAAATGAGATATATCCATCAATATGCAATTTATAATTACATTTAAAGGAGAAACAAACAATTTGCTACAAAGATAATAAGAATTTATTGGATATAATACAAATAAATATTAAAAAAACAATGTTGACAGAGTTCTTCAATCTCAACAAAATAGATTCAGAGGCAAGAAATTATCTGTACAGAGAAATTCCAGAAAAATATCTGTGGGATAAAACAAAAAAAAATTGGAAGAGAAGACAAAAATACGAGCAAATAGGTCATATTAACACAAAAAATCCAAGAAATGAATGTAACTCTTGCACGTCTAAATACATGGTGGAGACAAAGAGCCAAAGCCAAGTGGCTAGCTGATGGTGTCTCCAATTCAAAATTTTTCATGCTTTCGCTTCTGGAAGGTGCAATTCTAATTGGATTCACCAAGTTAAAGATGATGATGGTAAGTTGGTTGAGGATCAAAAGCTGATAGAAGAAGTTTTCATTAAATTTTTTATGAAAAAATGGGAAGATAGAAACTGTAGATTGAAGGGTTGGCCATTACCTTTACATGTGCTGGAGGACAGTGATAAAGATTACCTGCAATCGATTTTCAAGGTAGAAGAGCTGGATAAGGTGGTTGCTCAACTAGAATCTAATATTTCTCTAGGAGTTGATGGTATTTCTTACTTTTTCATTAAATCTTATTGGCAAATTATTAGAGGTGATGTTTGGAATGCGGTTTCTTTATTTTTTATGATGGGTCATATGAATTCTAATTGGAAGGAGACTTTGGTAGTCCTTCTACCCAAAATTGAGAACCCATGTTATCCTGCTAATTATAGACCTATAAGCCATTGCTTGTCTATTTATATGTTAGTGGCAAGAATGTTATTGAATAGATTGGTTGGAGTTATTCCTAAATTAATCTCATAAGAACAAGTGGCTTTTGTTAAAGGGCGTTCAATTTTAGATCATATCCTTCTTGCTCAAGAAGTTCTAAACAAATTTAGATTTTCTAAATCTAAAAAGGGTCTTATGGCTATTAAGATAGATATGGAACAGGCTTATGACAATATGGGTTCGTCGACTCTTAGGCAATATTTGAAGAATCTGGGGTTTCCTGATAAATTCTCTTTATTGCTCCTTCAGTGTGTGGCTGACCCGAAGTTTTCTTTATTGATTAATGGTCAATGTTCAACTTGGATTGAGGCTAGGATCGGGTTTAAACAAGGTTGTCCATTCTCTCCCTATCTTTTTATTTTATGTTCTCAACTTCTAACTGATGTTATTGCCCGACGAGGGAGTTGTTTGGGTATTAACGTTTCTCCTAGAGCTGAGAAAGTTACTCATTTATTATATGCTGATGATATTGTAATGTTTTTAGAAGCAAATGTTAAGTGTGTGAAGAAAGCTAGCAAAATCTTGTAGGATTATTGCAGGTGGTCATGTCAGAATGTCAATGTCCGAAAATCTTCCATTCTCTTTGGTAAATCGGTTCATAAAGCTAGGAAAAGGTCTCTTGCCAAAATCTTGGGGTTCAAAGTAGTGGATGAATTCTTGTATCTTGGTGTCAAGATTGCTTTGAGAAGATTGGCAGCAGTGGATTTCAGTATTCTTTTGGTGAAGACTTCTAAGTATCTTAATGCTTGGGGTAATCAGTTTATCTCTCTTGCAGGGAAGCTTCTTCTTGTTAAATCAGTATTCTCTACTCTCCTTAACTTTGTTGCAACCCATTCTTTAGTTCCATTGGGTGTCCTAAATAATTTGGATAGTATGTGTAGGGATTTTTTGTGGAGTAAGCTTGATGGAAGTAAGGGTCTTCACTATGTTTCTTGGGATGTATTATGCAGACCAAAAAGATTTGGAGGCCAAGGAGTTCAATCCATTACTTCTAAAGCTGGTCCTCTTCGAGCTAAATTTGCATGGAATCTAATCTCGAAGCATTCCTCCTTCCTCAATAGGGTGTTGTGTGCTAAGTATGGTGATCAAGTATGGAATTTTCACTTAAAAAGGAATAGCTCTACTACGATGAGGATCATTCTGAATGGGTTTAAGTATCTGATGGAAATTGCAAGATGGAAAGTTTCCTCGGGCTGTGTTATCAACACCTGTGAAGATGTTTGGGTTTTGGATAAATCCATTTCTAGATGGCCAACTTTTGTTGCATATATGGATGACAATACACAATTTTTGGAAAGCTTTATATGTAACAAAATTTGATATGAGGTAAAGTTACAGCAATTCTTCGGATAGCAGCTAGTTGAGGCAATCAAGCTTTTTCCAATCCTTCCTGAACTCGGGAATGATCAACTAGAGCTGATGTTCAAGTGTTCAGGCAAATCTTTATCTTCTTAAATACTCCAGAAAAGGTATGGGGGTGGACTTGAAGATTCACATTGGCGTTGGAGAAGAGATTTGAAGCTTAGACCTCGGGTAGACTTGTTCTGGTGGTGTTATCCATTAATGCAATCCCTTCTAATGAGTTTTTGATGTATAGAAGGTTGTCTTTGAATAATGGATGTCCTAGAGGTTGTGAGGAGTTGGAGAATGTCGCTCATATTGCAGTAGATTGTTTAAAGCTTGCTAAAATCTTCAATATTATCAGGAGATGGGGGTTCAAGTTACAAGTTTTCTCCTCTATTCAAGAATGTTTATTGGGTTTAAAAAAATTAGCTGAATCAAGTCCTTTCATTGGGAATTTATATTGCTCTATAGTGTTTTTCAGCTGGAAAAGTAGAAACAAAGTAATGCATGGTGGAAAGGAGGATTGCTTCTCAGTCATTGCTGCTAATACAGTTAGCATGGCAATGACATCCTTCAAAGGAAGTTCGAAATACTGGGATTTCAACCAGCTCTTGCAGCTGTCTTCTTTTTGGAATCCTCCTCCCGAATGGATTAAATTGAACATTGATGCTTCTTTAAGGGGTAACTACAATGCTGGTGTTGGTGGTGTCTTTAGAGATCATATAGGCTGGTTTCTGTGTGCTTTTGGTCTGAATTACGTGCATTGGGATTCAGCTCAATTGGAGTTGTTGGCCATCTTGTCTGCTAAGAAGTTTGTCCAAGAATGGATGTATGAGTACAATGGAATCATCATAGAGGGTGATAATCTAAATGTCACTCAATTGCTTCAAAACCTCATTAATAAGATGTCGTTCGAAGAAGGGTGTCCATTCATTGAAGACTTCTCTTTTCTCTTTGACTTTAACCAAGTTTTATTTCATTATGTTAATAGGGATTGTAATAAGTTAGTGGATTACTGTGCTAACTATGCTTGTTCTTTTGATTTTTTTTGGGATGACATCACTTGTAATAAGGTTCCTCCTAGTTTTATTTCTTTGCTCAAGGAGGATTATGATTGTAGTTCAATCACTTAGTCTTTTGTAAGTATTTTTCAATAAAATTACTTCATGCATTCCTTAAAAAAAAAAAAAAAAAAATCCAGCTGACAATGAAAGATATTATCTGAGAACTTTGCTAAATCATGTGTACGGACCTACATCATTTTCTGATTTATTGCATGTTAATGGAATACAATGTTTAACGTTTAAAGAAGCTGCAGAGAAACATGGTTTGCCAGAAATGGATAATTATATATCAAAGTGTTGAAATGATGCATCTGTTTATCAAATGCCACATACATTCATAGAGTTATTTGTTGTTATTCTTATTTACTATGAACCAACTAATGCTCATCAATTATGGATTGATTACTACAAAGATTTATCTCATGATTATCAAAATAATAGTTTGATTACTGATGAAGAATGCATAATAAAAACATTATCAGATATCAAACTACCTCTTGAAAGAATGGGAAATTCTCTTGATGAATTTGATTTGCCAAAAATGCCAAGTTTAGAAATTGACTCTAATGGAGGTCATGATGAGCTCTTTAATAAAGAAATAATAGAGGAGCTAAATGTGGTTACTACTATTGAAGATTTAAATAGTATTCATTGCCTTAATGTTGATCAAAGGAGTGTATATGATGAAATTATTAGTCGTGTTGAAAAAAAATAAAATGGCATTTTTTTTAGTGATGGTCCTCGAGGTACAGGAAAAACATATTTATATCGTGCTATACTTACAACTTTAAGAAGTCACTATCATATAGCATTAGCAACTGCTACATCAGGAGTAGCAGCATCAATCTTGCCTAGTGGTCGAACAGCTCATTCAAGATTTAAAATAACTATAAATTCGACAGAAAGCAGCATGTGTGCAATTACTAAGCAAAGTGGACTAGTTCAGTTACTAATTAAATCAAGTATTATAATTTGGGATGAAGCACCTATGGTTGAAATGTATAGCATTAGAATCTTTAGATAGAACTCTGAGAGATATTATGAATAACTCCAATTACTTTGGTGGTAAAATTATTGTATTTGGAGGTGATTTTAGACAAGTATTACATGTGGTAAGACGTGCATCTAGATTGGAAATGATCAACTATATCTTGGTAAAATAGTATTAATGGTCAGATATGAAAGTTTTCAGATTAAGTGAAAATATGAGAGCAAGAACAGATCCTTTATTTTGTAAATTCATACTAAGAATTGGAAATGGAGAAAAAGAAGAAACTGAAGACAGATTAGTGCATATTCCAGATGAAATGATAATAGAGTATTCAAATGATGCAAATTTTGAAGATAAATTAATAGAAACAGTATTTCCTTATCTACAACGAAATGGTGCATCTTTAAAATATATTATAGAAAGAGCTTTACTAGCAACCAAAAATGAGTTTGTTGATAAACTTAATAAAAAACTTATTATGTGCTTTCCAAGAGAAGAGTTTGTTTATTTCAGTTTTGATAGTGTTACTAATGATACATTAAATCTTTATCAAGTTTAATTTCTTAGTTCATTGACGCCAAATGGACTACCTCGTCATCGTCTTATTCTTAAGAAAAATTGTTCAATAATGTTATTAAGGAATTTATACCCATCAAATGGTTTGTGTAATCGGACAATTATGATTTGCAAATCATTTAAAAATAAGGTTATAATTGTTTAAATTTATATCGGGCAATTTTTTTGGGAAAAGTATTATAATACCTGAAATTCTATTGTATACAAGTGACGATGAATCTCTACCATTCAAATTTAAGAGGAATCAATTTCCTATATGTTTGTGCTTTGCAATGACAATCAACAAGTCACAAGGTCAAATAATTTCCAATGTTGGGATTTATCTTCCATATCATGTTTTCTCACATGGACAATTATATGTAGCATTATCGAGTGGTATTTCAATGAGACAAACAAAAGTCCTTATTATACCAAATATATATGCTTCAATTCAAGGTCCATATACAAAAAATATTGTATATAGAGAGATTTTCAAATCTTCAGAATATTCAACAGGTACTCTCATACAAAATTTCAATTATTTATTATAATTTAATACATTTTCAATTACAAATATTTTATAATAATTTTTATTAATTTTTTATTAAGTATGATTTTTTTATGTTAGATAAAGATTAATGGAGTCATCAACTCTCATCAGGAACTTAACTCTGCATCAACATTACTGGACAATTACTGTTGTTTTAACTGAAATTGATACTATAAGAAGTTTTAAATCTAGACAGGGAAAATTTTAGAAACTTACTTTCATGGACAGCGCGGTAATTCTTTTTTTCAGCATTTAATTATAATTGTAAATACTAATATGGTTGAATTTATTTTCAAATTTTTTTTCCACTAAATTTTATTGGATATTAATTTTATTTTTTTTTATGTAGGGCTCACAGATTTATGCTATTATGTTCAATGAAATAATTGATAAGTTTCATAATATATTAGAGATCGGATAGACTTATATGGTTTCAAATGGACAGATTAGAAATATAAATAAATTTTCTATAATGTTTATGAAAAGTTTGAGATCATATTTGAAAGTTTGTCCTTATCAAAACCAGTTTCACAACAATATTAAATAATCTTTTAGAAATACATGTTATTGGATTGAGGTATATAAATTTATTAGTACTCCTATTTATTAATATTATTTTAAATTAATTTTTATGTTGTTCGTCTAAAATAATAACTTTAACTTTATGGGAATCGCTAGCAACAAAAGAAGGAAAATAATTAGAAGATATGATGAATGAAAAACCCATCATCTTTGCAAAGGCAGTTGTTGGAAAAATGTTTAATGGTACTTCTACCTTATATGTATTATATTTAAATATTTCATCACTCTAACATAAACTGCATTTTAAAATATTAGGTTTCACACTGTCATCAACAATGTCAACAATTATAGAAATCAATCCAGATTTGCCAGCAACAAAAGAATTTATGGATTGGTATAATTTGAGTATTTTTTTTATATTTTTTATTTATATTTATTTTCTTATAATTTTTTCCTTAATTAATAATTAACTCTATAGGTTCAATGAGACTGGTTTTTGACATGCATCATCAAATTTTGATGTTTATGTGATGGCAGATTTATTAAAAATCAACACTTTAGAACTTTTATCAGGAGAGGTAATACTTATATTAATTTATTTTTATTAGTTTATATTTTATTTTTTTATTTTAATTTTTCAGATGAAATACTATGCTACCAAAGTTATAATAAAAGGTTTACAACAAGAAGAAATTATATGGTATCTCTCTTATAATACATGTAAATTAAAAGTTACTATCACTTAATATGTTGTACACTGTGCTAAATGCTCAAAATAAAATATTGATTATAGTTTGATGTAATGTATTCTTATACTGTTGTTTAAATATAAAAAATATTAAAATTTTTATTAATATATTTGTTCATAACTTGTATAGATATCTTATCAAATTATATGTTGAAGATGATACTTCAAATGCAATTTTCACACTATTTGATAATTAAGCTTAAAGTATTATTGGTGTGCCAGTTTCAGAATTAGAAAATATAAAGGTATTTATATATGTTGTAATATTTTATTTAAATTTAATTTTATTTATATGTAATTTATTTATTGATTTATTTTTAGGTGACATTTGAAGAAGAATATAATAAAATAATCAAGAATTCTTGCGACAAGGAGATGACCTTCATAATTAAGTCTCAAGACAAAAATATGGCAACCGAACTTTTCGTTCATTAACAGTTCAGTCAAAAAAAAAAGACTCTCATGAAATCAACCATAGTATATCAAAAAAATCACATTGGAGGAAAATTAGATAAAACTAATTATGAATATTATTTTGTGAAATCTTTTATCTTTGTACTTATGTTTTATATATGTCATTTAATTTGTCTTAAATATACTTATAAGAAGTTTTAAATTCATTTATAAAGATGTTTAATTTTATATATTTATTTTGTATTTTCTATTCAGCCTATATTTAGTAAAATTTGCATTGATGTATTTTTTGTGATATCATGCTTGAGATAACATTAAAAAAAAATTTTTTTAAACTACCAATGCCGGTCCCAAGACATGATGAAAAAGGTTGAAGGTTTATTTTTGTTACAATAAAAAAATTTATGTTGTTCTTCTAAAAGTTTAGAGATGAGTAGAATATTTGATAGACTTAGAAATATCATCTATGCTTGATAGAATTAGCTTCCATTCTCATTTTCTCTTTAGTGTGGCTATAACTACTTTTCAGATAAGAATTGATCTCTTTATATAAAATATTCAGCATTATTTATTGCTTCCATTCCACTTGTGCATTGGTAACATAACAAATTGTGGCATTTCAATTATAATAAATGCATATTTATGCTTGATGTGGCAAAATTTTCTTGCTTTTGGTGTCACATTAAGTTTTCTAGATGGCACTATTACACTCTATAATTCTTATACACATAGACTGGCTACCATGAAGTTTTGAAGTTGGGCTTATTAAGCTTGCTCAAGAAGACCCATCTTTTCATTGCTCCAGATGAGGAGGCCAACCAAACTATTATTGAAGGAATGGGAAAGCTTCATCTTGAGATCATTGTTGATCAGCTGAAGAGGAATTCAAGGTTCGTAAATTGCACTTTTATCTGTTATAATCCATTATTTGCTACCATGGACTTGACACCTTTATAAGTTCTCACTCTCAGTTGCCTTCAAAAATCATGTTAATTACTTTTAGTTGCCTTTTGTCCTCTCTTAAGAAGAGATGAATGATTTTCAATAGGGATTGTTTGGCTCATGTCATGGTGCTGTCCTACTGTGTTATCTAATGATGTTGATTGTTTGGCTCTTTGACATCTTAAAATAACTCTTGATTCTAATAATGCAGAATTGCTAGATAGTATTTTTATTCTGGTAATTTTTAGTCATAGTTCATTATAGATAGTATTCAAATTCTTATAGCAAACAAGCTGCAAACTTTATATTGACATAGACATTTACTACTACAATCAAGACAAAACAAAGATTCAATTAACAGTGAAATGAACAACCATAAACATTTTTATGCAACAGTTTGGGTAGTAGATCTAATTAAAAACAATAAGCAGACATGAACATGTAAGTCAATATTTTCTTTTAATCCTATAAGCCAATAATTTTTTTTTTTAAAACCGAAAGACACTGTTAATTTCTCATTTTACTTGAGACATTATTTGGCAGGATCCAAGGCCTGACACAGCTTTACAGAAGCAATCCCTCTGAATTTCACTTGGCTATTGAGGAGGATTTCTTAGCTGAGCATGGTTTTTTAGGAGCTGAGGTTGATGAAATGAGTTTGGGTAAACAAATGGAAAATAACCAATCCATGCCCAGAGGGATCCAAGAAGCATAAATATTATTAATTTTTTTCATACAATAATTTGATCTTCTTATAATTTTTTTTTTAAAATTCTAGCACTTTGTGCACGTGCAATAAAACTAGTTATAATAAACTCCCCAATGAATTCGGCCATTGAAATAGTACAAGCTTCTAAACCTACTTGTCTAGCATCATTATCAAGGATCCATAATTTTGAAAGAGCTCGCCTTGTTAAGTAGCTGCTAACTTTTTATTTTTTTAACTTTTACAACTTCCATTATTAATAAGTTGCTTACTTTTTTTTTAATTATTTTTTTCTAAGATAAAATAAATATGACTGATATATTAAGAAAATTTATCATTGTTTTTCATAAACTTCAAATAATTTGATTTATATATTGATGGTGGTTGACATCGTGCGGCTATAAAAAAAAAAGCTTAAATTTATTTTTAAACCTTTTTAAAAATAGTTTGATTAAAATTATTATTAAAACCAACTAACAAAATATTTTTTTAAAGAACAAAATACTACAACAACATCAAGCCTTTAATCTTTATATATGGTCAACTACATCAATTTGTTTTCTCTATTGTGTTCTACTAAGAGTTAAATTTTCATTTAAATCAAATAAGACAATATCATTTTTATTACTTTTTAACCAAAATTTTGTAGGTCTATCTCTACTTTTTTTTTAATATAGGCCTTTGATGTTTTGTTCTTCCTACTACTAGCAAGAAGGGTGGCATTCTTTCAAAATACAAATAAGACAAGTACTTCTAACAAAGTCATCAGAAGGCCAGCATTCTTTCAAAAAACAAAATAATAAATGAAAATAGAAAAAGACTCTTATGAACCATGAGCTTCTCCTCCCAACTCTTTCAAATATTGTGCCATTAATATTTCGGCACTGCGAATAGACGGCATCACGCACAAATTATTCTTGCTGCTGGACTCTTTCGTATGGGCTATGGATGATATCACTCACATGGGAATTGGCCTGGGCAAGTTTTAAAAAGAATCATTATTAAAGATTAAATTAACAGAAGGAACATGATTAAAAAAGGTTTAAAAAGGATCATACACACAAAGCATCTTTGCGTTTTCAGCTTTAGAGAGATGGAGAGAGAGAAGTGAATATTCATATCAAGCAAAGCAAAAAAGTAGAGTGAGATAGTCGAATAGAGATGAACAGAGAGAGGCTGAGAGAAACCAAGAGAGAGAGAGAAATCAATTAAAATTTAAATAATTTAATTTTATATTTTAATATTTAATTAAATTTTAATTAACTTTAAATTTTTCAGTAACATTTTAGTTCTATTATAAATATTTAATAAAATTAATGAAAAATATTAAAAAAATTTAACATGATGAATATTATAAATATTATATTTATTTTAAACCATATAAATTTTATTAACTTAAATATAAAAATAATATAAAATTAATTTATGAATCATAATTATAATATTTAAATTTAATATACTATAATTGATATATATTTAATATAATTTCATTATTTATAAACTTTTAAATAATATTAAAATATGATACTAAAGTATTTAAGTTTAATATGTTACTATTTAATTCTTAATATTATATATGATTAATTTATTAATTTTGAAATATATATATATATATATATATATATATATATATATATATATATATATATATATATATATATATATATATATATATATATATATATATATTACTATTAAATATTATTAAATATATCAATTGTTAAATAAAATAATTTTATTAGTTTAATCTTTAAAATTTTTTAATATATTTAAATAAATTTTTTTAATATTTAAATAAAATTATTTTATTTTTGTTTTAAAAATAAGTTAAAAATATGGTAGTTGTTTTAAAGCTAAGTTAAGAATAATTTTATTAAAAAATTAAAAATAAGTTTAAAATATGAAAATTATTTTTAAAAAAAGTTAAAATTTAATTTTATTTAAATATTAAAATGAACTAACTCTATATCTAAGACAATATTTAAAATAATTTTATTAGAAAAATTGTATATTTATAATGTTATTATAACAATTTAAATAAAACAATTTAAATAAATATGATGAAGTTTAAATATATATAATGTTATTATTATTCGGAAAAACTTTTTAATTATATATTAGCTTATGTTATTATAACAATATTTATAAAAACGATTTAAATAAATTTTGTCAAAGTGCACAGTGAGAGACAAATAAATAATTTATATCTCCAAAATATTTTCAATATTTATTTTAGTTAAATAAATAAAATTTTCAATAATATACGAATAAACAATTTAAAATTAAAATTATTTTAAATATGTTTAAATAAAATTATTTTTAATTTTTAAATAAAATTATTCTTAAAACAAAGTTTTAACTTATTTAAATAAATCATTTTATTTAAATAATTAAACTAATAAACTCTATATCTCCCTCTCCATCTCTCTCTCTCCCTCTGCATTTAACGTATCTCCCTCTCCACCTCTCTCTCTCTGCATTCAATGTTTTGAGGAAAAAATATGTTTTAAGAAGAAAACGTGAACCACCATCACGTTTAATGAAGATGAGGGGAAAGGAAGCTTGTGAACTCAAGTATGTCCGAATAGACTGCTTGCGAACTGAGGTACTCCCAATCTTAAAACTGATTTCCGTCTACAAAAAGAGCTTCGTTCCTTAGGGAAAGATAATATTATCAGTCATGGTAGAAAGGGAGTAGGGACTCTTAGAGGCAAGAAGGGGAGTAATCCCATTTCACTTTCTTAAATGTCTTCCCTAGCTTTCTGGAATTTCAGGGGGGCTAGGAAGAATGTGGCCTCTCATTATCTTAAAGATTTTACGAAGGAGTATGATGTTATTTTTGTTGGGTTATTAGAAACAAAACTCTCTGTTTTTGATAGTAATGATTGTTCTAAATTTATTGGTAGTAATTGGGATTTTTTCCTTTATCCTGCTGATGGTCTTTCTGGTGGCATTTTGACTTGTTGGAGGAAGGATGTTGCTACTTTCACGGTTTTGGATTCTTTTCCTCAAGGGATTATTGGGGAATTGAGTATAGTTAATAAAGGATTGTGGCTTATTGCATCGGTGTATGGTAGTAATGAGGCATCGAAAAGAAGGGAGTTATGGAAAAAACTTAGTAATTTTGCTAGTAAAAAAATTTCTTTTATTATTGGTGGTGATTTTAATTGTATTTTGTCTCAAGAAGACAAGACAGGAGGGAAAAGATTTGTATCATCTCAAGGTTCTCTTGACATGAGCAGTTTCATGAGTAGTTGTGACTTTCAAGAGTTGGGTTTCGTTGGTCCTAAATTCACATGGTGTAACAATAAAAAGGGTTCTGCTCGTATCCTGGAAAGACTGGACCGATGTCTTTTCAATTCTTTAGCTCTTGAAACATTCCATACTTCATCGATTTGGCATATTACTAGATTAGCATCGGATCACTGTCCTTTTCTTATAAAGTTTCCTTCTCCTGTAGTTCAATAAAGTAAAATGATTAGATATGAAGAGGTATGGTCTTCTTATCTGGCTTCCTTTTCCATTGTTTCTAATTCCTGGAATAAGAAGGTTCAAGGTGTAGATGCAGTTGGTTCGCTGAACTTGAAATTCCGTAGAGCTTTGAGAGCTCTGTTTTTTTGGAGCAAAGCAAAACATCAAAATTTGGTAATGTTAAAAGACTCTTTGAAGCAGGATATTCTTGAACTTCAGATGGAAGAAGCGGTAGTGGACAGGCTCACGGATGAAAAATCAATCTTCTTAAAGCTAAGGTTAATGAGCTTAATTCCACACTTACTCGGCTTACCACTTGGTGGAGACAATGTGCAAAGGTGAAATGGTATACTGATGGGGATTCTAATTCTAAATTTTTTCATGCATATGCTTCTGGTAGGAGAACTGTTAACCGTATCCATCAAGTAAAGAATTTTAATGGGATAGTAGTTGAGGAGCAACAGGAGATCGAGAAGGTTTTTTATGAGTATTTTAAAAACAAATGGGGAGCTCGGGTCAGCAAGCTGAATGGCTGGCCTTCCACTAGTGAGATGCTGAATGAAGGTGATAGAGAACTGTTGCTTGTGGATCTCTCTATGGAGGAGCTCAAAAGGGTCGTGGCTCATCTTGAATCCAATATCTCTCCAGGTACTGACGGTATTCACTATTCCTTTATTAAGTCTTTTTGGAACGTCATTAAAATAGATGTATGGGAGGCTATTAGCCTTTTTTTTTACCTCGGGTTTGATGTGCCCAACCTGGAAGAAAACTCTTATGATACTTATTCATAAAGTTAAAGATCCCTTGCTTCATGCCAATTTTAGACCCATAAGCTTGTGTCAGTCTATTTATAAGATAGTGACGAGGATGCTGATGAACAGAATGGTTAATTTCCTCCCTAAGCTAATCTCGGAAGAGCAGGTGGCCTTTATTAAAGGAAGATCGATTTCTGACAATGTCCAAGAAGTGTTCAATAAGTTTAGATTTTCAAAATCTAAAAATGGGCTGATGGCAATCAAAATAGACATTGAATAAGCTTATGATAGTATAGGTTGGCAAACTCTTTAAGCAAGTGTTGAAAAATTTTAGATTTCCTGGTAAATTCTCAAATCTTTTGCTCCAATGTGTTTCCTTTCTGAATTTCTCCATTCTTATTAATGACAGCAGATCGGATTGGATTGAGGGGAAATATGGGTTTAGGCAAGGGTGCCCCCTTTCTCCTTATTTGTTTGTTCTATGCTCTTAATTGCTTTCAGATGCTTTTGCTCAAAGGGGGAGGAGTCTAGGAATCAAAATTGCTCCAGATGAAGATAGAATGTCTCATTTGTTATATGCTGATGACATTGTGGTATTTTTGGAAGTCAATTGTAGTAAGGTGATGAAGGTTAAGAAGATTTTGAAGGACTATTGTAGTTGGTCAGGCCAGAGAGTGAATGTTCAAAAATCTGCCATTCTTTTTGGAAAGTCAGTTGCAAAATCCAGAAAGAGGTCTCTTGCTAGAACTTTGGGTTATAAAGTGTTGAAGGAATTTAATTATCTTGGCATTAAAATTGCTCTGAGAAGGTTGAATGGTTTTGATTTTAGATTGCTAATTGGTAAAGCTCATAACATATTAAACATCTGGGGCAATCGGTTTATTTCACTGGCAGGGAAGATCCTTCTTGTAAAGACGGTTTACTCTTCTCTTTCTACATATAGTGCTACACAATCTTTAATCCCTAAGGGTGTACAGTACGAGCTGGACAGAATGAGCAGGGATTTTTTGTGGAATAAACAAAATGGAAGGAAAGGACTTCACTATGTCTCTTGGGATGTTATTTGTTTGCCTAAAATGTTTGGTGGTCAAGGGGTTCAATCGGCGGCTTCTAAGGTTGGTCCTTTGAGGGCCAAATTTGCTTATAATATTATTATGAAGTCCAACTCTTTTCTTAACAGAATTCTTATTAGTAAGTATGGTTTTCTTCTTTGGAACATTCAGACTAGAAGGTACAATTCACCTACGCTTAAAATCATTGTTAATGGTTTCAATTGTCTGAAAGAAATTATTAGGTGGAAAGTTTCTTTTGGAGACCCTATAAACACATTGGAGGATATATGGAATTGGGACAATTCTATCAGCAGATGGCCAACTTTTGTTGCAATTGTGGAAGGTGAATTGCAAGGTTCGGACTGGTTTATAAGTGAAGGCGATTGGGTTGAAGACAAGTTGTTACAGGTTTTTGGTCAGCATCTTGTAGATGTCATCAAACGGGTACCTATTCTACCTGATATAGGTGGAGATCAGCTGGAACTGATTTACAAGAATTCTAGAAAGTCTTTAGCATCTTTAGTGATGGATAAACTGAGAGGCAATGGAGAGGAAGAGAGTACTTTGCGTTGGAGGAGAGATCTTAAACTCATCCCTCGTGTGGATATGTTCTGGTGGAGACTTCTTATCAATGCCATTCCTTCGAACGGGTTTTTAATGTACAGAAGATTACTGGATTGTGGTGATTGTCCAAGAGGCTGTGAGACACCGGAGAGTGCTGAGTATATAGCAGTTAGCTGCTTTAAGTTGATTCAAGTTCTAAGAACTCTTAGATCTTGGGTTTTTAAGATCCTAATATTCTCCTCATTATCTGAATGTTGTTTAAAATTACAATCGTTGTCTGATACTCATCCGTTCATTGGTAATCTTTACTGTTCAGTGGTCAGTGAGTGTTGGAAGAGTAGAAATAAAGCATCTCATGGAGGTAAGGAGGGCAGCTGTGTGATTATTGCAACTAATGCAATTAGCTTGGCTACAACATCTTTTGGTCTTAATATTCATTCGAACAACTGGGATTCCAACCAGCTTATGCTGTTTTCTCACTGGTTTCCTCCACCCGGATGGATTAAGCTTAACACTGATGCTTCTCTCAAGAGCAACTACCAAGCTGGTGTAGGAGGAGTTTGCCAAGATTACAGAGGAAGATTTCTGATTGCCTTTGGAATTAAAGGAGTGCATTGGGACCCAGCTCAGATGTAATACTCTTCAGTTTTGAATTTCAGTAAGTATTTTCAAGAATGGATGATGGACTTCAAAGGAATTATCATTGAAGGTGATAATAAGAATGTTATAGAACACTTTCGTAAGTTGTTCAAGAATAAGTCATTCAAAGGAGAGGTTCTTCTCAGGCATCATTTTTCTTTTCTTCTTGACTTCAATCAAGTCTTATTTCATTCTGTTGATAGGAAGTGTAATAAGTTGGCAGATTTTTGTGCCAACTTAGCTTACTCTTTTGATTTTTTCTGGGAAGACTTACAATGTAATAATTTTCCTCCTTCGTTTTTTTCTCTTCTTAGGGACGATTGTGATTGTGGACCAATCACTTAGCTATTTGTATCTTCCATTTCAGTAATAAAATTGCTCTATGCACTTCATCAAAAAAAAACTTTTATGGTATTCTAATTCTTTTTTTCATTGGCTTTTAGCTTCTGGCCAAATGCATTGATATCTATAGTGCAGGCTATTGATATTTTCATAATATGATTAATTTATATCATAAAATTTGGTTAAATAAGAGAATACTATTCAGTTGTTTAGATTAAACAACTATCTTATTTAGTGTTGAACCAAATAAAATATGAAATTAAGAAAATATTGCTTAATAAAAGAAATGGAGAAAAAAATAATATGTTTAACATTGCATTGTATAAGGCCATCACCTCATTCTATTACAAGTGGATCATTTGATACATTTTTAATCAGTGTGTGTGTGTGCGTGTGCATGATTATTTAGCCAATATAATCCTACACATAAAAAAATTATATATTTGACACCCTCATTTCACTTTTTAAGTTCTAAATCTTTGATGGTCATCATGTTTGCAATTATGGGCTCCGTTAGCTCTTCTTTCTGATTTGGTCTCTTGTGTGGTAATTGTTTCTTTTGACCTGAAGTGTTAGTCCAAAAATATACACACTTAATTGAAAATTATATTAGCAAAACGAATAATATTTACAATCATCAAAACCCTAGTATACACCAGGCTCATGGGGTTTAACACTAGTTTAACACATCCTTCTTATGTTGCTCAGACTACTTGTAATCCTCCACCAGTCTTGAAGGACATAAGTCCACCTCACTATAACTTTCAAAAAACATCATCTCTAACTAATCCATTTTCCATCATCCTGTTTTAGTGGAGTTTAAGTTATCTATAATTGATTAATATGATGGGACTTTTGATCACTACAAGCACATTAATTACTATATGACCATTATGCATATTCAATATGCTTCTAATATTATCCTATACCAAATCTTCGTCACCACACTCGAGGGTCAAACTCATATTTGGTTCTATTCTCTCTAACAATATTACTTACAAATTTTCCCTACTTGCTGACTATATGACCATTATGCTGACTTTTCATCAAATAATGCATTGCTAACCAAAGAATCATTAAGGATTCCCCTCACAGTTTTCGTGATAGGCCAAATATAGGAAAACCCTAAACAAATACTTTCAAAGGTTCTCTTATAAATTATACAAAATTGTGGGAGTATATTCAAAGGTATAAGTGTTATCTTTCTTGGAGGTCATTTGTGATGCCCCAGAGTCTAAACTGAAAATAATTGTAATTTTTATATGTTATATAATAGCCCAAGAAATCTAACTTCTTTCAATAATATAAATATCAGTGGATGAATTTATAGATCAAAATATCAATGTGTATTTATAATCACTATCCAAAAATTATGTATACTAGTCATAAGTCATACAAATTCAATGCACCATCTACTCAATCCTGATTACAAAAGAATATCTAAAAAAATAGTAAAACCTAAGGCAGGGGTTTAAACGAGTCGAGTTGAGCTCGACTTATAGCAAGGTCGACCTTGACTCATCTCTCAATTAAAGAACATGACATTGAACTCGAGCTTGAGTTAAGCCTAGAGAATGAGCTAGTACTTAACTCGTGCTTTTGTTCTCAAGCTTGAGAACTCGACTCAACATATATCACAACAAAATTTTTTCTTTGTCAAATGACGTCATGGATTGTGCATTGTATAATTTTATAAGTGGAGATTAGGGAAGAAGAAGTGTTTAGCTTTTTTTTTTTTTGAAAAAACTATAAAACTGTACATATTTTTTTAGGAAATAAAATATTAATCAATGTGAAAGAACTTTTTGCAATTTCATAGTTGAAAGCTGTTGTATAGTTTGAAAAGTTATTATTAAACATATAAATTTTGAATAATTATTTTCTTAGAAAATATATTCTTCAATAATTAAATTATTTAAATTGGCTCTCGTGCTTACGAGCCGAGCATAATCAAACTCGAACACGAGCTTGTTTGGTATTTGAGCTCAAGTTTGTGCTCGAGCTTGAGCTTGTGGCTCAATAAGTATGACTCGTGAGCTTGTTAGCGAGTCAAATTTGAGCAAGCTCATAAGACGGCTTGGCTCATTTACACCCGTAACCTGAGGAATCCTATAACTGATCAGTCTCACACCCTCGATTCTCTTATCTAATCTAAAATCATTTGAACCACAAATAATGAGCTAAAAGGCTCAGTAGGTCACTTAACTCTTATAATTGAACTTAAAACACGACGAAGAAATAATATGCATGTAATCATTCTCTTCATAACAGTAATAAATAATATAATCTTGAATCTAGGAAGAAATAGTAAAATACATATTATACAATAAAATTTATAAATCAATAAATCAATACAACATAGAAGCCAGTAAAATAGTGCAGTATGAAAATAGTAAAATATATAAACCAATAAATCTATTATGAATGTTATTCATATATTATAACAGTGATATCTAATCAATAAGAAAATTATATAATATAGTAAAATCGAAGCATCTATGAAGACTGTCAGAATCCATAATAATATAGTACTATCAAATCAATATACATATGATGTCCAATTATTCTATATCAATATCAGATCAATATCTTATATCACAGGCTAAGTAAAAGGAATCACATGCTCAGTAATAATAAATCGTTGAATAGTGAATATATAGCAGTAACAGTGATAGTGAATCGACAGCAATATCCGTAATAGTAAATTTTATAACAATAATAATAAATCAATTTAATATACATCTCAGTAATCACATTAAATAAGCAAAAAAGCTATAGCTTATGAGTAAATCATTGGCTTAGTAAATAGATTTTCATTGTTTGCCTGTTTGCAAAATAATTAACTTTTTATAATTCATAATCAGTGAATAACATGAATCAGTAGAGGATAACTTCAAACCATAGTATTTAAAGGAAAGCCTATTGGCCCACTATCTTACACTGGTTAGTCAGTCTTCAGCCAATGTTAGGGTGTAACCAGCCTTTACTTATTTTCATACACATTATTATTCAATATCATATAAGCAATAACGACCAACTATCACCCAATCACTTACTAGTATTCATTCACTATGTTTATAATAATATTAAAATATGATTAAAATGTCAAAATTATTATTCTTATTAAATCATATAAAATGTAATAACTACACTTTTAATCGATGAAATTATAAAATCGATCAGTCAAAATATCAAGAATTATTAGTATTATAACATATAAAATGTTATGTAGTAAAAGTTTATTAAATCTAGAGAAAATATAATTAAAACCATTTTGAGAGAAATCAAATAGTCAAAATTAAAATCTTTGAAAATAAAATAGGAATGAAGTCACCCACAATATCTATAGAATTTTTATAAATGTGGTGAAATGAACTGGCAGCCAAAAACCCAGCTTTTGCTTTCCTCACTCCTCTATCGCCTTCTCTTCTTTCCTTCCACAGAAAGCCATGGCACCAAGTGAGGGAGGGAGTGGGTGGAGAGGAATATATATATAAAAACTCTTTTTTGTGCTCAGCACTGTAGCGCCATAACCTAGCCCCGCTGTGCCAAAGCACCATGGCCTAGTGTCATTGTGTAACTACGTCGAAGCACCCTGACCCAGTGCTACTATGCCACATGCTGAATCCATAACTATTGTACAATAGCCTTTGATGAAGTGGAAAGAATTTTTGAGTCCACTATTCTTTTATGCATAACATCGCAGTGTCCTCAAGCATAGTCCTGCATCGCTCCAATTGAAACAAAAATTCTATTTTTTATTTTAAAATATTTTTTATATTTTTCAAGTTGTTACAATTCATCCACCATAAGAAAAATATCATCCTCAACATTTCCACTAAGAAATTGAGCATAAAACCATTTCAAAATAAATTGGTTCTAAAATAAATCCGTACATTAAAACTCCAATCAAATCAAAATCAAATCAAAAACTTGTCAGAGGATTCATCTTAAACCAACAATTGCTTGCTATTATATAGTTATGATGTTCAATCAATTACACATCATTCAGTATGAAATAAAATTCCATGTCAATTTATTATTTAAAAAAAATTTCTTAGCTCTCAAATTCATAAGTTATTGTCGATCTTCCTGATACTATAAATTATACAGTCATGGCGTCATTAGAATATGTACTATTAGTCTTGGTGCAATAAACTCCCTCTAACTACAACTAATAACTTTATCGTTAGCCCTATTAATAAATCTTTCACTGTATGCTCTCGATCTTGTAGTCTTCTGTCCTTCAGTCTGTCTAAACTGTACCGCTCCTGAATAAGTTCTTCCTTCAAATCCTCTCTATAGGCAATCTGCTACCTTGTGTCCTTGCTATCCACATAAAAAATATCATCCTATCACTAGGTAGTATTAACCTGAATATTTTCTCCCATAATGGATAAACTCACTGTAGCTATAGCTGTTAGTAGATACTCTTGATACACATCCTCTCAAAATACTATATCTACTCCTCTTATCACTAACTCTATCTCTATCCTTACTTGATTCATCCTTGGTCCTTCTCTTGCTCACATTATACCTTGAGCCCACATTATATCGGGTGGCCAGCACTATCAATTCAATCTCTATCAGTTTTGCCTGTTCCTCCAATTCATAACACTCCTAAATTTTGAAAGGCACTAATAAATGCATCAACTCCCTGTTCGATACTTGTAGAAATCTATAATATTTTTCTTCAGAAATAAGAATCAAATGAAGAGCATACCTATTCAATGAAAGTTAATTTTTGTTGTTAGACTGCTTAAACTATAGAAGCACACCAAGAGGTGTGGGGGGAATTGGTGCTTAAATTTTTCTTTTTAAATTTTTTTCTTTTAAAAATGATGTCAAGCTATAACATAAGAAGAAGCTAATATCGGAGAACAAAATAACAATTATATTTTTGATTAAATAAAAAATATTTTTGTTCCTTTTGATTTTCAGATTTTTTTATTTTTAATAATTGTTTTCACAAAAGTAATCCCAAGCTAACACAATATTATCACCTCAGATTTCAAGAAGATAATATGCAAGAAATAAGAGAGAAATAAAAGTGTAAATTAGAAAGAATGAGCACACCAAAAATTTTATAGTGGTTCTATCAAACCTTGACCTATGTCTACTCCCTGGAGTTCGCCTCTCTGGTATTGCACTAAACCTTTAGTGACTCTCCTTTAGCTCCCATAGCAAGGTGGAGAAGCCCTTACAGATTCTCTTTCACCCTTCCATGGTGCAGCTGAGAACCTGATTCATTTCCATTCTCTTGGTGAGATAGAGAACCTGGAATCCTTTTCACCCTCCAGGTGAGGCAAAGAACCTGGCGATCTTTAGCTTTGAAGACTTTCTTCCTGGAGCAAACCAAAAGATTAATGAAGACACCTAAAGGATCAAAGGTAGAAGCTTTCTTGGAGCAACCACAAGAATTCCCTCATAATACTTCTCCCTCTCATAGAACTTCTTCTTCTTCTTTAAACACCAAGATCTCTCAAGCACTCTTAAAGAAATCTCTCAACAACCAAAGTCTTCTTCAAAGTCTAATAAGAATGTCTAAATATGAGGCTTTTAGAAAACCTTAAATTTTCAATTCTGTCATTTATGTTCATAGAGTATGATTTGTTCAAAAACCTATTTCATCCATTATGACTTAAATAGTCATAGTACAATATGTTCAAACTTTTTATTCTAATCATTGGATTGTACAGTATAATTTATTCATTTATCTTAAGATCATACAAGATGATCTCTGGGGTGATTGAAAATCATCTCTGCCAATTATTAGTGTGATCTACATCATATTGTATGATTAGTTCAAAAATTAAGATTTTGTCTAGGATGATCCTTGGGACAATCATTCTTTATCTTTCCTAATCATCCAGTATGATCTACATCGTATTGTACCATCTATTATATTTACTAAACCTTGATTTGATTAACTAATCACAAGTATTAATTTAGGTAATATTATAAATATGATATAGTATGAAAGGTTTTGCACAATATAACCTGTTTAAAATTTAAATATTAAAATACTTACCTAAATCTGAATGGCGGCTAGGGTTTCTGAGTTAAATTGATCATCCTATATGATCTAATTTATACAATATGATTAGTTCAAAAACTTTACTTTCTCAATTAGACATTTTAATTAATCTTTGTAATAACCGATCGTACAGTATAATCTAGTTCATAAAGTATGGTTAGTTCAAAATTTTGAAATTTATTTTTTCACTCTGCCATGTGTCTGTGCATGGTTGCCAAGTTAGAATACACCCTTATATGACTTTGACTCAAGAAATATAAAATAAAGAAATGAAAATTATAGATTATTGTAAACATCATCCTATTCCACTCAGTCTTAAGCTCAGAGTCTTCATTACGTGGTGTATAATGTTCCTAAAATGTTAGTACACACAAGAGTAAATATGTAATACAAATATTAGGAAAAATAAAGAGAAAATTAATAATATTTATTATCATTAAAATTACAAACTCAGGATTTCAAATTGCAACATCTAGTATCATAAACTTAATTATATATTGTATCACTATCTAGCAGCCTTGTCCCAATCTTATAAATGCTTCCGACATCTATAATCAAGCTAATAAAGGTATAAACCACATCATGGACACTATAATAAACTCTTCCCATGTGATCTCTACATTAGTTTTACCCAAAAATTTCTCTCACTATTACCTGAACTACCATCTCTCCACTTCACGTTCAAATAAAAAAAGAACTAATGGTACATTTTGGTTCTCTAGACACTACACACTATTAAAGTCTTCTCTATCCTCAATAGCTAGTCTTTTGCAACCTAGGGTCTTATAGCTCCCTTGAATAATTGAGACTTTAGTTTATGAAATTTTTATAAATGCTTATACCCCTCTTCTTCCGTATTCCTGGTTTGCTTTCACTGTGTATCTCTCATTACCTATATTATAATAATGGCTAGGTATATAACACTATCTAATGATACTGGAGCTATATTGTGCTATTCATTTAGTATATTTTACACTATTAAATCCATTTTAACTATTCACTTTCATAATTTTATCTGAATGATTTATACATGCAATCAATTATGAATGCAAAATAATGCACCTTAATTGACCTAATCTTAGTTAACTCTCAATTAATTCATAAAACTAGCTATACTGATTATTCAATTCTTTCAAAAATCATGCTCCAATACCAAGTTTGTGATACCCTAGAATCTAATTAAATTAGAAAGAATTGTATCTTTTATCAGTTATATAACAACCAGACATATCTAATTTCTTTCAATAATATAAATATCAATAAAAATAAATCTATATATCAAAACATCAATATATATAACTATAATTATTATCCTAAAATTATGTACAATAGTCAGGAATCATATAAATTCAATACATCATCTACCCACTCTTGGCCATAAAAAAATTTTAAAAATAAAAAGAAATAAAATGATTGTAGAACTTGAGTAATATTGTAACTAGTCACTCTCATACTTCTGATCCTCTTTCCCAATCTGAAATTATTTAAACCACATATAATGAGCTAAAAAGTCTAACAAATTACTAAAATCCTTCAACTGAACTCAAAGCATGATAAAAAATCGTATGCAAGAAATCAATGAATTCATAATAGTAACAGTTAATATGATCATGAATCTGTGTAGAAATAGTAAAACAGATAATATACAATAAAATCTTTAACCCAATAAATAAGTACGGTATGGAGGCCAATAAATAGTGTAGTGCAAAAATAGTAAAATATATAAATTGGTTAACATAGTATGATGTCATTCATACATCGTAGTAGTCATATCCAATCTATAAGAAAATTATATAAATTAGTAAAATTAAAGCATTTATGATGACGATCAGAATCCATAATAAGTTCACTAAATTTGGAGAAAATCCAATTAAAATTGTTTTGGGAGGAATCAAATGGTAAAAATTAATATCTTTGAAACATAAATAGGAAAGAAGTCACCTATAGTGATCTGAAGAATTTTTGTAAAAGTTGTGAAACGAACTGATAGCAAAAAATGTAGCATTCTCTTTCCTTTCTCATCCTTCCTTCCCCTTCTCTTCTTTCCTTTCATAATAGGTGAGGGAGGGAGTGAATGGAGAGAAAAATAAATATAAAAACTCATTCCAATGCCCCACAAACTGAATCCAGAATTACAGCAGAATTTACCTTTAATGTCATGACAACAATTTTTGGCATCGTTGCACTCTCAAGCATAGTGTAACAGCACTCCAGTTCAAACAAAAATTTATATTTTTTATTTTAAAATATTTTCCATATTTTTTAGATTATTACATCCTTTCTCTAAACCTTTATGCTCACCATTAATATGAAAGAAATTCGAATTATGCAATGATCGTATTCATTGAGTATAAGCATAAATAAATGTTAATGATGTTATTAAAGCCCATGGAACTCAATCTGAATAAACTTCAAGCAAATGTAATAATTCATAATAAAAAATTTGTTAGCCTTCACAATGGAAAAAGGAGGAGCATTCAAAATACTGAAGTTGCCCTTCTTCTCAAATTTTATCTACATCATTAAGATATAGACCATTAAGTATATTTAGAGCTAATATTTAAATAGAGATCTAAATTTTTAAACACCTAAAGATTTCTAAATATATAGAAAATTTAAATGATAGAGAACAATTTAAATATTGTCATTTCTATAGTTCTTTTTTTTTTTTGAAGAAATGCAAAGAGCAATTTTGTTGAAATTCAAAAAACAAGCTCTAAGTGATAGAAACCCTATCACTTTCCTCCTATAACAAAGAAACAAAATAAGGAGGAATGTTATTACATCCAATATTATCCCAAATAAAATCAGAGAAACAAGCATAGTTAGCACAACAATCAGCTAACTTATTACAACTCCCATTCACAAATTGAAAAATAATTTGGTTAAAATCTTTAAGAAAGGATAAATCTTATCGTTTGAAGTAAGAAATCTTCACTTCTTCATTATTCACCATGCTTTGAACATACTTCATCACATTGACATTATCTCCTTCAATTATAATACCTTTCATCTAAAACATCCAATCTTAAAGAACATTCCTCAAAGAAAGAATCGATCTGAACTCCAACTCTGATGAGTCCCAATGCAAATAGGAGAAACCAAAAGCATACAGAAACCTTCCTTTAGAATCTCTTATCACTCCACCAACTCTAGCCTTATATGAGCTCTCAAGTGAAGCATCAACATTGAGTTAAATCCACTCGGGTGGAGGAAGATGCCAAAATGAGGGAGACAACTGCATCAGTTGATTGACATCCCAATGATCCGAGCGAAATGAGGTAGCAGCTAAGCTGACAGAATTTACAGCTGTTATAACAATACTTTCTTTGCTTTCACCATGCTTAAGCTTGTTCCTGCTTTTCCATAAAAGATAAATTGTCGAGCAATATAAAATCCCAATAAACGGGTTACAATTAGATAATGCTAGCAGCTTCCGACGACATTCTTCCAGATCTAAGAAAGCACGGACCATAAATCCCCACTTATTGAGCATAATTAAAACCTGAATAAGATACACACAACTAACTGTTATGTGAGCAGAATCTTCAACTGATTTACAACCTCTCGGACATCCATTGAAATCTTGCAATCTCCTGTACACCAGGAATTCATTAGTAGGAATATCCTTATGAATAAGACTCCACCATAATAGCTCAACACATGGGCAAAGCTTTAGGTTTTTCCTCCAACCCCAACTCAAATCTTCTACTTCATTGTCGTGCATCTTCTCAGAAATCATGGCTGCTATAAATTTACCAGAGCATTTAAGAATCAACTCCAATTGGTCACCTTGTAAATCAAGATGAATAGGAACAACTTTAATTATCTCCACCAAATAAGGCCAAAGGCTAGCTTCAGCATGGCCTCATCCCATCCTCCATCTTGTATAAAATTTCTCAAACAAGAACTTGTTTGATCTGGCTCAGCAACAAAAGTGGCCAACATTTAATACTCTTATAAAAAATCCAAACATCTTTAAAAGTATTGATATTTGCACCATCTGAAACCTTCCATCTCACTACTTCCTTCAAAAATAAAGCTCCATCATTTAAGATCTTCCAAGTAGGAGAGACACAACTCCTGACTTGAGAATTCCAAATATTCTCCCCATATTTAGCCCTCAAGTTCCTATTAAGGAGGGAGAGAGGCTTAGAAACAAAACTCCAAGCCAACTTAGCCTTCAACAGACCTATTTTAGTTGCAGCTGAATGCACACCTTGGCCAGCCATATTTTTGGATCTACATATAGTTCCCCAAGCAACATAATGAAGACCCTTACTTTTATGAACTTTTTGCCAAAGAAAATCCCTACACATCTTATCCAAATCATTCAACACTCCCTTAGGGACAACTGAATGAGTAGCTAAAAATGTATGAAGAGAAAACAAATAGGATTTGATAAGAAGAAGCTTCCATGGGAGAGAAATGAACCAATTTCCCCATGTATTAATTCTGCTATATGCCCTTTCTAACAAATTTTAAAAATCTGAATGGACTAATCATCTTAGCGCCATCTTGACTCCAAGGTAGTTGAACTCATTCACTACATTAAAACCAAGAACTTTAGAAAGAACTACAGACCTCCCTTTTCCAATAGACTTCCCAAATAAAATTGAAGACTTCTGGACATTAATCTTCTGACCCATCCACTTTTTGTAATCCTTCAAGATTTTGGCAATTTTCTTCACATGTTCCTGCTTAGCTATGGAAAAAATAATAATGCCATTAGCATATTGAAAATGCGAGATCTTATCTGCATTAGGAGACACTTTTACACCAATTTTACTACCCCATCGAGAAAAGGCATCTGAAAGCAGTTGAGAGCACAAAAGGAAGAGATAAGGAGATAAGGGGCATCCTTGTCTAAAACCACTTTCGGCTTTTATCCATGTGGAGCTACTGCCATTAATTAAAAAAGAAAACTTTGGGCCAATCACACATTGAATTAACATATTGGAAAACTTCTCTGGGAAACCGTAATGATTTAACACTTGCTTTAAGGTGGACCATCCCATGCTATCGTGGGCCTGCTCCATATCCACTTTGATTGCCATCAAACCTCTCTTAGCTTTCAAAATTTTGAACTTGTGGAATAACTCTTGGGTAAGCAAAACATGTTCAGATAAAGAATGTCCTCGAACAAAAGCATATTGGTCCTCAGAAATAATTTTAGGCATGAACCAAATAAGTCTATTCAACAACATTTTTGACCCAACTTTATAAATAGATAAGCAAAGGCTGATAGGTCTATAGTTGGATGGGAAAATAGGATTCTTAACCTTAGGAATTAAGACCACTAAGGTTTTCTTCCACTCTTCACACATATCACCAGTATTAAGAAAGGAATAAACATCCTTCCAAACATCCTCCTTAACAATTTGCCAATAAAATTTAATAAAAGAATAAGAGATACCATCCAAACCTGGAGATATATTTGATTCAAGCCAACTAACAACACCATCTAGCTCCTCCTTAGTGAACTCAGCCATCAGCAAGCTCCTATCTTCCTCATTCAGTACAAATGAAGGAGTCGGCCAACCCCTAAGATCACACCTCCTCCCTTTCCATTTATCACTCATAGAAAACCTCTTCAATTTGTTTTTGCTCCTCACATAAATTGCCATGGAAGTCTTTGATTTGATTAATCTGATTATAGTTCCTTCTATTAGACGCAAAGGCATGAAAATATCGCCTATATCCAGCCAATTGATCTTTGCCCTCTGTCTCCACCAGGTATCAAGCCTCCCAAGAGTAGAATTAAGCTCTATAACTTTAGATTTCAACAAACATAGTTTTGTTTCAGATAAGCTGCCCTTCTCAGCTTCTTTCTCTTACAATTCAATGATTTCTTTCTTAAGACAATCTTTCAACTCCTTAAGATCCAAAAGCTTAGATTTACTCTAAAAAAATAAAGCCTTTAAAGATCTTTTAAATTTGATGTTAAGAGCTTGAGCTACATTACCTCGCACATTTTTCTCCCAAGCTTTCTCCATAATCTTATAGGAGGCTGGATATGAGGTCCAAACTTCTTCAAACTTCTAAAATTTACTCCTATGAAAGCCCGTAGAAACAACTTTAATCAACAAAGGAAAATGGTCAGAAGCTATTCTAGCAAGTTGACGAACCACAGCCGGTTGAATAAAATTTAATGCCGAGGAGTTGAGAAGCACATGGTCCAATCTCTCTAAAATCCTGGCTCCACCACTTTTGTTATTGTACCACGTGTATTTGGGTCCTACTACCCCAACATCATGTAGGTCACACTTATTCATAAACATATTCATGTCTTGAGGGCCTTGAGAAAATATGAATTTCTTACCACCTCTTTTCTCTTCTTATGACAGGACGCAATTAAAATCACCCCCCCCCTCCCCTAAAAAAGGAAGATTCACCTTCGAAAAGCTTCAGGCCTACGCCACAAAAGCCTCCTCTTATAAACTTCTTTGCTGCCATATACCGTTGCAACCAACCACACTCCTTTGTTAGGAATGTTAAGTTCTCCCACAACTACTTGATGAGAGGATAATTTAACTGAAGAAATTTTAGTCTCAATCAGCCCAACAAAGAAAATATCAAATTCTCTTACCAATTCTTTCAAATATCGGGAGGCTTCCTGTTTTCTGGCCCCCCTACAGTTCTAGAAGGCAATTGATGTCATTGGAGAAAAGAGCTAGGATTGCTCCCACCCATACTACTCCCTTTCCTCCTCTGAAGAATTATATTCTCTTTACCCAAAGATCTTAATTCTTTTTGAAGCTTGAATTTCCTTCCTCCTGAATCCTCTCCCACCGATTATGGTACCATTATCTTCATATTTATAGCAACAATTTCACTTTCCTCTAGTTCTCCATCCGTAGGTTTAAGTGATTCAGAATAATCTTCATTATTACTATCCAGCACTTTAAACCTATTTAAATACACATAATCGAAAGGATTGGGGGATTGAATGACCGCAGCAACAGGGGGATCATCATCTCTAACCGAAACCGTAATCGTGACATCCACTTCACTAGAAATAGAAACAGCAGAATTTGAAGCAACCTCTACAACAACAGAATGCACCTAATGATGCAAATCATCTCCCATAATAATATCCTCTTTCTCCCCACCTTTTTTTTGAATCTGGATTCACCTTTTAAAAAGTTTGAAATTTCTTAACAGGGATGGGAGCAGCATTAGACTGCTTGGCAACCACACCCTTCCTTCTTCTATTTTAACATGGACCCAAGGACCATAAGAAGGATTGGAAACTATTTCTTCACCCAAAACCTCCTTAGCAATGCAACCACCATCTCCCAAACCGGGAGCATCCTCCTTGCATGTAGAATAACTATTAACCTTACATTCATTAACTAGGTGACAAACTTTCCCACAATTAAAGCAAAATGAACAAAATTTTTCATACTCTACCCCTTGAAAAAACCTACCACATGACCCTTCCACCCAAACACCAGTGGAAAATTGTTTATCAGGTGCCATGCAAGCACAAACTCTCGCATATTCCCTTTTAGCCCATTGGAACATATTACCATCAACCCATAATGGTGTTCCTATCATAGAAGCAATTCTCACCACATTTTCTTCATCCCAACCCAACTAAGGTAGATGAGGCATCCTGATCCAAATTGGGGAAGACAATCCTTTAAGCAAGGAAGGAGAGAATTAAGGAGCCCACCTATCCAATCCAACAATGTGCCCATTAACATACCAAGGTCATCCCTCTAAAACCTTCTCCACTTCTTCAAAGGAGCCAAATGTGCATAGAACCCAGCCTAATCCATGAACAGTTAAATGAAACTTTCCAAAGTTCGCCCATTGATGTTGTAATTCAATTGCAATCAGTTGATTCGGGGTTTATTTCCAAAAGACCTTAACTACAACAGAGGACTGAAGCTTCTCAGAGTTCATCTTAACATTAGCTTCATTCAATTTAATTGCCTTCCTATCTTAAGAAAGAATAAAGTCATCCATGGAGAAATTAACTTTGATATTAGGAGGCCTCACCCATGGATTATTTATGTTTTGAGCATATATCACATCATGATTCAATTGCACACCTGATATCTTCGAACCATTTCCCTCTTTAGCATTAACACGAACATCCAAATGCATACTATTACTAGTATTTGTCCGAGAAGCATAACACAAATTTACCTTAGCAGGTGAGTCTATTGCCCTCCTATGCTGCCCATATCTCGCTTGGCTGCCCGCTCTCCTCCTACGCTTTCTGCCAGGCTTCCCACTGCCCTACCGCTAGCGTGGCTGCCCGGCCTATCGCGCTGCCCGCATGCACTGGGATTCGAAGTGAGTATGATTTTAATAACCCAACCAATTTGCTGGAAGGGGAAAAGTGTTTAAATGACACACTTTTTTATTTAAAGCTACCAGAGAGTCACCGAAAAATCTATAAAAAATTTAGTTGAACATATTCTATCAAAAATATGTTGGAATGCCGTAAGAAAAAAGTTTGACAGAAAAATCTACTGGTAATGAGCAATTTTCCTGCAATGTTGGGTGAAATTCTGACAGAATTGGGCCAAAGTATAATGACATTCACACTGAAGTCTGAAGAACGGATGATGATTCAACGACAGTCAATGATTGGGCTGTGGTCCAATGATGGTAGGGCAAAAATGTAGCAGTGATCACTAGCCAGGTGGAAGTCTGGTGGCGATTAGGAGGTGGAAGTCTGGTGGCGATTAGGTGGAAGTCTGGTGCCGGGAAATGGTCCACAGATGGTCAGGCGGGAGTCTGAAAAACAAGCAGTAATTCGATGTCAATCGGCAATCAGGAGGTGGTCCAATGATGGTCGAACAGGAGTCTAGCGGCGATCAATGTTCGGGTGGAAGTTTGGAGGAGGTTGACGGCCAGGTGGTGGTCTGATGATGGTTGGACAGAAGACTAACGGTCCATGGTGGCGGTCAGGTATAAGTCGGACAGGGATTAGCAGCCTAGTAGTGGTCTGACAGCTGTCAGCGGTCAGGCGGTGGTCTAGGGATGATCAATAAAGGTTTGCTAGCAGTGGTGTCGGGGCTCTCTCTAATCTTGAGCCAAGGGTCCCCCTTATTTAAAGAATGGGGTCTATTTATAAATTTTTGTGAGCGACACACCCCATAATAGGAAGAAGATCCGAGTAGATCCAAAGTGCTCCATTGGATGACCCATATTAATTCTTTCGATTATGGAGCATTTTTCATGCATTTATGTGCTTTCATGGTGTCAAAATTAAGCGATGTTGGGCTTTTTGGATTTGTCTCATCGAGCCACTTGATTTGTCTATAAGCATGCCATATTTAAAGATCATTTGGTCATCCAATAAATGCTTTGAATCTTCCAAATGCGCTTTGATCCCTTGATTTGGGCCCATTTAGGCTAACTAGACCAATTTCGGCATAGTTGGGTTCATCTCCAAGAGATGTTCAATTTGACTATAAATTTATTGAAATTAGAGTTCGGATCGATCCAAATTTTATTCTGGAAGTTTTTAACCTGTATATACCTCAAGATTAAACCTGATCAAGGCAATTTTTGGTGAAGTGTCGAGGTTGATTAATTAATCGAGTTCGAGCAAGAGGTCAAACTTTATTTAATAAGTTTGAGCGAACTTGTTTAGCATGAAAGAAAGAAAATAATTATGATTCAAGTAATTATTATAATAAAATGATTAAAAAATAAGAAAGTAGAAAAAAATAATAAAGATTAATTGAATATAATATTGTGAGCTAATATTTTTTTAATATTTTTAATAATTTTGTACTTAAAATTATAAATTTTAATATATTTTAAATGCATTATATATTAAGATTTTTTAAATGAGTCGGCTCACTAGCTAATTGATCAAGTCAAGGTTGGCTTAAGCTTTGTTCGTGAGCTCATCGAGCTCAACTCACGAACCATTTATCGAGTCGAACCCAAGCTGGCACATGAGTCAGTTGAATCTTCCAAATGCGCTTTGGTCCCTTGATTTAGGCCCTTTTGGGCTGATTGGACAAATATTGGTGTCATTGGGTTTGTCTCCTAGAAATGTTCAATTTGACTATAAAATTGTTTAAATTAGAGTTTGGATGACCCAAAATTTAATTTTGGAAGTTTTCAACCTCAAACTACCTCGAGATTAAACCCAATTAAGGAAATTTTTGGTAACTGTTAAGGTTGATTAGTTAATCAAGTTCTACCTCGAGCTCAAACTTTATTTTACGAGTTCGAGCCTCCTCATTTAGCATGAAAGAGAGAAAATAGCTATGATTAGAGTAATTATTATAATAAAATGGTTAAAAAATGAGAAAATAGAAAAATAAAAATAAAGAATGACTTAATAAAATAATGTGAGCTATATTTTTTAAACATTTTTAACAACTTTATACTTAAAATTATAAATGTTAATAAATTATAAATATATTCTATATTAAGATTTTTTTTAAATGAGCTGACTCGCCAGCTAACTAGTCAAGTCAAGGTTGGCTTAAGCTTTACTCATTAAGTCATCAAGCTCAACCCATGAACCATTTATTGACTCGAACTCAAGCTGACTCATGAGTCTTCTTGACACCCTTAGAACTTGGATATTAGTGTTTAATTTTAAATAAAATAATACATTATGAAATTTTGATGCATTTGAACGTATTTAAAATTCCTTATATTTGGGTGAATTCCAAATACAACATAAATTCTTTGTCATTGCCTCCTCTCATTAATAGTCATCGTTGTCCACCGCCTACCTATCATTATTGTGTCAACAGGTGTTTTAACAAGTAATTGGTGTGGTTGAAGCTCTTAACCCCTGCATAATAGGCCCGTGACCCAAGTATGTGCCATTGAGCATTAAATTGGAAAACTAAAAGCATAAGATTACAACAACAACATCAAGCCTTTATCCCACTACATGGCGTCGGCAACATGAATCCTTTTTCTTCATTACCATGTTAAGAGTCAAATTCACATTTAAATCTAATAAATAAATATCATTTCTAATATTTTCTAACCAAATCTTTTAGACCTACATCTGCCTTTCTTAACATAAGTCAAATCTAATACATCTACTCTCCTAACCGGGACTTTAGAAAGCTGCCATCTTATGTGACCAAATAATCTAAGGTGACTCTCTCTAATTTTATCTTCCACTAGCGCTACTCCAACATTTTAATGTATATGCTCATTTTATATCTTGTCCCTAAGAGTAAAGCCACTCATCCACCAGAGCATCCTCAACTCTGCAATAATTAACTTAATATTATGCTTCTATTTTATTGGCCAACATTCTGCACCATAAAGCATTGCAGGTCTCACCACCATCTTATAGAATTTTCCCTTAAGTTTGAGGGAGATTTTTTTTTATCACATAATAAACTCAATGCATTCTTCCACTTCAACCATCCAACTTGAATTCTACTAATAATATTTCCATCTATTTCACCATCACTCTGAACAATAGACAGAAGAGATCTAAAATATATACTCTTATTAATGACTTAATCACCCAAAGTCTTAATCCCCTCACAAGATCTATTACTATTAAAATTACACTTCATATAGTTAGTTTTAGATCTACTGAAATGAAAACCTTTAGACTCTAAGGTTACCTCCATAAATCAAATTTATCTTCAACTCCCTCTCTAGTCTTATCAATAAGAAAAATATCATCAGCAAAAAGCATAAACCAGGGTACAACCTCTTACAAATGTGTGGTGAGAACATCCATTACTAGAGTAAAAAATATGGGCTTAAGACTGATCCTTAATGCAATCTAATAGAAATAAGAAAATACTTGGTCGAATCACCTTCGGTTTGAACACAAGTAACTACTCTTCATAAATATCCTTAATGACTTGAATATAAGCATTATTAATACTTTTCTTTTTAGAACTCTCCATAACACTTCTCTTAGAACTTTATCATATCCTTTCTCTAAATCAATAAATATCATATTTAAATCCTCCTTATTCTCTCTATAATTTTTCATCAAACCTCTCGATAAATGTATATCTTCCATAGTAGACCTACTCGGCATGAATTCAAATTGATTTTGAGAAACATATTTAAAAGTATAAGATTACAGATCAAAATTAAAAAAATATTTAATCGTAATAAAAAAATTGGCATTTTTTCCCACTAATTTGTGCACTGATACATATCGAGCTTTGGCCTTTCCTGCTAGGCATGCAAATTGAGAAGACAGGTTTTCGTTAATAAATATCAAAATAATAAAGTACATATTGCATGAAAGAATCCTAAAATAAGAGGCATGCCTCTGTCTCCAGAGAGCATTCATAAGATCAATACTTCGGTGGACTGCTGTTTGCTAGAGACTTCTTCCTAATATACTTCTATTTAAGGGAAAAAATACAACTGGTCAACTTTCAGGTTATTCCATAAGATTTTGACAGTTAGAGCATCTTTCATATCATATTATTATGAAAATTTTAAGATTTTTAACATTAAGGGAAAAAATTAATAGAAAAAGTCTGTGAATAATAACAATAGCATCATTTTGTAAGGGGTTTTATTCTCAATCCTAAATTGAATTAAGCAATAGATTGTGTATAACAATAAGTTAATCTATAAAAGTGTAGGTACGTATCTGAGTACCTCAGAAACAATCTTTAACATAGTAGCCAATGATCCAGTAGCATTGAAGAATAGGCCAAAACATAAAAACATCAAAGATAGAAAAGAAGTTCATAGCTAATGTGATGTAGATGGCTTTGGTTATGGAGTACCTGAAAAAATAGCCAGCAAGAGAATAATGAAACAAAGAATTGTAGCTACATCTCCAAATTCATATGAAAAAATAGACTCTAAGATAAGAAGAAAAGGGAAGCACTCACATTGCTAAAAATTATAAAACTTTAGTTAGCCTCAAAGTCGCAAACCATATTAGCCTCCAATCATCATCATAAGAAGAAGATAAATTCACCATAAGAAGAAACTTAAAAAATATTCAATTGCATGAAGCTTACTTTTCAGTTTTTGCTACTATGTTATGTACGCAGCATTCAACAGATAAAAAAGTAGCATTGAGAACTCCAAAGTTCACATGGCACAGACTATATTGCATTCAAAAAAAATTTCCTCCAAAGGAGACTTATATGTCATTTATTGCTATCAAAATAGTTCTCAAAAGCTGCAAGGCCAATAGTTGTTGGCCGCCTCGTCCTGTACATGTTTCCTTGCAAAACTGCTCATGCATGCAACGTAAGTACACGTTTTGCGGCACAAATGTTAGTTCGAACGGTTGCTCTTATAAACCAGATGAATCATGGATCTCATGATATGGATGGTGCCTCAAATGGTTTCCACAAACATTAGTTCATATGAGCCTGCATGAAAATTGCTAATGCCAAGATATTATTCAAGAGATTCACCACAGCAAAACACATGCCTATCGGAAAAAACGTTTCTAGGATTTCAATCGGATTTTCTACCACAAAAGATATTGGACATAAGTAAAGGACTTTGTAGAATAAAATCCACTAAATCTAGAGCCCAAGCCCCCTTCTTTCCCTCAAAAGTTACCCTCCTCTCATTCTATCATCAGCTAGATGCCAGCCTTCATTTCTCCCACTCTATTATCTCCCCTATGCCCGATTGGCCCAAAAGTCTCATCCCTTCTGTTATATGTATTGTAGATCTACATTAGATCTATTGTAAAAAAAATGTTAGATATTTATTTTGTCAGTTAAATTTTAAATATTTAAAATTAAATGTACTTTGGTGTATGTTTTATAATTATTTAGATATATGTACTTAATTTATTTAATTAATTGTGTGCATATTTCAAATAAAAAATATTTTAATGAGTATATGTACTTGATGATGCATGTATGTATGTAATTGATACAAATTAAAAAAATGTATGATAGAAAGATTAATGTGCTAGATAATAACATCTTATAAATATCAAAAGTTAATAATCGTGAATATATACTATGTTATTATCCTATGGAAAAGGATTAATAGCTCAAATTTTTTATTTGGGTTCAAATATTTTTTGTATTTGTAGGTTCTTAACAACCTAATTTTAGTTTCAAGTAAAAATTTAGATGTCCTATTCTAACACAAGAATCATGTGTATCTAGCATCAGATGAATCATGGGTTGGTTTGCATTGAGGATGATTTTAACTAGATTATTGAATTTAGTCCTTTCAAGGAAAGTAAAAGCCATATGTTGACACTCATTATGATGCTTCAGCCAGTTATGCTCAATTAGACAAACAAAATGACATAAAAAAATGAAATTTGATGTTTTTGGCGAGCAATTTAGAGAAGTCGTTGAAAAACTTACTAACAATGAGGCTAAACATGTTTATAATTTATTGCTCTGACTCCAACAGTAAGAATGCTCAATATCAAAATAATTTTAACATTTTGCATGAATATTTCTATTAGTTTGTTTGACTGTTAAAAGTGATTAATACAACAGATAATTTAGTGCATACTAATTTGCACAATACCAAAAAAATGATGTCTAAGTTAGGTTTAAATGCAATATATATATATATATATATATACACACACATACACACACGCACACTAATAGATGTATGTTATTTGGCCTAGGATAAGAAAGGTAAAGGTAGACCTAAAAAGACTTGGTTAGAAATATTAAAAATGACTTTTTCTTATTAGATTTAAATGAGAATTGACTCTTGATAGGTCGACATAATGAAGAAAAAAAATTCATGGAGCTGACGTGACGTAGTTGAATAAAGGATTGATGTTGTTGTTGTTTGTTGTTATTGCTATACTAATTGATGTACGTTGTAGCATAAAAATATGTTTGAAACTAAAAACAAGCACTGTGCAGGAATTATGTTTAAACCAAAAATAAAAAATAACATATTCAAAAGTATATCCCACATAAGAGGGTTTTTTCAGCATTATTTTATGATTAATGAAATTATTTTCATATACGAGTTCTACTTCACATATGATATGATATCACAAGAGAATACATGAACTCGTCATTTGCAACTTTCCATGAGATGTTAAGCATGAAAGCACTTTATTATACACATTCGAAGTTTGCTAGTTTTAGATAGTTTCACATCCAAATATTATAAATACAACTATTTAAATAAATTACATACAAATATCCAAAAGTCACACTCCTTATATTTGGTTTTAGATCTACTCAAACGAAAATCTTTAGACTCTAAGGTTGATCTCCATGATTCAAGTATACCTTTAAAATCCTCTCTAATCTTATCAACAAGAAGAATATCAATAACAAAATGTATATGCCAGGGTACAACCTCTTGTGAATGTCTAGTAAGAACGTCCATAATGAAAGCAAAAAGATATGAGCTTAAGGCTGATCCTTTATGTAATCCAATTGAAAATAAGAAAATGCTTTGTCAAACCACCTTGTGTTTGAACACAAGTAATAGCTTCTACATACATATCCTTAATGACTTGAATATAAGCATTATTAACCCCTTTCTTTTCTTGAACTCTCTATAGCACTTCTCTTGGAACATTATCATATGCTTTCTCTATGTCAATAAATATCATATATACATCCTTTGTATTCTCTCTATACTCCTCCATCAAACCTCTCAATCAATGTATAGCTTCCATAGTAGACCTACCCAATAAAAATCCAAATTGATTTTGAGAAACATTAGTATCACATCATAACCTATGCCCCATAACTCTCTCTCATAGTTTTACACTATGTCACATTAACTTAATTCTTCTATAATTCGTACAATCTTGTGTATCACCTTTATTCTTAAAAATAAGAATCAACACACTTTCTCCACTCATCTCGTATTTTTTTAGTCTTCAAAATTATTTTAAAAGGTTTAGTAAGCCAAGAAATTCCTTCATCTCATAAGCATTTCCACACCTCCATTGGAATATCGCCAGGTCCAACAGCTTTTCCACACTTCATTTTCTTTGAAACCTCTTTAACTTCAATTTTATTAATATACTGATAAAAAAAATCTCTATTTCATTTAGGGTTTTAAGGTCACTGAAGTCAATTGAATTCTCACAATCTTCACTGAAAAGGTTACAAAAATATCTGATCCACCTTTATTGAATTTCCACTTATAATAGAAGTACTTTTTGATTATTATCCTTAATCCACTTCACTTGAACTAAATCCTTACTACTATTATCTCTTTGTTTGACTAACTTATGTATATATATATATATATATATATATATATATATATATATATATATCTTCAATCCTCCTTAGTACAAATCTATTATATAAATTCATTAAAAGCTAAAATCATTGCATCGCGTATTGCTTTCCTAGACTCAATATAGGCCTCATTATATCTTTCCCAATTTTTTAGAATTTTTCATCAAAACCAATTTTTATAACAAATATTTTCATTTTTATCTTTTCATGCACATTTATATTCCACCACCAATTATTTTTACTATTAGGAGATTTTCCCTTTGATAGTCCAATCACATCTTTTGCAATATTCTTAATATCACTAGCAACTTTTCTCACATAACATTAGTTTTCTCATGCATAAAAAAAATCTTAAGATCTTGAATCTTAATCTCAAAAATATTTTTGTTAGTATTCTTTAAATGTCCCAATCTAATCTTAGAATTATATTTTACTTTATTTTTTATATTATGTCCCTTCATCTTAAAGTCTAAAACTAATAAGCGATGTTGGGTACATAAACTTTCACTAGGAATAACATTATAATATTTGTAATCTAAATTATTTATTTTTCTTTTAAGAAAATAATCAATTTGAGTTTTACTATATCCATTCTTATAAGTGATTAGATGATCATCTCTTTTATTAAATAAGATATTAATTTTGAAAACATATCCAAACCTACTTAAGGAGCATAAGCAGTTATAGTACTAATAATCTTAAAATCAACAACAATCTTTAAAGTTATTACTCTATCTCTAATTCTATTATTTTTTATAATATTATCCTTCAAAATCTTGTCTATAATCACACCTACACCATTTCTAGTATGACTCCTACTAAAATACTATAGCTTCAATCCTATACTATCAATCTCCATAGCATTCTCTCCAACACATATAGTTTCCAAAATACATAGAATATTTATCTTCTAATGTATTAATTTCATTAATTTACCAATTAGGGAATGTATATTCCATGTTTTAATCCTAATTTTAGTTTCACAAACTAGCTTCTTTACCCACATCAGTCGATGATGTGGTGACCCTCTTTTATTATATACTATAGTAGGGCGTCGGTGCACTGGCCCTTATGCACTTCTTATTGTGTTCAGGCAAAACAGTGCATCGCTTCTAGGTTGACTCAAATCATAGAAATCCTACATGAAGTTATAATGTTATGCTTAGAATTGATCTTAAAGTAATCACATACTCTCCAAATAGATTTACATTTAAATCCATTATTCAAAAGAAGAGAAGTTTTGAGCTAGTTATCTATAAGTCATGATGTAGGAAGTTGATAAAATTTTAGATGTTGGGTTCATCAGAGAAGTTTGTCATCTTATACAACTATCAAATACATTTATGGTAAAAATGATAAGTGAAGCTTAGAAGACATGTGGAGTTATATTTATTTATATAAAACTTGCCCAATGAATAATTTTATCATTCTTTGAATAGACTAATTATTGGATTCCACTTTTAAATAATAGAAACTTAACATCATGAATGCCACATAAAAATAATCTAGTAAAAATGAATCCTTTCAATGAAGAATTAGTTTTATTTTTGATGGATAAATGATTATATTGCTAATGGGTTATACCATATGGATTGGTAAATGCATGTATGATGGGGGCAGTGGAGTAACTTAAAGAATTATGAAATGATTTAGGGCTCTATCAATCCCTAAATATTACTTAGGTTTTCTTTGATATAAAAAATTATAAAAACCACACTTAATATATGCAAGTATACATGCTGAATCAAGTAATATAGTGATAGAGTAGAGTATTGATCCCATGAGGAAGAATATTTACTTACAAATACTAGTATTATCTTCGTCAAATATAACAATTAGCCTACACAATTAAATTAAATTTTGTTAGAGATTCAATCACTTAATTTAAAATTAAAAATAATTAAATGAAACACTATTTGGATAAATTATTTTAAATTATTGGAATGCAAATACAATATATTTCTCAATGATTCTCTTATATATTGATGCTCTTCTGAGCATATACATCATCGACCACTCAGTCAAGCATGAAGTGACAAATGATAGACTAAACTCTTACAACCTCAATACAACTCTAAACTCCCATAGTATGTTACCCTATAAAAATCTTTGAAGAGTAAGTAAAACATGTACTGTTAAAAGCCCCTCATGATAATTCATCTCTATAAATTTGATACATGACAAGCACTATGCCTATGCTTGTATCATACCAATCCAACATACCTAGTTATGTCTACTTTCCGATTCATAGGCTCCACATTACACCTGATATTAACTACATATATGACAACTATGTGATCCACCTTTACTCTAAAGTTCTACTCACCACAAGTGAGTAGTTTATCACTTTAATTGAAGAAAGAAAACTTGACATATTTCTATTGGAGATCTAATTTCATAAAGTCTTAAAGCTATTAGGATGGGACACCAATAAAATTAACTTTCACTTCCCTAGAAGGAACATGATGTAGTGAGTACCAAGGTCAAGTTGGAAATATCAAACTTAAAGATTCGTATGGGAAGATGCTCCCTCAAGTTTAGAATGTTGAAAATCATTGGATGTTATATAAATAACTCCAAGCAACAATTTTTTACATGAGAGAGGCTTTAGAGCTAAAGATTTGAAGAAGTCTTTTGCATTTCTCAATGAACATTATTGAAGACTACCATTAATAATTAATTCCCCCATCATTTGACATCCATCATTCAATAATTAACACCTAAATACAAACTTCCAACCATTTCATTTACATTTACTATTTGACCATGGATAGTCAACCATTACTATATTGTCATTCTATGACTAACTTTGTATGATCTCTCCATGTTCCATCATTTCTAAGGCATATCTAAGTTAGAAACTTTCAAAATTAAATTTGGGACCAACTAAACTCTAATTTTTGCAAACTTATACTCAAACTATAGGTCTTAAAGGGATGAACCCAATGACACCAAAATCATTCCAATCTGTGCCCAAATGGGTCCAAATCAAGGGACTGAATCACATTTGGAAGGTTAAAAGCATAAATTGGATGATCAAATGATATCCTAGTATGGCATGATTATAATCGAATCGAGTGGTCCAACAAGCCTAAGATCGCTTAATTTTGACATCATTATAAAACTTAACTTCCTGATGAATACTTTATAATTGAGCGGGAACAATATAGGGCATCTAATGAAGCACTATAAATTTACCCTAGATCTTCTCCATATTTATAGGGCATGCCACTCTCAAAAATCTATAAATAGGCTTATGCTCTCTTCATGCGGGAACTTTTGGCTAGAGATGAGAGAAAGCTCTATGGTTTTAAGGATCTAGAGCTTGACCTAAGCACCACCACCGACAAACTTTCATCAACCATCATTAGACAATCGCCTATCCTTTAACCATCATTAGACCACCACTCATCCATCTACCATTACCTAACCACCTCTCGTCTATTGACCATTGCTTGACCACCACCCTTTTATCGATCATCCCTGAATAACCACCCGTCTGCTAAAGGTCACCGGAAATACACCTGGTCACCTACCACCACCAAATCTCATCATAGCTATTGGCCATCATCGAAACTCCGCCTAACTGCCATCAACACACCTCATTAACCACCATTATTCAATGACTTTGATCCCTTTGACCTCAATCGCCTTCCATTATGGTCCATCTGACTTTTATCACACACGGACTACAGTCCCTCCGACCTCTGTTGCCCACTAACTAGATCCCTTTTACTTCTAACCTCAGTTGCCCACTGACTATAGTCCCTACTAGCCTCTATTTCCCATCGACTTTCCATTTCCCATTAACTATGGTCATTCTGACCTCCATCATTCACAAAAAATAGTCTCTCCATCCACCTTTGATTGCTGACTAAGGTCCCTCCAACCACCATCACCAATCGACTATGATCCATCTGACCAACATCACCCACCGAGCACTGTTCCTTTAACCCCCATTCATAGATTAAGATCCCTTTGACCTTCATCGCCCAATGACTAAAGCCTATCCAGGCACCATTGCCCACCGACTATAAACCTTCTAACCACCATTACCTACTGACTACAGTCCCTCCAACCTCCTTCACCTACGATCCCTCTAACCTCCATCGCCCATTAATTATGGACCCCTTGACCTCCATCGCCAGCTGACTATGGTCCCTTTGCCCATAATTGCCAGTAACTACAGTCCCTCTGACTACTATCATCTACTGACTACTATCCCTCTAACCTCCATCGCCCATAGACTACAGTCCCTTTAACAACTATTGCCCATAGACTATGATCCCTCCAACCTTGGTTGCCTACCTACTACGGTTCCTTCGACCTCCATCACCCACTGACTATATTCTGACAAACCTCCATCACCCACCAACTACAATCCCTTTAACCTCCATCGATCGTTGGCTATGGTCCCTCCGACCTCCCATAGCCCGCTACTACATTCCATCTAACCACTATCACCTGCCGATAATAATCACTCTGAGCATATCACCTGTCAACTATGATCCCTCTGACCTACATTGCCAATGAACTATGATCCCTCTGATACAGTCACCTACCACCTATGGTCCCTCCGACCTCCATCGCCCATCAACTACGGTCCCTCTGACCACCATCACTTGCTAACTATAATCCCTCTGACCTTCATCACCCACTGACTACAGTCCCTTCAAACTCCATTGCACATCGATTATGCTCCCCCTGACCTCGGTCACCTATTGATTACGATCCCTCTGAGAATAATTGCCAATAGACTATAGTCCCTCTGACCACAGTTGCTCATAGATTATAATCCCTCTGACCTCCATCGCCCACTTACTATAGTCTCTCTGACCTCAGTTGCCCACATACTACGGTCCCTCCAATCACTATCTCCTACCTACTAGGTCCCTCTGACCTCCATTAATCATCGTATAGGGTCCCTCAGACCTCTCGTAACCTTCCACCACATTCACCTACTGACTACAATCTCTCTAACCTCTATCAACTATCAAATACGGCCCCTTTGACCTCCATCTCCTGCCACTATGGTCTCTCCGACCATCATCACCCACCAACTATGATCATTCTAACCTCTTTTTCTACATACTATGATCCCTCTAACCTCTGTCCCCCCCCGCCCCTGACTATAGTCTCTTCAACCTCAACCACCCACTAACTACTATTTCTTCAGGCACCGTCACCTGTGGACTATGGTCTATACTTAGTTAATGTCCGCTCGACCTATGTAGCCAACTAATTGTAGTCACTACGACCTCCATCATCCATCGACTATAGTCCCTCCAACCTCCATTGCCTGCCAACTATAGCCCCTTAGACTTCAATCACTAGCTGACTACAATCCCTTTGACCTCCATCCCCCTTGACTATGCTCCCTCTGACCTCTGTTAGTCGATATTGCTCCTTTCTATCTCAATTTCCCAACTATAGCCCCTTCAATCTCCATCGTGTGATTATAATCCTACTAACAAATGAAAAGGCCAACTCTCTCTTGGCAATAACTCTTATATCATTGAATTCTTCCAACCCCAACCATGTAATGTGCTCTATATGATGTACATTTGCTACATTGAATTCTTCCAACCTTAATGCCTTCCCTTGAGGAAGGCCACCATTTGTAATTAACAACAAACTCTAGTGGATTCATTTCAACTGGGCAATTTTCATGATTTTTTCCCTTTTTAGGCCTTTCCACATAAAAGCTTGGTGTCTTTTATGACTTGCACCTCTCTTTCTTTCACCTTTTTGCGTGTTGGATCTTCGTACAAACCTAGGACACTATACACCATGTCTCTCTACCGTAGTGAATATTCTAGGATGCAACACTCTATAATCCATACAATATAATGAATAGAAATATCCAAGGACATGATATTTGGTGTCATTTTCTTGCTATTTCAAAAACTAAAGAAAATTTGATGCTCACCATAAACTATGGAAGATTGTTCATCTTGAAGTTCATAAAATATTATTTCACAAATTTATCAAAATAAATTTATGTTTATTAACTTAAATTTTTAAATACTTTATTAATTATGAGTTAAAATTTTCCTTATATAGGTTTTCCAAAAATTATGATCGTTTGAGAGTACTTTTAAGGAAGAAGGCTTACCTCACTTTTGTGAATTTTCACTAATATTCATACATCGAGGAAGAGGATCATATGAATAAAAGATGATAATAGTTATGGTTGATAAAAAAAATCATAATTAATGAAATAAACAATGAATTTTAAATTAAATGATTATTATTATGGTTCATCTACATTATGAATGGGATAATTTATAATATGATTATACATAATTGGAATAAGATTAATTTGAATATCTTATAACACTATTTTAATATAAAATATACAAATTTTATTTATAATGACTATTTATAAAATGATATAAATCTTGAGTAATTATTTTACTTCTATTTACGAGGTTGCATTCTTTCAATTATACAATATGGGTTTAAGAGTTATCTTACTACTTACACTTTGAAAATTTTAAAAATTAATCAAAAATGTTGGTTTATAAGATAAAATATGTTCCTTATTTAAGAAGTTTGAAAATTATTATGCAAAATAATGATTTGGTCTTGAATAATACAAGTACTTAATTAATGATAAGTCCATAATTTTTTTTTTTATAGAGAAATAAGAATACTGAGGAATAAACATTTAATTAAAGAGCTCAATGAAATAACTTTGTTATATTAATAGTGGATCAAATCATATGTAATGGTTAGATTAATAGGCAATTCATATTTTATTTAGTAATTTATATCTGTAATTTCAAGAGTGTAGTCTCATGTTTTTAGTAGAGCAAGTTAAAAATTAATAATATTGATATGTATATTAAAAGTGTAAGTAATTATTAATTTTTTAGAGCTTGTGGTTATAGGTTGATTGCTCCCCATGCAATTTCGAACATACATTTAGAAACTCACAATTAAGGGTATTAAATTTATGGTCTTAGAATTGCTAAAGTCTAAGTTGTTGGACATTCATATTTTGTGTGACATAAATTTATGAAAGAAAATTATTTTTTATTATTTTGATCACAACTTCTTCTCATGAACCAATCAATAATCTTTTAAATTATTTAAAACATCTAGATAATATCTATATCTAAGTATATAATTAATTAGATTTTTTATCAGATAAATGTTTATAATTTTTTTTTTTTGAAAAATGATGATGTATTATTATGTTCGAGGATACATTAGTAGTATTAAATTTAAATAAAAAAATAGACTTTCTATGCCTCAAGCACATAATTGGAAAAATATTTTTGCAATTTATTTTCTTGTAGAAATACATTTGAAAGATCATTTTTGAAAAAATTGTCTCTCTTGTAATAGATTGCTAATAAAATCCATCACCAATGAAATTAATTCTTTTTTTTTCAATTTGAATATTTATTTCAACAAGGCTTGAAATTGTTCTAATCTAGATTCGAACAAGATTTGAGCAAAGTTCCTGTAAATTTACACAATGCCACTCACGTGGACGCCTTCACCTAGCATGAGAAGAATGCAAACTCCCTGCATGATACCATCAATGCCTCTCCCCTTCTACCTTCACACTTCTTTGGATCTTGTTCATGTTCGTCACAAACTCCTCTTCTCCTTCACACGACACTAGTTCCTGTCGATGCCCACCTCTTTCACATGTCGTTCAATCTTGTGATGCCTTTCTCTTTAACACACTTCTCAGTGGACACCCTTATCAATTTTTTTTAAATAGTGCATTACGAATTCTAGTGTTATCAGCTATTCATTCTGCAAGAAAGTTTTGAATTGAATGAAATTTTGAGTGCTTTTTTTCCAGTTATAATATAGGCCGTCAATGCTCAACATCGTATATGACCAATTACCATAAGACTGATGTCATTCTTTTATATATATCCCAAACTAAAATATTTTATAAAGGATATATTCAACACTTGATACCAAGCATTAGTATAAAATTTTGAAACATCAATGTCACTAGAAACCTCTGACTATTATTCATTAATATTAACAAATCATCTATGTGAAATCAATTTCTTCAAATATTAAGTGTGTTGACCCAAACTAGTTTAATATCTAATTAGAAATAAAATCAAAACTCTAATTTAAACTTAATCAAATTGGCTCCATATCACACCTTGCATATTTTTAAAATAGAAAGAAATTTTGGAGTTTGGGTCCCTTTTTTTAAAATACTACAACATTACTAATAAGTATCGAACAATCCTTAAAAATATGAGAGGAGAGAGAAGTCTAGGATTTTACTAGATCTTTCTAAGAAAGTATAATTGGAAGGGACTTGAGTCAATCAAAATATGTTAGACTAATCATCTGAATCCAAAATTATAAGCTAAAGTTGAGGTACAACATCATACTAGATGTTAATGTTGAGTAATACAAGTAGAATTGTATAGCCAAATGTAATATTTGCTATAAAATTTAGTAAGTCTAGCTTCTTAAATTCAAATTTGTTTGTGGGTAAAACATGGTTTATACTAGCAATATTAACTTTAAAAAAGAGAAATTTTGTGCGTGAGAGAGAGAGAAGAGAGAAGAGAGAGAGAGAGAGAGAGAGAGAGAGAGAGAGAGAGATATTTTGAAGGAAGCTCAACAATTTCCTATTGCCCTCTTAATATTCATCTGATTGAGTAAAATTTTGGTGGCATTGATCTACTGTCTCAAAGAATTTTTGAAATTTTTTGACTTATGTTTTCATGCCATTTAATATTACATTATTATGGCTCTCAATTAACCTTGTATTTTGAAAAATTCATTTGTCTTGGCCTCTTCCCATTTAATCAACCTCTAATGAAAGTTTTAAACAGAGCTAAAAGTGGACGAAGTTATATGTAATCAAGTTCAAAACAAGTTTAGGACATTTGCATGTATTCCTTATATCATTTTGCATAATCATTCTTTAAGCACTTCGGTTTGCATTTGAATTTGAATTATCAATGTTATGGTTGGTATCTTCCTTACCATAATATTTCAGAATTAATGATGTGGATAAGTTTGTTTTGGGTGAATGTTTCAGTGCTTGGGTTATAGATTAACCCAAACACTTGAAAATTCACACTTCCAATGCACCTAGCTTTAGGTCACATGTTTTGCATGGTGTGATTATCTATGTTTATGTTAAGGCTTAGCAAACTTTCACTTCGAACTTACATGACTTAGTATCACTAAAGGACAAAAATTAAGGACTATGTATAGGAATTTAGAAAAATTATAGATATTTAAATTTACACCCAATAGAGGTGAAACTCTAGACATGTGAAATTAGTGACATTATTCACTCTAGGACCAGGTTTCATTAGATTTAGAGCCCATTAGGTTAGAAATATAATTAAATCTAAAATCAACCCCTAAATTAACCCTAAAAACTTGAAAATCATAATTAATTCATATTAAATCTAAAAAATTCAAACAATATATCAAACTCTTTAGAATTAAAACATTAACTAAAGAAAATTAAAAGCCCTAAGGACTAGACCTCTAATTTGAGAGTAACTTAATTTTTAAGGAAAATTAAAAAATTAATTAAACTAAATATTTAAAAATAATTGTAGTTCTAAATAAATTTTTAATACTTGAAAACCCTCCCATAGGTCATCCTTGACCTTTGGGTGATTTCATGAAGTTTGGAATGAATTTGGAGAAAAATTATTAAAATCTTTTTAAATAAGCAATTTAAAAATTCAATTAAATACTGAAACTTTGATATAATTAATTCCCGAAAATTTTAAATTGAACAAACTCAAGGGCATCAGACTCCACTAATGGTTTAGTATTTATTAAAAATGTCAAAGCTTTAGAAATCAGTTAAAGTTAAAAAGTCAACTTTTTGGTTAATTATTATTTAAATTTGAGCCCAAACTTCAAAAAAACCATAACTAAATCTAGAAAAGTCCAAATCCAACAAACTTAGTGTCTAATTACTCACTTTAGGGTCTAGTATTTAGAAAAAAATGTTAATACTCTAGAATTCAACTTAATTTAAAAAGTCAAATTTTGACCTCTTAATTTAATAATTTAAATAATTCATAAAAAGTTCAAAAAATTAATAACTAATTAAAACTTCACCAAATAACAACACAACCCTTAAAATCAACAAGCAACCAAATTAAATTAAAAATTATCAACCCTTTAATTCCAACCAATTAAATTCATTAAGCAATATTGGTTACTACTATATAACCCGGACCTATGAGGCTATTAACTTAGAGCAATGGGAGGTAAAATAAACTTCACGGCCCTAGTGTAAATAAAGGTAGTACTCACTCAATATTTAAAATACATCTTAAAATCAACATTAAAACATTAATATTTAAAGTCAAAATAAAATCCCCTTAAGCCTACCATAAATAATAAAACACTAGACAACTTTAACCACTACCCAGCATAAGATATATCCAAGCCACATAGAGTAATGCACACTTTAGATGGTTTGCAACAACCAATTATAGTTTTGGGCTAGACTGGTGTTTCCTTTTCTGCTACTTATGTGCTATATTTTTTATGGTTTTCACTACATGCTGGTTATATAATTGATTGATATGATACTTTGATTAATGTGTTAATTTTAATATGCAATCTATGAATTGATGTGATGGGTGTTAGATTACTTGGTTAGGAATGATCTGAGTTCTCATAGAGTTTTTTGTAGGTGGTCATGCTCATATTGGTATAAAATAAAAAGGGCCAAATTAAAGATTTAATTGACAAATTTTCTGCAGGTGCTAAAAATGCTAAGTCCCCTTTGAAATTAAAAGTGCATGGCCAAGTGCGATTTATTTCAAATTTGGGTAATATATAATTGCTTGGGATTGCTGATGATTTTAAATATAATTGCTTAAGATAACTATGTAGTTTCTTTTAGAGTCTATTATAATTTTCCATATGTATTTTAAAGTTAAGTGTTATGAAAGTTAATTTTGAGATGTGATGTTAACCATCCAACTTGGAATCCAAAGGGAAGGTAAACATCCCTTACGGGAGATTTCCTCATTATTTGGAGATTCGAGTTAGAATGATTTGAAAATCCAAAGAGGAAAGAAATACCCCTTCGGGGAGGAGTTCTTTTCATTTGGATACTTGGGCTCGACAAATCCATGGAGCTTGTAGACGGAAAGAAGGCGAAGAAGTAAAGACATCAAGGATATCACATCCTCAAAATCGCTTGCATCATATTTTAGGATTAGAATTTAGGTTGTTGTTAGTGGTATGTGAAAGTTCGATAGAGATTTTAAGCCCAGATGAACTAGTCCTGAGGCTAACCAAGAGAGGGGTTAATTGGTTATTTAAAAAATTTGAGAGCAACAGAAAAAATCTTTTCGATGATTTACAGCAGAAATACGTAAACACATAAATGAAAAGATCAACCACAAATTTCACCCAAGCAGATAATAATAGAAAGCTAAAGTGTAGAAAATAATCAGAAAGAACACACCAGATTTTATAGTGGTTCGATCAACTTGACCTATGTCCACTCCCTGGAGCCTCTCCTATGGGTATTGCACTAACACAAAAGTGACTCTCCTTTTGCTCCCACAGCAAGGTGGAGAAGCCTGTACAAAACTCCTTTCCACCAACCCGGTGAGGCAGAGAACCTGAACTCCTTTCCCTTCCACCTGAAGCGGGTAGAGAACCTGGACTTCTTTCGCTTCCTCCTTAAGTAGGCAGAGAACTTGAACTCATTTTGCTTCCTCCTAAACCGGGCAAAGATCCCGGATCTTCTTGCGAACGATCCTCCTATAGAGAACACCGACACGACGAGAGACAACGAATAAAGAAGATGACTCTGATCCTTAGTTAGAGTAACCTTTGTGAATCCCTCACAAACTCTCCCTCATAAGATCCTCTCTCTCTCCCAAACTCTCTCTCTCTCTAGGGTTTCTCAGTAAAGGAAAGTGGCAAAAGATTTTTCTTATAGGAAGAAAAAGATCTTTCTTGTAGGAAGAAAAAAATCTTTTATAGGAGGGCTCAAAATTTATCCTAAATCTAAACTGGTCGGCCAATAACATCTAGGACATCCAGGACGATCAGCCTGGATGATCTGGCTTTTCTCGATGATTAGTGGAAAAAATTATTTAGATCGTCCCATATGATTCTGCGATCGTCCAGGATGATTAGGGTAAATTAAAGAATTTCATCCAAAAGACCGCTCTGGTCGTCCAGAGCAACTTGTGCTGGATGACTTAAAAATAACTTGATCGTCCAGGACGATATTGATATCATCCTGTACGATTATTCAAAAAGTGTCAAAATCATCCTGAACACCGCTCTGGACGTACAGGTGAAACATGCTGGATGGTCATGATTTTTAACACATCGTCCCGTACGATCCTACGATCGCCCAGGACGATATGACCGAATCAATCAGACATTAATTACTTTCCTTAATCACCAGACTAATTTAGGCATGATTATAATGGATCGTCCAGGACGATACACGTATCATTCGGGATGATCCTATCAAATCTCTAAAAATAAAAATTTCCTAACTTGATCTGACGGCTGAGAATTCAGATTTGAGCCAATCATCTCGTACGATGGACGGATCATCCAGGATGATCGACTTAATCAGACAGACTTAACTTGGTCGCCCTAATTAAGATTTCTATTTTTACTGGATCGTCCCGGACGATGTGAATATCATCCAGGATGATCTGAAAAAAATTTAAACAGAAACTCTTATTCACTCAAGCTATCCCCCTGAGTGTGTGTGTATAAGGTTACTTAGCTAGGGGATCAGTTATATAGCATTTGACTCAATAATGATGAAAACATATATTGGACCTAGATTTCAAAACAGACTGACTCGAGCTTGGACTTGCTTGAGCTTGTAATTGAACTTGCATACCTGAAAGATTAAACAGGCAACCAAAGATAGAAATGTTTGCTATTATTAAAATCATAATGTTTAAAATCAGATTTGCAATAATCTCTTCCTTTTTTATGATGGCAAATATTTATTAAGTAGTTTCAAATTAAATAGACAGGAGTAACCAATATATGTATGAAAGACAAATATAATTTCAAAATTCACTAAATAGAAACTACAATAAGGAGAACAACTATAAAATAAGAGCAATACAAGAAACAACTAGAACAATACATGAAACTACTAATCACTCAAAACACTAACTCCCCCTTTTGACATCACAAAAAGGAGGAACAGACACAATAATACAAGCAGAAAACAACATAAAACACAAAGTTAAAAAGGAGGTGGATCCTAATCAGAAAGAGGAGGAGCTGGTGGCTGAAAGTAACTGTGAATGGAGGTGAAGTGTGCTCCAAACCAGGAAATGCCCTGGTCGTGCTGCTATTGCTGTTGAGCAACATTGTCATTGAAGCGCTGCAGATCCTCAATGTGTTGCTGCTCCTGGGCAGCCAGATAAGAATCAAATCGGGCCTCCCACTGGTCAAACCGCTACACCATATGATCAAAAGGGGATGTAATACGGAGGGGAGTAGGTGCATCAGGTACAGCAGGAACAGGAAAAACTTCTTCCTCTTCCTCCTCAACATCCCGGGCGGGCTCCGGATGTAGTTGGGTACTGTGGAGTACATGAAAGGAATTGTTTGTTAAGTAGGAGGGAGGGATATTGATAGGGACTGGATATTACAGGTCGTATTTTGTCTCCAAATTATATGCAATGATGTGTCCTAGAGTTAGATTTGGATGTCGTATATGGACCGGATCCCTAATGGTAGTGAGATGCTTGATATATCTGAAAAGGATATTAGTAGCATTGAATTCCTGGTGAGCCATGATGTAATAGGTGGTCAGAGACAGTAAAGGGGTGATGCAAATGTGGTCCCCAGCCTTTGGGATGATGGAGGAACGAAGGACATATTGAATGGTATGGGCATCCTTAAGGAGGGAAGTGCAAGCATTATCGTGGTAGGGTACGTTGGTATTTCTAAGGAAGCGATTAGCGACACTCCAATCATAATCAGGATCAGAAACAAGGATGTGGAGTTTGTCACCAGAGACAGAGAGTTGAAAGATATGGTGAAAATTCGGGGCTGTGAGTTCTACAGGTCGCTGATTAACATAGGAGTGAAGGGTGGAGTAGTCAGCAGTTATGTGAAGATTTGCGAAGAAGACTCGGAGAAGTTCAGTGCTAAATGGGAAGGACAGTATGAGGATGAAGGTGTGGGAGGTATGTGCAAATAGATCTAGGACAGGGTAAGTGAGAGTGCGGGGGTTGACGATCTTGGATTGTTTGATTCCAACTTTAAGATATCATTGGAAGGCAGACTGATCGGCTGCATTTGGAAAGCAGGGATCAACATTTCCCCACGAGGATCTCATACTGTACTTCCTAGATCACTTTCCACCAGCAATTAGAAACACAAGAGAAAGTGTGGAAGGAAGAGATATGAAGAAAATTGAAGAAAATGGCTGTTTAAATAGAAACCGGCCGGATCGTCCCGTACGATCGCAGGATCGTCTAGGATGATATGAGTAATTATGACATCCAAGATGATTGGTAAAAAAGGCGGTTGGATCATCCAGGATGATCAAAGATCATCCAGGATGATTAGAGAAAGGCGATCGTCCCGAGGAGTCAAGCTGGATGACCATTGACGAAAAGTATCATCCAGGATGATGAGGTGGATCGTCCGGGATGATATGTAATAAATACATAGGACGGGCAAATTTGAATCATCCAACTGTTGACACATGGATCGTCAAGGATGATGAGGTGGATCGTCCAAGATGATGAATAATAATTGGTGCATTCTCAGCCGTTTGATCAAGATCAAGAAATATGGATCATATTGCCTAGGATGATGTAAGGATCGTCCCAGATGATCACCAATAATTAATGGAACTCAGCCGTTTGATCAGAGTGGGGATGATTTGAATGGATCATCCAGGATGATGTATGGATCATCCATGATGAAGACGATCGTCCAGGATGATTTGGGGATCGTCTGGGATGATGTGAAGAAATAGTGAAAAGGATGGAGGATGGAGATAAAAGATTAGGGATCCAAAAAACACATACAATAAAATGAAAAACAAAAACAGAGTAAATAAAACTCGAAACAAGAGACACAAAAACAACGATTAATTTTTTTTTTTTGAATCGATCTGCTCCAGTAAATAAAAATATTTCCTTAATTTTGAATTTAAAAAACCAATAAGAAGATGATCGACAGCGCTGAAATTCAGAAAAGTTAGAAAATTGACTTTCGTAACTCCCACCTCGGACACCTTACAGGTGCAAATTCCTTTCAAAAAAAAAATCCAATTCATAAGAAAAGAAATTAGATTCGAAAAGAGATCCTTTCAAGCCTCATTCCAGAAAAATATCTGATATAATAGTATTACAAAGTAAGAAATCAGAAATCATGATTTTCGTTGCAAGCTTTTGAAAATATTAATGATTCATGGATTTTTCTAAGACCTTTAAAGATCTGAAAGGGAAAAAAGCCTATTTCTTTGCGGGCTAATTTTATGCCCCCCTTTTTTTTTAATTTGTTTGGCACTTTGCGCATCTTTTAATTTTTGATACACTTTGTGTATTCTTTCAATTTTTGGTGACATTACGCATCTTTTCAGTTTGGGCTAATTTTGTGCCTCTTTTCATTTTGGCGCTCTTTGCGCATCTTTTGTAGGCTTTCTCCCTCTCAAAATCGTTAAAGAATCTCAGCTGTAAAATTACCTTCCAGATATAAGAGACGATAGAGATGACTCTCTACAATAAGGAAGAGTAATGCACAAAACAAAAACCATACATCGTATGATAAGTGTAATCACTTGGTTCACAAAATCATAATAATGACTCAAAAATTTTTAAAATACTATTCATATGAGGTAGATTACTATAGGAAGATAAAATAGATCTGTATTTCAAAAACTAACTTTTTAATTTTGAAGAAGATTTTTATCCAAAAGAAATAATACACCGTTAAAGGAGTTAGAGGAAGAGAAACAATCATCAATGTTTCTACCCTTTAATAGATCCAGTGGAATCAATCACTGCTTATCAGCTTCCAAATAAAAATAAGGCAAAACTCTTAGTCAAAAATCTAGTTTATCAGTAGTAGTGAGCAGTAATCTGATTTTGAAAGAGATAAAATAGTAAATAACAACAAGTAGAAAATCGCATCAAAATAAATACTCAAATCAAACTAAAACCAAGGCTAAAACAGAAATCAGCAGAAAAACAAAAATAACAGAAAATAGATAATCAAATCAAACAACTAACTAATATAAATAGAATGAAAAATAGATAAATCAAAAATCAGTAGTCATCAGAATCCAGCATTTATGTCAATCACACCTAATCTGGTCCTTAAAATGTTGAATGAGTCAAAGGCCAGTTGTTTAGTAAATATGTCAGCCAGCTAATTTTCATATGCTACATGATGTAGCTCAATGTCCCCTTTTGTAACATGGTCCCTAATGAAGTGATGCCTTATATCAATATGTTTGGTTCTAGAATGTTGGATTGGATTCTTAGAAATGCAGATTGCACTAGTATTATCACATAGAATAGAAATTGAGCCCACAAGTAATCCTAAATCCAAGACTTGTTGCTTCAACCAAAGAACTTGGGCCACACAACTTCTTAAGGCATTGTACTCAGCTTCAGTAGTGGAAAGTGCAATTGAGTTTGGTTTTCTCTTGGACCAAGAGACTAATGACTGTCCTATGGATTGATAAGTTCCAGAAGTGCTCTTTCTATCCACCCTACACCTTACAAAGTCAGAATCAGAATATTCAATAATCTCAAAAGAGGTGTTGTGCCTAGGGTACCAGATTTCTAGGTTTGGTGTCCCTAAAAGATATCTAAGAATTCTCTTAATAACAGTCAGGTGGGACTCTTTAGGATCAGCCTGAAACCTAGCACAAAGATAAACACTAACATGATATCAGGTCGGCTAGCAGTCAAGTAAAGCAGTGATCCAATTATTCCTCTATACTTCTTTTGATCAACAGATTTTCTACTTGAATCCTTATCTAACTGAATAGAGTAGCTCATGAGAGTGTTGATTGGCTTGGATTTATCCATTTCATATTTCTTCATAATATCCTTAGTGTATTTAGATTGATTGAGAAAGGGTCCATTATCCATTTGCCTTATGCTAAACCCCAAAAAGTAGGACCATTCTCCCATCATACTCATCTCAAACTCCTTACTCATAAATTTAGAAAACTCATCACATAAGTGTTTATTAGAAGATCCAAAAATTATATCTTCAACATAGATCTGGACAATGAGTAAATCATCCCCTACTCTCCTCAGAAAAAGGATGGTGTCTACGCTCCCCTTAACAAGCCCTCTTTCTAATAGGAATGTGCTAAGCCTCTCATACAAAGCTCTGGGTGCCTATTTCAATCCATATAGGGCCTTTTTAAATTTGTAAACATGATTTGGATATTGGGAACTCTCAAAACCTGGGGGTTATTCTACAAAGGCATCCTCTTTTATTACCCCATTTGGATATTAGGAACTCTCAAAACCTGGGGATGATCTGGCTTTTCTAGACGATTAGTGGAAAAAATTGTTCAGATCATCCTATACGATTCTACGATCGTCCGGGATGATTAGTGTAAATTCATGAATTTCATCTAGAAAACCGCTCTGGTCATCCAGAGGAACTTGTGCTGGATGACCTAAAAATGACTTGATCGTCCAGGACAATATTGATATCGTCCTATATGATTAGTTCAAAAAATACTAAAATCATCTTAAACACCGCTCTGGATGTATAGGTGAAACATGCTGGATAGTCATAATTTTTAACGCATCATCCCGTACGATCCTGTGATCGTCCAGGACGATATGATCGAATCAATCAGACCTTAATTACTTTCCTTAATCGCTAAACTAATTTAGGCATGATTGTAATGGATCTTCCAGGATGATACATGTATCATCCGGGATGATCTGATCAAATCTTTAAAAATAAAACTTACCTAACTTGATCGGGCAGCTTAGAATTTTTGATTTGAGCCTATCATCCCATACGATGGATGGATCGTCCAGGACGATGTGCTTAATTAGACAGACTTAACTTGGTCGCCCTAATTAGGGTTTCTATTTTTACTGGATCGTCCAGGACGATGTGAATATCATCCAGGATGATCTGAACAAAATTTGAACAGAAACTCTAATTCACTCAAGCTCTCCCCCTGAGTGTGTGTGTGCAAGGTTACTTAGCTAGGGGATCAGTTACAAAGCATTTGACTCAATAATGATGAAAAAAAACATTGGACCTAGATTTCAAAATAAACTGACTCGAGCTTGCATTGGCTTCAGCTTGTAATTGAACCAGCGTACCTGAAAGATTAAACAGGCAACCAGAGACAGAAATGTTTGCTATCATCAAAATCATAACCTTTAAAACTAAATTTGTAACAGTACGCGGCCATTTTTAAATTCTGCAGACCGTGGATTGTAATTAAGTGGCTCTTACCATATGGACTTTATATTTATTTAATGATTTATTGATTCTTTATATTGCTTGTGCCTTAGAAATTGCAAGCTTTTTTAGGTTTCTTTATTAAAAGTCACTTTTGATTTAGCCTGGAGGTGCTCGTAGGCTCATAAGACTATGCTAAAAACTTTTTCTACTCTAACTAAATAAAAATATCATGCTCACATATAAATTTAAATGATACTTCGCATGCGTCATATTAATTCTTCTCTAATTTGTTAGGCACCTTCCTGCATGCTGGTTCTGACAGACCTCCTGGCCTATTAGGTTGTAGTTCTGCCAAGGGATGCTATGCAATCTCCAAGGAAAAATCTATATTTAAGCCTTTTTAAAATTGCTTCATATTATTTGTACATTCAAGGTCAACTAGTATATATTGTATTAGAAATAAATTAAAGAGTCAAAATTTTAATTATATTTTGAGGCATAATCATCCTATATAAGTCAAGGGACCAATTAGGATGCTCTCTAGACATCGAACCCAACTTTTAAAAAACGTAAATAACAGTTTTACCCATCTTTCATAAAAGACTAAATACATAGATTTAAAGCGCCTAGGTGGTTAGGTGGCTCCCTAATCCAGGCTAGGATTAGTCCAAATTTGCATCGCATTAGCTAGGTATTGGCCACTATTATTTAATTCCCAAATTAGACTTAAGATTTGGGGCAAACCCAAAATCATAAGTCCATAACTTTAAGAATATAATCCTAATATTCTAATAAATTACCAACTTGAATCAAAATTTCTCTTCAAACAAAAATTTAAAGCCCAACAAATAGGATAGAATGGGACATATCTGAATTATTTCAGAATCTCAAAATACCTCCTACTTTTCATCCTTTGGCTTCTAGAAATAAGTGCTCAAATTTGATCCAATCCCAATTAAAATTTTAACCTCATACCTTTGATATCACTCCTTAAACATTCAAAAATGAAATTTATATTATTATATTAATCGAGAGTATTCATATGAAACTCAAGTTTCCTATAGTGTAAATAACTATAAGGGGTTTCCCTTAAGGGAGATCTAAAGACCCCATGTCGACTTTAAAAATTAATTAATTCTTTTTGGCAAAATTAAGATCAATGACGATGATTGTTATCATCATATTGGAATGATTGATAATAAACCATATTTTCTTTCTTTGGGAATATATATCATTTATTATCATGACTTTGAATGAAAAATTAATGTTAGTTCATCCATAATATCATAGTCAAATACTCAATCAAATGTTATTTTGACCATTCAGGGCCATGTGTAGTTCTTCCTTGAATTTGACTATCATAATCATGATGAAACTTGCAATTTTGTTATCTGAACCTATTAGAAAATGATATTTTTGCGCAAGGTGATATAGCATTCATGATGATGTGTTCGACTTTGAAACTAAAATTCTAGAAATTAAATTTACTCAAAGAAATTAATATTCTAAGTGTTCTGCACTCTTGCCAAAGCAAAGCAATAAGCTTTTTTCAAAAACCAAAAGTGTCGACTCCACTAGGGATTAATCTCTCTCTCAATCTTTAATAATGCTTAAAAATTTATTAAATTGATAGTATTGACTACCTTCCTTTTGTTGATTCCTCTACTCATTTCTTCCTCAGAAGAGCGCGGCCAATAACAAAAAGAAAAATTAACAAGAGAGGTGAGTGAGGAAACCTCTGAGAAAATCTAGGCTTTAACATTTCTCCCCAAGTTAGTTGGTTGAATGAAAGACTCAAGCTAATTCTTAGGATTTTCATATCGATTTTATAAACCTTCATGATTGAGTGAAACTCAACATGTTGAGTTTCAAAATTTAACAAAATTTAAAGATCTGTCAATTTCAAATTCAAGAAAAATTCCTTTTAAAATGATTAAGATCAATCTCAAATACTATTGCCAAATGTTATGCCACAACATCTCCTTGTAACTTAACAAATGTAATGAGAATTTAAATTTCTCCAAGTCATAAGAGATTTTTATATCTTACTACCATATGTAACATTATATCCCTTATAACTCGGCAAATGTGACAAGACACAATCATTTAAGATTTCTCAAATTTGACTTCTAATCTCTAATTCAAATCCTCTTTTTTTAATTTTAGATAATCAATTTTCCTGTAATGGTTAGAAAACTAATCTTTTCTCTCGACCAAGATATGTATGCTGAAGAATTAATCCGTAATAATTCAATCCAGTTGTGGATAGGGTTTCAGACCATCAAGTTGACTGTTAATGGGGGAGTTATAGTTAATCTGGCTGCTAAGGATGAAAAAGACTCCCACTAGTTGAAGTTATTGTTGGGTCAGGGATTGAATCCCCCGCTCCCAAAATAGAGGTCGCTGCCACCCCCATACCCACTACATCCTATGTAAGGGAAGATGAGAAGTTAAAATATGTTATTTATACTAAAGTCAAGTCTATGTTTGAAATAAGGGAAAGCTCTAGGATCCCCTTCACTAGTAAGAATCAAAGGAAAATCTACGTGTGATGAGTCAGGAAGAAGATCACCAAATCTAAGAAAATTGCTGAGTTGAAAGCCTTGGTTCAGGTAAAGCCTGACACTGTTGAGGAGCTTCCTATTCCTACCTCTTCTCAACTCCTTTAAGAGAGTTATTTTTACCCCTTTGCTGTAGCTACAAGGGAGGAGAGGGAACTAGGATAAATAACTCTCCACCATGCCTAGTGGATTACCAATACAGGAAAATTAGCCATTACCGGCTGATTTCTCAAGTGAAATTAGGTGAATTTCTGACAGTAGTGAGGTTTTCTGACAAATTTTTTTCTACCAGTATAAACGACGTAGGAAACTAAAACTCACAGTTTATTTTACAGTAGCATTTATTTCCAGTGGTTTTTCAGTAGCCATAGCCACCAAAAAATTAAAAACAATTATTGAAAAAATGAAGCAGCCCGGCTGCCCACCGGTGCTCCTTGCCTGCCCAGCTACCTCCCATGCTGCCCATAGTCACCTATCAACCTGCCTGATTGCCTCCAGTGCTGCACACTACCCTCCAAGACTACTGCCTACCAGGCTGCCCGCCTGCTTGCCAGGTTGCCCGCCTGCACTACCCATAATCGCCTACCCTGCTGCCCGCCTGCCAGCCGACCATGGGATTCAAACTAAGTCCAAAAAAACTTCAAAGACTCAACCAGTTTGCTGGAAGGGTAAATATGTTAAAACTGCAACTCTTTTCTATCTAAAATAAAATTATTAAAAACCACCAGAATAGCCCTAAAAAAATTCATCGGAATCAAAATCATCAAAAATCTTCCAAAAAATAGTATGCCGGGAAGCCACCAAAAAATTCCACTGGTACATAACAAAATTTTCTATAATGTTTAGTGCTAAAAAGACTCCTAAGGAAAACAATCAAACGAGTAGAATGTTGAGAAATATCATTTACACTTGTGCTGCCCAAGCAGCTGAAACCAAACAACAGTGCCCAAAACTCCTGAAGGGGGTGATTTCACATAGATTTGAAAAGTAGATTTTAAAAGGAGAGAAGTTTGAAGCAATGATTCTAATACCTCATCTTGTGAGAAAAAATAAGAAATATGTGAGACAGCCAGCCACCTCTGCACTAGTAGATGGCTACCACTGGGTGCCTCGCCTCCCATCAACCAAGATAGAGGAGATTATTTTAATTGGATCTAGAAAAGACTAACATCACAGAGGTAGACCGTTGATGCCTCCTGCAAACACTTCAAAGCTGGCCTTACTTGTAGTCAAGTCCCAAGAGGAGGACACATATAAGAAATTGTTAAAAGTTAAGGGAAAGAGGCCAGAGTCCCCATGAAAATAGTATGTGCCTAAGAAGTTTAGCAAGAGTGAAGATGTTCAAACACTTGCTGATCTCCCAAGACTCCCTATTCAGGAAAGTGAGGGCTACATCTCACTTGATGTAAGTGTCTCTACTTCTCAAGCTCCTCCATCTCCTCCAAGGAAGATGCCCCATAGCCTATTATTTATGCCACCCTTGTGACTACCGACCCCAGGACAATCAAAGGGGAAGGGATAGTTCTCAGAACTGATGATGAGATGATTGACCAAATAATGGAGGAGCTGAAAGTACGAGATGCGCCAAGAGGGGGGGTGAATTGGTATTTTAAAAATTTAACCCTACACAAGAGTTCTAATTTTTTTTTTTGTATTTTCAAAACATAATTTAACGACTAACGTGCGGAAGCAAATACAACGTTCACAACTACGAAATTGATAGTTCAATTTTTGGATTTTACACTACAATATTTAAATACCGATTTTTCACCAAGCAATTAAAACGCACAAATTTAAAGCATGAAAAGTAAAGTACGGTAAACAGGAAAAAACACACCAGAGATTTTTATAGTGGTTCGGTCACTTGACCTACGTCCACTCCCCGGAGTCCTCTACTCCGGGATTTGCACTAATAAAAGTTGACTCTCCTTTTGCCCCCACAGCAAGGCGGAGAAGCCTTTACAATACTCACTTTCACCTCCCTCGGTGCGGCGGAATACCAAACGCTATGTCACCCTCCTGGTGACGGCAGCGGACCTTCTCCTTTTTCTCCCTCCTGGAGATGGCAGAGTACCTTGGCGATGTTGATCTTGAAGTGACTCTTCCCTCGAGAACGTTCTTGAAGCTTCCAAAGCCACAAGAGGAGCAAAGCATGCAGCTAGCTTGGAGCCACCATGTGATCCCCTCACACTACTTCTCCCTCACGCTCAAGCTCACCTTCACCTTCCTCTCTCAAGCCCTAGATCTCTCCAAAAACTTCTCTCTACGAATCCCCTTCTTCCTCTAAGCCTCTCACAGCAAAGGATTGATCAACAACTCCTTTAGAAAAATAATAAGTTATTTTTTATATCAGGCTTCAGAAAACCCTAAAAATTTCAACTTTTGCGTTTCTGTTCGTACAGTACGATTTATAATCGTACAGTACGATCAGTTCAATTATAGCTCCGTCCAGTACGAGTACAGACGAACAGGTATCGAATTTTATTCATATCGTACAGTACGATAGGTATATCGTACCGTACGATGCTATTGATTCGTACTGTTCGTACGGGATGAACTGTGGGACGAACCTCGGAACGAAAGAACTCGTCTCTGTCAGTCGTCCAGCACTCATTGAATCGTACAGTATGAATAGTGTTTTTCATGATATCGTCCTGTACGATATGAATATCGTCCAGTACGATCAGTTCAAAATATCTTGGGATCGTCTGGTACGATCGCTGGGACGAAGAAAATCGTCTCTGTCAATCGTCCAGCACTCCACCAGTCGTACAGTACGATCAGTTCATTTCTTGATATCGTCCAGGACGAACAGAACATAAAACCTTGGTTTCGTCTGGTACGATCTCTGGGATGAATGAAATCGTCTCTGTCAGTCGTACAGTACGATATACGATCGTACAGTACGATCGACATATTAATTAGAAACCAACGTTTATTTCCTGATTAGGGAGATAATTTTGGCAAGTTTTAATTAATCGTACAGTACGAATATTATCGTACAGTACGATCAGTTCAGCAAATCAAATTTGAAAACTTACCAAACTTATTCTGGCGGCTAGGGTTTCACAATTACATATTATCGTACAGTACGATATGGATCGTACAGTACGATAAGTTTGTAAACATAAACATTAGAAAATTAGCCGTTAGCCTGAGTATTTTAATTAATCGTACAGTACGATCCAAGATCGTACAGTACGATGTGTTAAAAAAAATTAATCATTTTAAAAGAAAAAATCTCCCCCTGTGTGTGTGCATTGTTGCTCCTTTCACATGCATGCTTCTGTGGCAGACTCAAAAAGAAAAATTAAAGAAATAAAAATTACAGACTCTTCAACATCCTATTCTACCCAATTTGAGTCTCCAGCAATCTTTAGCAGTGTGCATCTGACCTGAAATGTTAGTCCTCATATACAAAGATTAAATATTTGTAATCAAACGGAAGTCTATATGTACTCAGAAAGTATTAGTTGTCACCATCAAAATTAAGTGCTCGGGATCCTGGATTTCAACAGGAGCCTCTTGAGTTTGTAGAGGACCTCAAACTATAAGAGATTTTCATTAAGTTGGTTGAGAAAGAGTTCTATGGCATGATGAATTATAGTGGGTACTTACCCATTAACCCCAAGTCTCTGGAGGGGAGACTAGTCGATGAGGTTGTCCAAGAGATTCGATACATCATTAAGAAGAAAGAGGCTATATAAGCCTTCAACCAAGATTTAAATGATCTCTTGATGGATGTCAATGAAGCAACTACTGGTAGCATTTGTATAGTTGAGATAAGAGCATCAGTCAAAGATGTGAACCCAGTAGACATAGAACAAATAGAGAAGAAGATTCAGTAATGGTTGATTCTAATTCAGATGGGTCAGTCAGACTGAGAGATAAGGATGAATACATCAAGAACCTGGAAAGGAAAGTTGAGGAAATATTTCTGAGTGTAGAGGAAATACAAAGTCAGTTTGCTAACATACAGCAACCTCAGCTTAACCAGTCATAGCCTGTAGTACATACATTGGGTGAGCATAGAAAAAAACCAGATTCAAGCTTAAGAATTCTAGAGTTAACTCCAATAGTTCCCCCGACACCTCCAATGTTCCCTTCAGTCTCTCTAGTGCTAAATAAAAAAGACATTAAGCATATGATTGAGAACCAGGTAAGGGAGGCTCTAGCCCATTCCAAAGGGGCCATTTCTATTCTGAAGGGTAGGCCCTACCCTGAAGAATATGACTTAGTTCCTTACCTGAAGAGCTTTGTGCCACTTGCATTCAAAGTATTTAGTGGAATCAAAAACCTAAGGTATCATCTGGCCCACTTTCGTGTAAGTTATTATAATGTATGAGGGTTAGAAACTCCTATTTTTTCATTTTATTAGTAGTATCTCTGGAATCTCTTTTAAATGGTATGCCAATCTACCGAACAGTTCGGTAGAACCTTTGCTGAGGTAGAGGGTCTATTCTTATAGAGATTCTCTAGAGCTCATAATCGAATAATTATGGGCAATCTGGTCATTGAAAAGTAGAAGCCATGAGAGTTTCTCGTTGTGTAAATCTTAAAATGGTGAAATCTCTCGATGAAGTATGAAACCTAGCTGCAAGAATAACATGTAGTGAAAATTCTTCTAAAGAATATCCATAGGCCTATTACTTTTCTACTGAAAGGGTTTATAATCAAAACTTTTGAAAAACTTCTTAAATAAGCAAATAACCTACCAGAAGAGGCTTTTTGGATGCCATTCCTAAAGGACCAATCTGATGAGAAGAAGTCCAACAAACCTCAAAAATCTTTTGAGAAGAGGGAAGCCAGAGTCTCCTCAGTAAACAAGGGGAAGAAATTGGTTAGTGGTCAATCAAGTGGCCCTTCACCATAATAGATTCAAAAATAACCATTTTAGGTAACCCCTCAGCCTACTAGGGAGTCTTACTCAATCTCTTTAAAAGTGATATTAGCGAAAGCCTATCCATTTAAAAGAGAGTCCGTAAGAAAGATCTTCAACAGTCATTTAAAGAACTCAGACTTTAGATTGTCGAAGGCCAAGAAGCCGGAAGAGGCAAATAAATGATTCCAAATTTTTCCCCTACCACTGCATGTTGGGCCACTCGATTAAAGATTGTGTTATCCTTAAGGACTGACTTGAGAAGAATTTCATATAGGGTAACAATATATTAACAGAAGAATACTTGGTAGATCCAGATCAGGGGTCCATCAAGATAATTTTAGATAAAAATTCTAACATTTCTCTATTAATTGAAGATGGTTGGGATATTACTTTATCCTGGACAGTTAAAAAGTTTATTAACAATTCTTTTCATCTTTCTCAATAGTTATTGATTAGAGCCCGAGGCCCGATCTGAGAGGTTGACCTGCAGGCTTCATAGGAGAACGATAAGATGGTTCCTCTTCAGTAGTTGTAGGAACTACTATAATCAATAAAATGAAAAAGAGTAAAACTTTTTATTGAGCGGTAACATGCTGATGAGAGATGTATCCAGGTGATGGATAGGGGCATAAAACCTCTGTTCCCATTGATGTTATCTCACTTTTACTTTGGCCCATCAAAGGCAAAGGGTCTTCAAAAACCTGACTCTCTAGATTTTACCTCTTAAGGGGGAGATGAATCGGAAATCTTATCAGATAGTTATACCCCTGAAGCTAACTTTTAGGGGAGGGCCATCATGATAGATCATTCAAATTTGAACTCCCATTCAGAAAATGATGTTGCATTGCCTACAAAGAGCATAAACCTTATCATAGTTTGTCCTCCCGAGAAGATCATGGAGGTACAACTCTATGATTATAAATTCTTACCCACTAGGTTTCCTCTTTAGGAAAAAAAGGCAAAAAAGTTATCTCTAATGATCCAAGTTAAAACCCGACACTCCAAATTTACTTCTAGGAATTGCCAATCATAATTTTTTACTTTATATTACTCTAAATATGGAAAACTTTAAGTTATCTAGAGTCCTTTTTGAACTGGGTACATTAGCCAATGTGATGAACATAAAGACTCTCACATACATTAGAGTGGACACACGTAAGCTCACTACTAATAAAATGGTGTTGTGTGAGTTCAATGAGAAAGGTGAGAAGACTTTAAGTTCAATCACACTCCTTTTCAAGATAGGAGAGTTAAAAATTGAAGCTAAATTTCACATAATTGATTTAATAATGTTGCAAATCTAAATTCAAGGAATATGCTTTTGATGATAACAAACATTTCTATCTCTATTTGATTGTCTAACTTATTAGGTCCACATGATCAAGTACAATCCAAGTTAGCTCAAGATTGAGTCAGTCTATATGTGGTTCATGTTTAATGTAATTTTTCCCTTTCTTGAGTCAAATGCAATGTAATTGATCTCCTAGCTAAGTAACCTTACACACACACACTCAGGGGGAGATTTTTAGTGAATTAGAGTTTCTATTTTTAATTTTTTGTTCATATCATCTTGGATGATATTCATATCGTCCTGGATGATCCAATGAAAATAGAAACCTTAATTAGGGCGACCATGTTAAGTTGGTTTAATTAAGCAGATCATCCTGGATAATAGACCCATCATACGAGATGATATGCTCATATTGGAAAATTCCAGCCGCCAGACTGAGCTAGGCAAGTTTTATTTTTAGAGATTTGGTCTGATCGTCTCGGACGATACGTGTATCGCCCTGGATGATTCTTTACAATCATGCCTAAATTAGTTTGGTGATTAAGGAAAGCAATTAATATTTGATTGATACGATCATATCATTCTGGACAATCACAATATCGTACGAGATGATACATAAAAAATCCTGATCGTCCAGTGCCTTTCACCTGGATGACCCGAACTGTATTCAGGATGATTTTAGGTAAGTTTGAAATATTTATACAGGACAATATACATATCATCTCGGATGATCAAGTCATTTTAAAATCATCCAGCATGTTTGACCTGTATGTCCAGAGCTGTGTCCCGAACAATTTTGGGCAATTTTGAACTAATCATAGAGGATGACTTATGTATCATCCTGGATGATAAAGTCATTTTCCTTTAATCATCCAGGCCTTTCTCATAGACGTCTTGAACTATCCTATGGACTAAATTCCTAATTTACACTAATCATCCTGGATGATCGTAGAATCATACGGGATGATCTGAACAAACTTTGTCTTCTAATCATCCAAAGAAACAAATCATCCAGGCTGATATATGAGATTTTACACTGATCGTACAGGATGATCCTTCGATCGTCCTGGATGATCTTTGACGACCAGTTGAGATTTAGGGAAATTTTTTATCCCTCTTATTTAAGATCTTTTTCTTCCAACAAGAAAAATTTTTTACCACTTTCCTTACTAGAGAAAACCTTGAGAGAGAGAGAGAGAGCTTGGGAGAGAGAGAGAATCTTGTGAGGGGGAGTTTATGAGGGGTTCACAAAGGTTTCTCCAAGTAAGGATCTATGTCATCTTCTCCGGTCGTTGTCTGTTGTCTTTTTGATGGTTATGTGGTAGGATCATCCGCAAGAAGATCCGGGTTCTCTACCTGCTTCAGGAGGAAGCGAAAGGACTCTAGGTTTTGTGCCTGCTTCAGGAGGAAGCAAAAGGAGTTCAAGTTCTCTGCCTCACCAGTTTGGTGGAAAGGAATTTTTGTATAGGCTTCTCCACCTTGCTGTGGGAGCAGAAGGAGAGTGACTTAGTGTTAGTGCTATACCCGGAGGGGAGGCTCCGAGGAGTGGACATAGGTGAAGTTGACCGAGATTGAATATCTGCACATCATCACATTATTGTAATTGGTTTTAAAAATATTCAAAAAGATTTTTCTAAATCATTGTTTGCTCACAAATTTTTAAAACTAACAATTCACCCCCCCCCCCCCCCCCCTCTTGGTTAGCCTCATGACTAGGTCATAAGGGCTTAACATCCCTAACGAACTTTTAAATGATCTCCTTCAACACGCTTTTAGGTAGACCCTGGATCCATGAGTATAGGATGGTTCCATCTACCCCACACCAATGCATCAAGTTCTAATGAGACAACATTGAGTACTTGATTAAGGGAGATTTGCAATCATTCTCCATTCACGAGATCGAGATCTATGAAGATGCTTCATACTACGCACCTAAAGGGTCCACTTCCTATTATAAAGGCGAGATCATAATTAAAGAGGAGAAAGAAAATGAATAAAGTTTAAAAGGAAATCAAAAATCAAAAGGAGAAAAAGAAAAAAAACTGAAAAATACAGTAATCATATAGTGAAGATGACCTCAAGGGCGTCATCTTTAGGCCTCCAAATATTTTACCCAAAAGAGGTAGGAGGATGGCTCAAAGAGCATGTGGTCGAGGCCACGGTCCATTCGAAAGAAGAATACCCCCTGATGTACATAGATTTGGATTCAAGTTCTGATGAGGAATCGAAAGTACAGGGCGTAATAATTCCTTTTAATTATCAAAAAATAAATTTTTCTCCAAAATTTGATCTCACTTTAGAGTAAGATAGTGATTTAGAGGGTGACACTTCAAAAGTTTAAAGTAACAAGCAGGGTTAGTAATTAAGGAATCTCTTAACATAGATCATGAAGTAAGGAAAGTCTAAAATTTTTTTCCTGGCCCCTCCACTTCATGGAATGAAGATGATGTAATACTTGAGGAGGCAAATTTTAATGAATTAATAGAATTACCTCTAACACTACCGTTGCCAGGTCCCAAGTCCTGGATGAGAAAAGTGGAGGGTTGCGTTAGGTAGTCGACAGCCAGCATAAAACTTGTGGAATAATAATGACATGAATCCTTTAAAAAATTATGCTAATGCTAGGGCGTCCCCTGGAAGCGATCCATTGTATGGCCTGAATACAACGACAAGTGTGCAAGGGCCGCTGCACCACCGCCCGGGTGCAGTGTTAAGTAGGTAAGGGTTCCCACATCAAGGATGGATGTGTGCAAAGAAGCTAGTCTATGAAACTAAAATTAGGATAGGAACTTGGAATATAGGTTCTCTTATAGGAAAATTAATAGAATTACTAGATATTATGATTAATAGGAAGATAAATATATTGTGCATTCAGAAAACTAAATGGGTTGGAGAGAAGGCCAAGGAGATTGATTGTTTAGGATTTAAACTTTGGTATTCGGGTAGGAGTCGTACTAGAAATGGTGTAGGCGTGATTTTAGATAAGAGTTTGAAGGATAATGTTATAAATATTAATAGAATTAGAGATAGAATTATAGCTTTAAAGATTATTGTTGATGCTAAGATTGTTAACACTATAAGTGCTTATGCTCCTCAAGTGGGTTTGGATATGGATTCAAAATTAAAATTTTGGAATGACTTAGAAGAATTAATACAAAAGATACCTCTTGAAGAAAGAGTTTTTATTGGAGGAGATTTTAAAAGCATTCATGGTGGCCATGAGTTTGGAATGACAAATGAAGGTGGTAAGTCCATAATAGATTTTTTTTTAGCTTATGATTTTTTAATTGCTAATACCTTATTTAAGGAATGAGCATCTCATTACTTATAAAAATGAAAATATCACAACTCAGATTGATTATTTTCTTATAAGAAAAGTAGATCGTTTAGATTGCAAAGATTGTAAAGTTATTCCGAGTGAAAATTTATGTACCCAGCATCGTTTACTTGAAGATAATGGGGCAGAAAATAAAAAATAAAGTAAAATGATATTCTAGGATTAGATGGGGGTATTTAAAGAATATTAATAAAAATATTTTTGAGAGTAAGATTTTAAATCTTAAGATTTTGTTTGTGCATGAGGATGCTAATGTTATGTGGGAAAAAGTGGCTAGTGATATTAAGAATATTGCAAAAGATGTGCTTGGAGTTTCAAAGGGAAAAACTCCTAATAGTAAAAATAGTTGGTGGTGGAATCCAAATGTGCAAGAAAAGATTAAAAATAAGAAGATTTCTAATAAAAATTGGTTTAATTATAAAAATTCTGATAATTGCAAAATATATAAAGAGGCACGTAAGGAATCTAAGAAAGCAATATGCGATGCAAAGAGTTTAGCTTTTAGTGATTTATATAATAGATTAGATACTAAGGAGGGAGAAAGATATATATATAAGTTAGCCAAACAAAGAGATAAAAGTAGTAGGGATTTAGTTCAAGTGAAGTGTATTAAGGATGAAGATCAAAAAGTACTTTTTTTAGAAGATGATATTCAAGAAATGTGGATGAGATATTTTGCTAAAATTTTTAATGAAGAATGTGAAAATCAAATTGACTGTAGTGACCTTAGCACCCTAAATAAAAAAAAAATATTTTTATTTTTATCGGCGTATTAGTAAAACTGAAGTTAGAGAGGCTTTAAAGAAAATGAAGGGTGAAAAAGCTGTTGGACCTGATGATATTCCAATAGAGGTGTGGAAATGCTTAGGAGAAGAAGGAATTTCTTGGCTTACTAAACTTTTTAATACTATTTTGATGACTAAAAAGATGCCAGATGAGTGGAGAATGAGCGTGTTAATCCTTATTTTTAAGAATAAAGGTGATGCACAAGATTGTGCGAATTATAGAGGAATTAAGTTAATGTGTCATACTTTAAAACTATAGGAATGAGTTATGGAGCATAGGTTGCGCCGTGATACTAATGTTTCTCAAAATCAATTTGGATTCATGCCGGGTAGGTCTACTATGGAAGCCATACATTTATTAAGAGGTTTGATGGAGAAATATAAAGAGAATAAGGAGGATTTACATATGATATTTATTGATTTAGAAAAAGTATATGATAAAGTTCCAAGAGAAGTGCTATGGAGAGTTCTTGAAAAGAAAGGAGTTAATAACACTTATATTCAAATCATTAAAGATATGTATGCAGGAGCTATTACTTGTGTTCAAACACAAGGTGGTTTGACCAAGTATTTCCCTATTTCGGTTGGATTACATCAAGGATCAGCCTTAAGCCCGTATCTTTTTGCTTTAGGCATGGATGTTCTCACTAAACATTTGCAAGAGGATGTACCTTGGTGTATGCTTTTTGTTGATGATATTCTTCTTGTTGATAAGACTAGAGAGGGAGTTGAAGGTAAACTAGAATTGTGGAGGTCAACCTTAGAGTTTAAAGGTTTTCGCTTGAGTAGATCTAAAATAGAATATATGGAGTGTAATTTTAGTAATAATAGACCTAGTGAGGGGATTGTGACTTTGGGTGATCAAGTCATTAATAAGAGTACATGTTTTAGATATCTTGGATCTATTGTTAAGAGTGATGGTGAAATAGATTTAGATATTATCAGTATAATCCAAGTTGGATGGTTGAAATGGAGGAATGCATCGGGCTTATTGTGTGATAGAAAAGTACCCCTCAAACTTAAGGGAAAATTTTATAAGATGGTAGTGAGACCTGCAATGCTTTATGGTGCCGAATGTTGGCCATCAAAAGAGAAGCATAATTCTAAGTTAAGTGTTGTAGAGATGAGGATGCTCAGGTGGATGAGTGGCTTTACCCTTAGAGATAGGATACAAAATGAGCATATTCATGAAAAGGTTGGAGTAGCTCCAGTGGAAGATAAGATTAGAGAGGGTCGCCTTAGATGGTTTGGTCACATAAAACGGCGGCCTCCCGATGACCCGATTAGGAAGGTAGAGGTCTTAGATTTGACTAATATTAAGAAAGGTAGAGGTAGACCTAAAAAGACTTGGTTAGAAAATATTAGAAATGATCTTTCTTTATTAGATTTAAACAAGAATTTGACTTTTAACAGGACACAATTGAGAAAAAGGATTCATGTAGCCGACCCCACGTAGTGGGATAAAGGCTTGATGTTGTTGTTGTTGTAATAGAATTACCTCTTGGCTACTTTCATGTGTGCATTAGAAACTATTTCTCTAAAGGTCCCACATTAGGTCAATGGATAAAAGGTCAAGCTAGATGCCACGAGAGTTTCTAGCATACAAAAATAAAAGAAATTTGACTAGTGGTATCGGCTTTGGCACTGTTAATTCATTTGATGACAACAGACATTATCTTACGATAATGAATCATATTGAATTTGAAAAGGTCCATACATAAATTATCTGTCCCCTCAATGGTATTTATTTGGAGGCATAAGATGATCTCAATGAACTTTAAGTTCAAGATGTACCCCCTAAATCTAAGGAAGAAATAAAATCGATAGTTGACAAACTAAAAGAAATTTACCTTGGAAAAGAGGATGACCTCGCACCACCTTCATATGCTCTTTATTGGGTAAGGATGAGTCTGAGGATCTAGTTTAACTTCCCTCTAGTTAAAGGGATGCTTCTCCTAGACATATAATGAAATGTCAGGCATGTCTGCTAACGTAGCAGTTCATAAACTTGGAATTTGGTATGATGTTATTCCACTTAAGCAAGCTCCTAAATGCATGCGTCTAGTAATTGAGCAACAAGTCATTTTTGAAATCAAGAAATTAGTTAAGGCTAAATTTATTTGAGAGGAACAATATCCCTCTCGGGTAGTAAGCATCGTACCAGTTCAAAAGAAGAACAGTTAAGTTTAGATATGTGTTAACTATAGGGATTTAAATAAGTCATAACGCAAGGTTGAATTTTCTTAGCCCATACCCAAGCTTATGGTGGACATCGCCTCTTTGCATGTTGTTTTCTCCTTTATGGATGGCTCATCTGGTTATAATCAAATTAAGATAGCCCTAGAAGATGAGAGAAATAATGCATTCAGAACTCATATAGGGATCTTTTATTATAAGGTGATGTCATTCGGCCTTAAAAATGCTGGTGCAACTTACCAGTGGGCTATGACTCAAATCTTTCATGACTTAATCCATAATTAATTTAAATGCTATATCGATGATTTGGTTATCAAGAGCAAAGTCAAAGAGGCTTGCATGTATGACTAAAGAATCGTCTATTATTTATTGTGCCACTCCGACCTAAAAATTAACCCCTTAAAGTGTGCTTTTGTCTTTACTTCAGGAAAATTTTTAGGCTTTGTAGTAAGGCATCGTATAATTAAATCTATCCTAGTAAGATCAAAGCCACCTTTAATATGCTACCTCCTAAAAGCCTTACTCAATTAAGGTCCCTTCAAGGTTGGTTGGTTTATATAATGAGGTTCATTTCTATTCTCTTTGGAAGGTGTCACCCATTCTTTATCCTAGCTAAAAAGGATGCCAAATTCATATGGGATGAGAAATATCAAAATGATTTCAAAAACATCAAGCAATATCTTACCAATCCGCTTATGTTGGTAGCCCCTATTCCGGGGAAACCTCTTATTCTTTACACTGTGGCCTTGCACGAATTGCTTAGTGCCGTGTTGTTTAGAGTCAATAATGAGGGAAAAGAAAACTCCCTCTACTATCTGAGTTGATGACTACTCCCTATGAAAATTCAATATCCTTTAATTCAAGAACCCTATCTTGCTTTTGTTTTTATAGCTTAAATGCTAACACACTATGTGCTTTCTCATAAGCTAAGTTTGATCTCAAGAGTCAATCCACTGTAATATCATATGACTCAACCAACATTATCAGGATGTCTGGCACATTAGTCTATGATATTGCTTCAATTCAAGATAACTTTCATTCCCCTATGTGCTGTAGAAGGATAAGCCGTAGCAGACTTTGTTACAGCATACCCGTTGCTGGTAGAATCTCCTCTAAATTATGATTTACTTCATAAATAAATCAAGAGTTTAAAGGAATATAATAATGGTGTGTGGGAATTGTATTTTGATGGCACGGCATCCTCCTAGTGAGGTAATGCACAGAAATCTACTATTCCTAAAAAAGATAGAATTTGCCTGATTTTTAAAACACTAGATAAGGGAATGATGCATTTAATTTATTATTTATCAGAGCCTTACATGAACAACATAGTTGAGTATGTAGCTCTGATAACTTATTTAGAACTTGCAATACTGATAGACATAAAAGAAATCAAAATTTTTTGTGATTCTCAACTGGTCATCAACTAGATTACAAGAACCTATAAGATTTTAAATCCAAAACTCTCAAGTATAATCGATACATCAGTCTCCTCCTTGAGCAGATTCTCATTATAACTATGTATAGAATTCCCCATGGAAGAAATTCTATGGTGGATGCTTTAGCAAAGAATTCAAAGGAATTTGCCTGTCTAGAAGAAGACTCCATTCCTATAGAGATTAATGGTCGTCAAGTCCTATAGCCTATAGATATCAATAAGAAATATTCTCAAGTCATATCTTCCTCTTCAACAACCGATGAAGAAGGTGATTGAAGAAAACCACTCAATGATTACCTCCATGAAGGCAAGCTTCCTCATGATAGATCCCCTGCCAATCAAATCAAGAAATATTCTCTCTCATATGTAATTATGAACTGTTGTAAATCTGGACTCAAAACTTATGATTTTGATAATAATAAATATTATTAGATTTCTCACTATGCAAATTAAATTTGTTGCATATCTATTTTTACCTTGCTCACTAACATTTCAGGTCAACTGTTAAGTTGCAACCTCGATCAGCTCAAGATTGGGTAGACTAAGATTAAAGTCTGTATTTTTAATCTTTTTATACTTTTCACTTTTCTTGAGTGAATCATGTATTCTGGTGGATCCTAAAGCTAAGTAACCTTGCATGCATACACTTAAGGCGGTGAGTTAGTTAGTTAAGAAAAAAGTTCTATTTTTTAACTAATTATATAGTACAATTTATATCATACTAGGCGATCAGTTAACTAGAAAACTCTAATTAGGGCACCTCTATTAATTTAGCATTGACTATACTAATCATACCATACAATCCATATCATACAAGATGATTAATAATAATCAGTAAAATAGCCGCCAATCACAATTTAGGTAATATTTTATAAATTAATTTTTTGTCTAATTGTACCGTATGATATGCATCATCAAATATGATATATAATAATCATGCCTAAATTGATCCTATGATTAGGGGAACAATTATGGATAAATTATTCGATCAAATCGTATAAGACAATTTGACTTATTGTATCGTACATCCTGATTCCTGCATGGTATGATAAGTAATCACCGCCAATCATACTAAATAATTATCCATATTATTTATACTAATAGTACTGGATGATTCTCTCAATCATCTTGGATGATCAGTTCACCTCCTTAAACTGAGCATATAGGGTCTGCCTCCTCAAACAGTATAAATAGGAGTACTTGAACTAATTGTACAGGATGATCTTAAGTCATACTAGATGATCACTGGCGCTAGAATTAAATTTAGGGCTTTTTGAGAGGCTCTCTATTTAAACTCTTTTATTATCCTATTTCTAAGACTTTTGCTGCTAAGTGTCTTGAGAGAACATAGAGAGGGAGTTAAGGAGTGCTTTGGGATAAAAGAGAGGGAGAGTTGGTTGTGAGGGAGAGTTTTAAGGGATTCACAAGGTTACTCCAAGTAAGGTTATTCCTTGTCTTCTTTAATCTTTTGCCTTGATCATTTTGGTGACTCCGAGGAGACATTCTACAGTACCAGGTTATTGTTCTTTGTCATCTCTAGGCAAAAGAAAAAGTATTCTTAGTTCACTTCCATTTCTAGGAGGGAGAAAATTATTCCAGGTTCTCTGCCTTCACGAGGAGGTTAAAAAAGAGTAAGGTTATCTACCGCACTAGTTTGGTAGAAGAAATTTTGTAAGGGCTTCTTAGCCTTGCTGTGGGGGAAAATGAAGAGACACTAGTTTTAGTGCAATACCTAAAAAAGGAGATTTTCAGGGAGTGGACGTAGCTCAGGTTGGACCGAACCACTATAAATTCTAGTATGTTTGTTCTTATTATTTTTTTGCACTTTCATTTTTCTGTGATTTACTGTTTGGTTGGAAAAATCTAATTTTTGTTTTATTTGTGAAATTAATTTACTTTCGTATTGAGGATTATGGTGTTTATTTTTAGATATTAAAAAGTCTCTAAAATGATTTACTTTTTTAAAGAATTTTTTAAATAACCAATTCATCCCGCCTTACCCCCCCCCCCCCCCCCCCCTCAGTAAGCCTTGGGCTGGTTCTTTGAGGTCTCATAACCTCCTCAAATTTTTAGGTGGTATTAAAGAGGGATTCAAAAACTAAGTTTTAGAAAACTTTTGAAAAATGATCCATGGCTAATTTAGGTAATCACAATACTGTGGAAGGGCATTTAATCACACGACCACCTTTTTTTCATAATATTCTTTTTTACTTTTAAAAAATTCACATGCCTACCTTCTTATAATCTATAGATAATCGCATGTGGATGTTAGTTCAGGAAGGATACTGCACCTTCTCATTTTATAAATGGCATTAAAATTGAACTACCTTTTTTTGAATGGAGCATAGAGGATAGAGATTGAGCCCAATTAAATGTAAAATATTTAAACTACTTTTTATATGTATTAAAATCTAAAGATTACATGAATATATCTACTTGCACAACTGGTAAAGAAATTTGAGATAAACTCTATATAACATATGAAGAAACAAATAAAGTGAAACAATCTAGGTTGAATATTTTGCTCAATGATTATGAATTATTTCACATGAAATCTAGTGAATCTATTTCTGAAATTTATATTAGTTTCACTCAAATTTTCACTTCACTACATGCATTAAGTAGATAACTCACAAATTCTAAAAAAGTAAATAAGATTATATGTTATTTACCTAGTTTTTATGATGCCAAAATAACTGCTATTACTAAATCTAAGGACCAAAATGTTTATTCAGTTAATAACTTACTTAGATCACTCATTGCCTATGAGGAAGGAGTAAGTCAAAGACAAATTGATGCAGGTGAGAAAAAAAATTATAGCCTTAAAGGCTAATGATTCTGATAGTGACATTTCTGTTCCTAAAGAAAAATAAAAAGTGTCATCAGTAACTGAATAAAGGTAAGCCTAATAAAAATTCCAAGGCTTCTTCTGATGTCATCTATTTTAAATGTAGGAAACTAGGGCACAAAAGGACTGATTGCCCAAATCTTAAAGCTCACCCAATCAAGGAGAACTGTGAAGAAAAAGCCAATTTCAAGAAGAATAAGTAATTGACTCAGAAGGCTTTTTTGGTAAACTCCACTTCAGACTCATCTGAGATAGAAGCTTAAGAAGAGGTAACCAACCAATGCTTAATGGTAGATAACCATCTTGATTATGCTGGTCAAGAGGAGGTATGTGAGCTTTCTTATGATGAATTATTTGAAGTTTCTGAAAAAATCCATAATGCATATAGAAAGCTCAAGAAAATATATGCAAACCTTAATTCTGATTTTTTACATTTACAAAAAGAGCTTGAATGCCTAAGGAAAGATCACTCTACTTTGGATAATTATCATATGATCTTACTTGATGAATTTGATGCATTAAATAAGAAGCATCTTGATTTAACTGCTGAACATAATTCCTTCAAAGCATCTCATGTTGATTTTGAAAATTTACTTAAGGAATTAAAAGCATGCTTAGATGAATCTGATGATAGGAAGCATGCATTAAAAATTGATAATTCAATTCTTAACAGTGCAAATAAATTTGTGCAAGTGGAAGTAACTGCTTTTAAAGAAAATAAACCATCACCTACACTTGTAGAATTTCATAAATCATCATCACAACATGCATCATTTAAACCTAGAAAGAGGCACCATAACTAAAATATATTAGTGAATCCATTCCTAAGAGTTAGATGCTTTCTTATGGCATGTTAGGACATATATCCCACACTTACACTATATATTTAGTGTGGAGGCCAAAACTGTATAAATTATAGCATAGCATTCAAGTATTTCATCTATCAATTCATAAGGTGGAACCCAAACTTTTTTGAGTTCCTAAACCTAATCCTTGATGACTTTGTAGGGATGCTCTCACAAAAGGCCCTGTGAGAGCATGTGCTACCTAGATAGTGGATGCTCAAGGCACATGACAGGAGATGTAAAATAATTCATCACGCTGGAGGCCATGATAGGCAAAGTAACACTTGGAGATAACACCACTAGAAAAGTGTGTTGAACAAGTATAATTGGCAACTCAAAAAACTTCATCATTGAAAATATTTTACTGGTAGATAGCATAAAATATAGTTTGCTCAGCATCAGCCAACTATATGATAAAAGCTTCAGCATAAAATTTTTATCTACTAGTTGCATAATTAGCTTAATTGGAAAAACCATTTTGCAAGGAAAAAGAATTAATAATATTTACAAGCTTGATCTGAATTATATTGAATCTGCTACTTCTCTTTACTTAAAAACTATTACTGATGAATTCTACTTATAACATAGGAGACAATGTCATTCAAGTATAAAAAATCTTATAAAATCACCTAAAAAGTTTTAGTGAGAGGCATACCCAAACTATATTTCACTAAGGACCACCTGTGTGACACCTGTTAGTTAGGAAAATAAGTCAAATCCTCCTTCTACTCAATTAAGGATATTAACACTAGCAAACCATTAGAAGTCTTTAACATGGTTCTCTTTGGACCCATTAGTTCTGCAAGCCTAGGATGGAATGTCTTTGGGTATGTAATTATTGAAGATTACTCGAGAATTACTTGAGTTTGATTCTTATCTTATAAAAGTGAATTATTTGAAGAGTTTAGGACATTCTCCACTTGGATTCAGAGAAAGCTAGTTTGTGAAATTTCGACCAATAACTTTAATGATGGTAGAGAATTTGAAAATAAAAATTTTGAATCCTACTATAAGGAGTAAGGAATAGATCACAACATTTCAGCTCCCAGAACCCTCAGCAGAACATGATTACTAAAAGAAAGATTTGGACCTTGGTAGAAGCTGCTAGGGCCATATAGCTAAATACTCACTTCCTAGATACTTCTGGGAAGAAGCGATAAATACAACATGTTATGTTCTGAATAAGATTAATGTTAGATCCAAGCTACACAAGACACCCTATAAAATCCATAATGGTAGGACACCCAACCTCTCTCACATTAATGTCTTTGGATGTAATGTATTCATTCTAAATAATGGAAAATCTCTACTAGGAAAGTTTGACCCAAAATATGATGAAGGAGTTTTCCTAGGATAATCAAATATTGGAAAATCCTTTAGAGTTTTCAGTAAAAGGACACTAGTGGTAGAGGAGACCACTCATGTAGTATTTGATGAATATAATAATTCTAGAGGGTCTAGGATAGAAGAAGAAGAAGTGGTTAAAATCACCCAAGGAGTAGAATCTATAAATTTAAAAGAAAAGGTAGATCCTAAAAATTTACTACTTAGAGAATGGTAATATTCTTCAAGTCATCTTAAAGAACTGATCTTAGGAGGCCCATTTAAAGGTGTTAAAACTAGGCATGGACTTAGAAAAGAAGTTAACCACTCTATCTTTATCTCAATGATTGAACCCACTAATATAAATCAAGCCCTATCTGAAAATTTTGGATCCTAGCTATGCAACGAGAATTGAATCAATTTGCTAGAAAAGATATTTTAGAACTTGTTGAAAGACCTAAGGACAAGAATATTGTTGAAACAAAATAGATTTTCAAAATAAAATGAATGATTCTAGTGTAGTGGTTATAAACAAAGTAAGGCCAGTGGCTAAGGGGTACAACTAGATAGAAGGGATTAAGTTTGAAGGGACTTTTACCCTTATAGCTAAACTAAAAGTAATAAGGGTGCTACTAGCTTTTGCCTACTTTAAGGGATTCAAATTATACCAAATAGATGTTAAGAGTACCTTTCTTAATGGGGTAATAAAAAAATGTGTATATTGAACAACCCCTAGGCTTTGAAAATTCATAATTTCCCAATCATCTATTTAAATTAAAAAAGATATTATATGGACTGAAACAAGTACCTAGAATATGGTACGAAAGGCTAAGCACATTCATACTGGATAAAACATGTATTAAAGTGAGCGTAGACACCACCCTTTTTTCCAAAAAGGTAGGAGAAGAACTACTTATTATCTAGATCTATATTGATGATATTTTATTTTGTACTTCTCATAAAAAGTTATGTAAAGAATTTCCTAAGATAATGAGCAAGGAGTTTGAGACGAGTATGATGGAGAGCTGAACTATTTTCTTGGATTTAGCATAAGGCAGAATGATGATGGAATTTTCCTTAGTCAATCAAAATACATTATGGACATCCCTGAAAATTATGAAATGGATAAATCCAAGGAAATTAACACACCCATGAGCTCTATAATTCAATTGGATAAGGACTCAAGTGGAAAATTAGTTGATCAAAAGAAATACAGAGGAACAATTGGATCACTTCTTTACTTAACTACTAGTAGACCTAATATTATGTTAATTATTTATCACTATGCTAGATTTTAGGCTCCAAAAGAATCTCACTTGACTGCTGTTAGGAGAATCCTTAGATATCTCTTAGGAACTTAAAACTTAGGAATCTAGTATCCTAGGCATAGCACTCCTTTGAAATCATATGATATTCTAAATTAGACTTTGTAAGATGTTTGGTCGATACGAAAAGCATTTCTGGAACCTACCAATTCATAGGATAATCTTTAGTCTCCTAGTCCAGTAGAAAATAGAACTCAATAGCCCTGTCCATTATAGAAGCTGCATAAATGGCCTTAGGAAATTATGTGGCACAAGTTCTTTGGTTAAGCAATAAATTTGAGATTTAGGACTACCTGTAGGCACCATTCTAGTCTTATATGATAACACTAGTGTTATCTGTATTTCAAAGAATCAAATCCAACACTTCAGGACCAAAAACATAGACAAAAGGCACTATTTCATTAGGAACCATGTCACCAAATGAGACATAGAGCTACATTATATAGCCACTAAAAATTTGCTTGTATATATCTTTACGAAACCATTGGCTTTTAAAACATTCAGCACTTTAAGAACAAGATTAGGTGTCATAGATATTCATGCTTGAAACTGGATGCTTTGAAATCTGAAATCTAATTGTTATTTTTGTTTAATGCTTTTTGTCTTTCAGTATTTTAAATTTTTCTATATACATATGTTTGTTAATTTCTTTTAAAATTTATGAATCTCATTACTACTCACTTCAGTAATTGAATTTTTCTTTAAATGAAAAATCTTTCCTACTTTTGTAAGCAATGATTGACTCCTCTAAAACAGTTCAGGAAAGAAAAATTGATAATTATCTCTCTTCCTCAACTCCTTTATTGGTACAAATTACTTTTTGAATCAAAATCTATTTCAAATTAAAAAATGGACTAATAAATGTAGATCTATTTCATCTTTCTATAGTTCTCTATCTCAGATGAATATTTTTGCAAATAAATGAATCTATTTCAAACTTTCTTCATTAAGTTATTTGTCTATATCATACGGATCAGGTTTTGATTTGTGGTTTACTCTTCCTTATATAAGAGAGTAAGTTCTTCTTCTCTTATATTTCAAAGATAATCTTATAGCTGAGAGTTTTTAAAGATTTAAAAAGGAAGCAAGTTTATACAAATGAAAAATAGGCACAAAATGAGCCCAAAAGCTAAAAAGATGCGCAATGTACGTCAAAATTTGAAAGATGCACAAAGTATATTAAAAATTAAAAGATACGTAAAGTATGCCAAAAACTAATAAAAGAGGCGTATAATAAGCCTACAATGATCTAGCTTCCCTTTCTTTCAAATCTCTAAATCATTGACAAATCCATGTGCGAATTGATATTGCCTACACCTAAATTTGAAAATCATGATTTCTGGTTCATCACTTTACAATGTTATTTTCTTAGATACATTTTTGAAAAGAAGTTTAAAAAGATCACATTTTTTTCTAATTTATTTTATACATTAGATTTTTGTTTAAAAAGGACTTTAACCTATAAGGAGTCTGAGCAAGGGTTAACAAAATTCAAATTTCTAATCTTTCTGGATCTTAGTGTTGTCAATGCATTTCATTCTGAGTTTTTGCTCTAATCATAATGTAAAATTTTCATTTAATGCAAGTGATCGATTCTTCAAAAAAAAATAATTATTTTGATGTGCATTTTTGCTTAATTTGCTTGATTCCTTTTGTTTTCTGTTTGTCTATTTATTATTATTTTGATGTATTTTCCTTCATGGACCTTTCTTGATCATCCATTCCCATCTCTAATTTTTACTCATATCTTCCTGTACGATCCCCATCATACTATACAATCTTCATAACTATCATCACATGTCTGATCACAATGCATCCAATGGTTCAAATTCATTAATTATTTGTGATCTTACTGTACGAATACCTCTATCGTACTGTACGTTCAAATGTTGGATGAATTGAATTCGGTAGATATGATATTAAGTATCTCATCATACTGTATGAATGCCGAATCATACTGTATGATACGATTAGCTAATAATCGCCCAACCTATCTTCTCGGGAAGAACACCTTATCTCTAATCATCCAGTATGATTTCGATCATATTGTATGATGAGACTGACTTTTTGAGCGAATCAAATTAGACGAATTGATTGCACTTAATCATCCAATATGATCCTATGATCATACTTTATGATCAAATCGATTTCTATTTAAATAGCAAGATTTCAAGGTTTTCTTCACTCCAGCCCTTTCAATCTTTTTCCATTCTCACTTGAGCTCTATATCTTACAAATGGCTGGAGGCAAGCATTCTTGAGCAGTGTTCAGGAGTTCCACCCGATGTCTAATAGATCTTAGATTTTTCAAGGCCATTGATGAAGAGGCCTATAACAAATATAAGACTATTGACATTACCCCCTCCAAAATCATCAAAAAGAAGGATACGAACTTCCAAGTATTGTCACTTTTTTCCCATACCACTCTCACTTTCATTCTTACTCTTACTTATCCTTTCAATTCTAAGCTACTTTTTGAGCTTTTTGCAAGCCTTAGAATCAACAATGAGGATACTTCCCTCCAATCCTATGTTAATAGGCGACTAGTAGAAATAACTTACCAGGACGTCCATGACTTCCTACACCTTTCTACTACTGGTGAGAAAATTTACTCTGTATCCTCAACTACTGCCTTTTATTGAACACCTACCAACACCACTCTTCAGGAATCCAATGTTAACTTCTACATAGCCCAAGTCAACACTCTCTTCCATGATGCCCGAATCATCCAGCACATATTTAGAAATTCCATTATTCCTAAGGCTGGTGATAGGATCAACATTAATCCTATTCTTTCACTTGTGACCTATTATATTTTGGCTCAAATTGATTTCAATATAGCTGATCTTATTATCCATTATCTTGAAAATCTGACTGTCATTAAAGATCCCCACCACAAGAGAAGGCCTAATTTAGCCTTAGGTTATCTCATTGCATTTGCCCTAAAAACCAAGTACAACTTCCAATTTCCTATACCACCTAATCACCTCCTAGTCTACTATTCTAATAGCTCCTTTCATAATGTTCACAGTGCTCATTATGATAATGTTCACTATGTGGATAAAGAACTTATAGTAGAAGAGGGAGGACCTATTTTAGTACATACTCCTATCTACCAGCAATCTCAGTACAATCTACTTGTATAGAGGTTTGATTAGTGGGAGCTCCATTTTGATGCCTACGTAGCTGAGTAGCAATAGTAACATGATAATGACTTAGCTCTCTTCGATCAGTATGTAGCCTAGCAGCAGCAAACGCATGATCAGGATGTGGCATGACTTGGAAACCAGTTTACCTCAATCCATCAGTACTTCCAGCCACCACCTCCTCTACCTCCATCTGATCACGATCCCTCTTTGTTTTAGTTTATTTTCTCTTTTATGATCTATGTACTTTCTTATTTTTTAGTTTTATTTGTTTGATGTTGTTTCCTCCACTTTTTGTGATGTCAAAAGAGGGAGTAGCATGTATTGGTAGCTTGTATTTTTCTTTGAAATGTTCAATTCCAAGGTTGCCTTTTAATTTTTTCTGTTCACCTATTGTGTGTTATTTTTTTCTTTTTTAAAATAAAAAAATTAACTACAAAAAATATTTTTGACTCCCCTATTTTTAAAAAACTCACTTAGTGAGGGGGAGCTTAGGGAATAGGAAAAACACTCTTGAATCATAAAACCAATAATGTTTGCCATAATCAAAAAGGAGGAGATTGTTGCAAATTTGGACCCATGTCTTGTGATTTTAATGATAATAAACATTATTGGATTTTATATTATGCTAATTGAATTTATTGCATATCTATTTTTACCCTACTCACTAACATTTCAGGTCCATAGTTCACTTGTAACCTCGATCAGCTCAAAATTGGGTAGATAAGGATTAAAGTCTGTATTTTTAGTCTTTTTATACTTTTTTTTTAGTAAATCATGTATTCTAGTTGATCCTAAAGCTAAGTATCCTTGTATAAACACACTCAAGTGAGTGAGTTAGTGAGTTAAGAAAAAGTTTTATTTTTTTAACTAATTGTATAGTATGATTTATATTATACTAGATGATTAGTTAACCAGAAAACCTTAATTAGGTTACCTATGTTAATTAAGGATTGATTAAACTAATCTTATCATACGATCCATATCATACAGAATGATCATTTAAGCAAAAAACCCTAATTAGATCACCTCTGTAAATTTATGTCTAATCGTACCATATGATATGAATCATACTGTATGATATATGACAATCAAGCCTAAATTGATCCTGTGATTAGGGGAATAATTATGGATAAAAATTATTTAAGCAAATCATATAGTATAATTTGATTGATCGTAGTATACGTCCTGATTCCTGTATGGGATAATAATTAATCACCGCCTATCGTACTAAACGATTATCCATATTATTTATACTAATCGTACTGGATGATTCTATCAGTCATACTAGATGATTCTATCAATCATCCGAGATGAACAGTTTACCTACTTGAACTAGTCGTACATGATCTATCTCCTTATATAGTACTAATAGGAGTGCTTTGAAATAATCATACAAAATGATCTTGGATTATACTGGACAATCAGTAGCACGAGAATTAAATTTAGGGCTTTTTGAGAGGCTCTTTATTTAAACTCACCTATTATTTTATTTTTAAGACTTTTGCTGCTAAGTGTTATGAGAGAGCATAGAGAGGGAGTTGAGGAGGGCTTCAGCAGAGAAGAGAAAGAGAGAGAGAGAGAGAGAGAGAGAGAGAGAGAGAGAGAGAGAGAGAGTTGGTTGTGAGGGAGAGTTATGAGGGATTCACAAGGTTACTCTAAGTAAGCTTCTTCCCCATCTTCTTCAATCTTCTACCTTGATCCTATTAGTGGCTTCAGGGAGACATTCTATAGCACTAGGTCTTATTTTTATGCCATTTCCAGGCAAGAGAAAAATGATTCTTAGCTCTTTGCAATCTCCAGGAGGGAAAAAAGGATTCCAGGTTCTCTACCTTCACAAGGAGGGTGAAAAAGAGTAACGCCCTCTGTTGTATTGTGTTGGTGGAAGAGATTTTGGAAGGGCTTCTCCGCCTAACTAAGGGGGGCAAAAGGAAAGGCATTTGTTTTAGTGAAATACTTAGAAAAGGAGGTTTTTAAGGAGTAGACATAGGTCAGGTTGGACTAAACTACTATAAATTCTAGTGTGTTTGTTCTTATTATTTTTTTACACTTTTATTTTCCTTTGTGGTTGGAAAACTCTAATTTTTTTATTATTTATGAAATTAATTTGCTTCTGCATTGGGGATTTAAGGTGTTTATTTTCAGATATTAAAAAGACTCTAAAAAGATTTACTTTTTATTAAAGAAATTTTTTAAATAACCAATTCTCGCCCCCCCCCCCTCTTGGTTAGCCTCGGGCTGGTTCTTTGATGTCTCACAACCTCCTTAAACTTTCATGAACAACACTATGAGCGAGGTTCCTGCTGGACTATGTGGTGCAGAATAATCTGGTCCTAAGATAAAAATGGAGCTAAAAAAACTTAGATATTATTAACCCACATGATTGGCAATTGCATAAATGTTACAAAACATTATCATCAATACCAAGTTCATTGTATGGTTTTATAATAACCGCTTAATATTTTGCATCCCATGATAGCTTCATGGCCCCTCGAGAGTTTTGATACGATTGTTATTGGGCCTTTGGACCCTCCTTCTGCATGGGGGTCATCACTTCATTTTATCCACGACTGACTACTTTTCAAAGTGGGCAGAAGTAGTACCCCTATATAATGTAATATCACACCATGTCATGAAATTCTTTTAGGACCATATCGTATATTGATTTGATGTACTCCACAAGATCATATCCAATAATAGGTCTGCATTCAACTCTACAAAAATAAATAACATTACAAAACTCCATAATATTGATTGGAGATACTTAACAATCTATTACCCATAGGCTAATAGGACAACCAATTTTAGTTTTAGGTTAGGTCAGTGTTTCTTTTTTTGTTACTTGTGTGCCTGATTTTTTATGGCTTTCACTGCATTCTAGTTGTATAATTGATTGATGTGATTCTTTGATTGATTTGTTAATTTTAATATGCAATCTATGAATTGATATGATGGGCGTTAGATTACTCCTAGGTTAGGAATGATATATATGCTCATAAAGTTTTTAGTAGGTGGCCATACTCATTTAGGGCTAAAATCAAGGGGGCTAAATTAAAGATTTAATTAACAATTTTTTGTAGGTGATAAAAATCTTAAGTCCCCCTTGAAATTAGAAGAGCACAGCCAAGTTTAATTTTATTTTAAATTTGTGTAATATATATAACTGCTTGAAAATGTTGATGAATTTAAATATAATTATCTAGCATAACTGTGCAGTTTATTTTAGAGTCTTTTTGTATTTATCACATGTATTTTAAACTAAAGTGCTCTCAAAGTCGATTTTAAGATCGGATGTTACCCATCCAACTTGGAATCCAAAGAGAAGGGAAACATCCCTTAGGGGAGATTTCCTCTTCATTTGGAGATTCGAGTTAGGATGATTCCCTAAGATTTCCTCTTTATTTAGAGATTCGAGATAGGATGATTTGAAAATCCAAAGAGGAAAGAAACACCCCTTCGGGGAGGAGTTCTTTTCATTTGGATACTTGGATCCGACAAATCCAAGGAGCTTGCAGAAGGAAAGAATATGATGAAGTGAAGACATCAAGGATATCCTATCCTCAAAATCACTTGCATTATTTCGAGGATTAAAATATGGGTTGTTGTTAGTGGTACCTGGCCACTTTTAATTTCTATAGATCCTAGGTTGTAATTAAGTGGTGCTTACTGCATGGACTCTATATTTACTTAATGATTTATTGATTATATACATTGGATGTGCCATATAAATTACATGCTCTACTAGGTTTCTTTCTTGCATTTATCTTTTAATTTAGCCTAGAAGTACTCGTGGGCCCGTGAGGGTCTGCCAAAAACTTTTTTATTTAAACTAAATAAGAAATATCGGGCTCACATAGAAATTTAAATGATATATAAGATGTAAGATCGAGAATGACCTATGAGTTCGTATGTATTATATTAAATCTTCTCTACCTTGTTAGGAAACTCCCTGCCACTGGGTTCTGGTAGACTACCCAGCCTATTAGTTCTATCAAGGAGATGTTGTGCAATCTCTAGACAAAAATCTATTTTAAGACTTTTAAAACAGCTTCATATCATTTATGCATTCAAGGTCAACTAGCATACATTACATTAGAAATAAATTAAAGTGTCAAAACATTAATTGCATTTTAAGGCTTAATCACAATATATAAGTCAAGGGGCCAATTAAGAAACTATCTAGACATCAGCCCCAACTTCTTAAAAACTTAAACAATAATTTTACCCATCTTTCATAAAAGACTGAATACATGAATTTAAGATGCCTAGGTGGTTAATTGGTTCCCTATTCTAAGCTGGAATAAGTCAAGATTTGCATTAAATTTGCTAGGTCCATGCCACTATTGTTCAGTGCCAAAATTAGGCTTAGGATCTGGGGTGGACCCAAAATCAGAAGTCCCTAACTTTGAGAATATAGTCCCAACATTCTAATAAATTACCAACTTGAATCAAAATTTCTCTTCAAATTAAAATTTAAAGCCCAACACATATGATAGAATGGGGCATTTCTAAATTATTTTAGAATCCCAAAATGTCTCCTACTTTTCATCCTTTGGTTTCTAGAAATAAGTGCTCAAATTAGATCCAATCCTAGTTGAAATTTCAACCTCACACCTTTGATATCATTCCTCAAAAATTCAAAAATGAAATTTCTACCATTATTTTAATCGAGAGTATTCATAGGAAATTTAAGTTTACTATGATGTAATTAACTATGAGAGCTTACCCTTATGGGAGATTTGAAGACCCCAGATTGATTTTAAAAATCAATTAATTCTCTTTGGAAAATTAACATAAATGATAATCATTATCGCCATGTTCGAACAATCGATAATAAACAATATTTTCTTTCCTTAAGAATATATATCATTTATTATCATGACTTTAAAAGTAAAATTAATGATACTTCATCTAGACTATCATAGTCAAATACTCGATCGAACTTCATTTTGACCCTTCGGGGTCATGTGTAGTTCTTCCTCAAATTTAACAATCATAATTAGGATAAAATAAACAGTTTTGTTATCTTAGCCCATTAGGGAATGATATTTTCACCTCATGAGGTGATATATCATTCATGATGATGTGTTCAACTTTAAAACTAGAATTTTTGAAATCAAATTCTCCTAAAGAAATTAAAATTCTAATTGCTATGCACTCTTTCCAAAGCAAAGTAACAAGCTTTTTTCAAAAACTAGACACTAACTTCTCTTAGTCAGTCAAGTTCACTTAAACTCAACCCAAAAGTTTTAGTTTTACGTTTAGTTCATTGACATTATAAGTTTGTTGAGGTATTACCGAGAATTTTAAATATTATTTTAGACATTGGTCGCATTATTTAGCTTTGACTTAACGTCATCATAGCTGCAAGCATCATAAGCCTATTAATAAACAAAATTCCTATGTTCATGGACTTCCCCTTTTAGTATTATTCTTTGAGAATCATCTTTATGAACTATTTCCTAAAGATGTTCAAGAAGTGACCAACCATTATAGTCAAGCTCTCCTTAGTGAGTTCTACGACCATTATGATGTAAAGGTAGAGGAGAGCAAAGGCTATGGAGAAGATGGAATACATGAAGATGATCTTGAATCTGTTCCCACATAACAGTATTAGGTTGGAGCTCAATAATCTAAGCAAGGAAATGATCCTTTATGAGGTTCTCAATGATCAAGGATCCTTGGGTGAGGTGATAACCCTATGCTAATTTCCAGCCATGATTGACGAGGTGAAATTAATTATTAATGAACTTATCAAGATCATTGGGGATGGGTAAATTATTATTTCCATTTTTAAGTCAAACAACATAATGATGAGATTTATTTTGATTGAGATTTTTTATGGATCTTTAAAGGAGGGTAGTTTTGTGGTGAATTTAGTATTAAAGGAGGTAGAAGGCTCTTCTACTTATAATGCCACAAAAGTGCATAAGTTGTAGGGCATGCTTATTCCTAACAAACTTAGCAAGCTTAGCAAGATGTCTCATTCTACAAAACTTCTCAGTGATGTGTCAATAAGCATTTATGAAGGGGGTTAGGTCCTAGTGAAGAGATCAAAATTAGAACCTTCTAACTCTCAAATCATAATGTGGAAAGACTGGATAAGTAGTTAAGAAATATATTTAATTCATTTGTAGTGGCAAGTAGGAGCAAGATCAAGAGAAAACTTCTTTAAATCAAGTCGAAGGATGCATAGATCAATATGTAGTGATGACTTCCCTTACTTGGGCTACCATTATTAGGAATCTCAAGGCTTCCATGGAATCTTAGAAGAGTTAGGTGACACTCTTTGAGAAGAGGCTTGATGTGGTTAAGAACTATTCTTCTCAAGACTTAGATTAGGTCACTATTGAGATTCATCATGACATTAAATAACTAAGGTTTTAAGTTATCTCTATACATAGGTAAATAGAGTTAACTTCATCCAGTAGTTCCTAGCTAGGAGTGAATACATCCTTCAACAAATAATCTAATAGGGCTCTATTTGTTAGGAGATTACCCTTGGCCCAATCTTTGGGATTTTCCTTCTTGGTCCCCATCTTAAGAAAAGAAGTTAGAAATAGGTCAACAACAAGTCACCTTTAAGCATTTATATTTTTTTGTTTTAACTTCATAGATGAATAGTTTTATGTAATAAAGATAATGTAATATTTTTACTTTATTTTTGAAGTTAGATCTATTTTATTACTTATTAAAAAAACATTTGTATGAAATGTGTTTGTTATATTATTAGCGTATCATATAAGATTGAATGTATATTTACAGGGCACTTTTTTAAAACAAATGCATTTTTAACAGATTATTTTCTATTATTTTCATTGTATGTTTTTATTTCATATTTATTGGTATTGCTTTAGGAAAGGATGATCCAAGTCATCCATATATTTCGGTAGCATTATTTTTAAGTGGCAATACTACTTGGAATATTTAGTGAGGGGCTCTCAAAATGGTGGATAGTAGGTTGCCCATATATGGAGGATAGGTTAAACCTAAGAGCATCTCTTATAATTTAAGTTTAGAATGGAGAATGGTCAAGGGCATAGATTAATGTAGAATAAAAATGCTAAAATTGGCAAAGTTGGTGTGGCAAGTTTGGTTTCTTTTGCTTTTCATCTCTCATGGACATAACATTATTTTTATGCATGTATGGTTATTGGCAAGGAATGGAGGCTTGAGAACATGTACATTTTCTATATTTTTTAGTCAAATAATCAATTCTATCATCTTCGTGAATTGGCATAAAATTGGAATGTAGTTTATGATATTCTAATACTTGGTTGACCGAATAAAATGTAAATAAAAAATTCATATATTTTTAAATGTAAACTTTTGTTATATCCTTAATTGCAAAACTCCTAGGATTGTTTATATTAATTAACTTTAGATTTACTTAAAGAAGGAAGTGCTTTCAAGATGTATTAATTGCATAGAAAATTAATTCAGGATGGATTAGATTTATGGAGGAATTAATTCAAAGAAACTCCAGGTTGTAATAATTCAAAAAAGAATGGTTAAAAGCAATGAAAAGGGTCTTTTTAAGGTATTGATGACCAGCCCAATAATAGAGTAGAACTATTTTAAGAGGTGAAACAAATGAAAACTTGGAAGAAGATTTCAAATACAAAATTCCCTCTTAACGGAATCTATAAATGTATTTTTTATGCATTCCTATGGCTATAAATATATGATTTTTTGTATTAAAATTAGAGTTGTGTTAAGAATTAGAGTTGTGTTAAGCATTAATGGAATTCTTCTTTTATTTTCGTTATTCATGCATTAGAATCTCATCACATATACCTTTCTATCCCTCTTGGTGAGATCACTGAACAATAAATTTACCATTATGGTTGAGTGCTCATTCTATTAATCCCACCATTTTCATCAATTGGTATGTGTCGCATGTTGGATTTCCTTATAGGTTATTTTTGTTCTTTGGTTTGGTGATCGAGAACTATTTTCTATTTGTTAAGAAAACCTTCTTTATCTTTTGAAAGCCATCATATTTGTTTATTTTTCGAAGAACATTTTTGACTTTTTGGCTTATCTTTCCTCAAGAGAAGAGGTTATCTCATGTATGTTGCATTCTTTTAGTTTGCATTTTTATTATTTTTATTCTGTACTTGCATACTTGAATATGTATTTAATTTTCATTACCATCAAGAATTATGACGCCCAATTTTTTAGGCAATACTAAGAGCTTAACTCTTTGGGAGAAGAGTTCATTAGAAAGGGGAGAAACAATGTAGGACAAAGTTGGCAAGTTTGAATGGAATGTTTGGCATCATTCACTTATCATCAGAATGGAATGTTTGGCATCATTCGCTTATTATCACGTAAGTTTGGAAAGTTAAACATTCACTTTCATATCCTTTCTTGCTAGGCTCGACCAACCCCTTTTCCTTTATGTCCAAGTGATTATTCTAGTAATCTCACCATTTTCATTATGGATTCACTCATAAGGGTTAGAAGAATGTTATGAGATGTTTTCTAAAGTATTTGATATTGATCTAAAGGATTTTGAGCTTTATAAAAGGAAGGAAACCAATACTAGCTTAAGAAGAACATAGTTTGGCTTATTTACTTTTTTTTCTTTTTTAAGGAATTAGAAGGGTTACCTAAAGAGTTATATAAAGGATGTAAGAGCTTCGGAATGTTATGTTTGTGTGCAGGTTAGAAATGGAGTAGATGGTGAAGATCTAGGGGGTTCAACGAATGATGGAGGGTAGAGGGCCAAGAATAGATCACTTAGAGACCATATTGGGCCAATTGCTATAAAGGGAACTTTTTATTTGTTTTAGAACTACATTAGCTAGGAAAGATCTTAGAAAATATAAGAGATATTGGGAAGTCAAGAGTATTAGATAAAAATCCCTTCGAATTTAGCTTTACAAGATAAGCTAAGATAATATGCATTAGGCCCAAATTTCCTAATAATTTCAAATGAGTCATAATAGCTAAGTTTGCAATTTCTTATATTCTAAATATGAATGTCTTTCTGAATAGAAAAAACACATAATGAAGTTCTTTATAAACTTTAGAAGAATGATTTTGATTTAATTTTAAAAAATATTTTACATTAATTTTAACTTTTTATTACTCGAACTTAGTGCTAAAGTTTAAAATTCATTAATGATTATAAAAGAAATATAAAAAAAGCATAATTATGAATGTCAAACACATCAATGGGTCTCTGATTTTTTTCACACTATCTCAAATGGTGATTTTTTTTGTGATATAGATAATACTATTATGAATAAACTAATAAGTAGGTAGATAAAGATCCCAATTGCCCAAACTCTTTTCCTTTAAGCACCTTGATAAATTCCCAATGGTCCAATTAACTACTTCAATTTGGCCATCAATCGAAGCGTGTAAGGGAAAAGGAAATTTTAATTTTTATACCAAGAATAATTTTTTGAATTTTCCATTAAAACAAAAAGGGGTATAGATGAGTACAACCTAGAAAAAATCAACTATGCCTCCCCAACATAAAAAACAAAAGGGGGAAGAGCAAACTGTCAAAGAAAGCCAAACAATGGAACTACCAAAAAGGAAAAGAGCAAAGAAAAGCCCCTCAACTAAGAATGTGAGGTCTCCCATGGTATTGTAAAGGGCACCAACAAAGTAAATAAAGACCATTCTAGACAGGGGGCCAACAGTTGCAGCAACTAGTACAATACTCACAAGAAGACCTCAACATTGGTCAATTTAGGGGACCAAATCCATGCGCAAGATCTCCTCAGTTGCTTTTTTCCTCTTTCTTGCGGTAGTGTTGACAAGCCCAGCTATAGTAGTTCTTTCTATAAGAGACCATGAGACACACTAAGTCTCTACTTGGAGAGATTCAAGTTGTTGTTAGAGATATCCCTCTGCTGAGAATTTTGAGCAGTGAAGACAATAGGCTTTGGGATGGAAGACGTTGGAATGGGGCACCTCATTTCATATCATCTAGAAGGAGTTGCGAGAAGTTGGCCTTTCTATTTAAGCTTTATCCTTCTAGTGATGACGTTCCAAGTTCCACTACAAGAAACTCAGACATTACCGGCAGCAATTACTGGCAGTCCTTTAGCCGCCGGTAATACCGGAGGTTAAACCGGTAGTCTAACCACCGGTATTAAAAGTTTGATAGGGATGTTAAGCCCTAATGAACTAGTCCCGAGGCTAACCTAGAGGAAAAATTCGAGAGCAAGAGGAAAAATCTTTTCGATGATTTGCAGCGGAAACAAGTAAACACATAAACGAAAAGATCAACCACAAATTTCACCCAAGCAGATAATAACAGAAAACCAAAGTGCAAAAAATAATCAGAAAAAACACACCAGATTTTATAGTGGTTCGGTCAACTTGACCTACGTCCACTCCCTGGAGCCTCTCCTCCGGGTATTGCACTAACACAAAAGTGACTCTTCTTCTGCTCCCACAGGATGGCGGAGAAGCCTGTACAAAACACCTTTCCACCAACCCGGTGAGGTAAAGAACCTGAACTCCTTTTGCTTCCTCCTGAAGCGGGCAAAGAACCCGGATCTTCTTGCGAACGATCCTCCCACAAAGAACATCGACAATACGAGAAACGACGAATGGAGAAGATGACTCTGATCCTTGCTTGGAGCAACCTTTATGAATCCCTCATAAACTCCCCCTCATAAGATCCACTCTCTCTCTCTCCCAACCTCTCTCTCTCTCTCTCTATGGTTTCTCTATTAAGGAAAGTGGCAAAAGATTTTCTTGTTGGAATAAAAAGATCTTTTATATGAGGGCTCAAAATTTGCCCTAAATCTCAACTGGTCAGCCAATATCATCCAGGATGATCGCTAGATCATCCTGTACGATCAAATCCAAATCACCTATTTCAGCCTGGATGATCTAGCTTTTCTGGATGATTAGTGGAAAAAATTGTTCAGAGCATCCCGTACGATTCTGCGATCGTCCGGGATGATTAGTGTAAATTTAAGAATTTTATCCAAAAGACTGCTCTGGTCATCCAAAGGAACTTGTGCTGGATGACCTAAAAATGACTTAATCGTCCAGGACGATAATGATATCATCCTATACGATTAGTTCAAAAAGTGCCAAAATCATCCTAAACACCGCTCTGGACGTACAGGTGAAACATGCTGGATGGTCATGATTTTTAACACATCGTCCTGTATGATCCTGCTATCATCCAGGATGATATGATCGAATCAATCAGACCTTAATTACTTTCCTTAATTACTATACTAATTTAGGCATGATTGTAATATATCATCTAGGATGATACACGTATCGTCTGGGATGATCAGATCAAATCTTAAAAAATAAAACTTGCCTAACTTGATCTGGCGGCTAAGAATTTCTGATTTGAGTCTATCATCCCGTACGATGGATGGATCGTCCAGGATGATCAGCTTAATCAGACAGACTTAATTTGGTCGCCCTAATTAGGGTTTCTGTTTCTACTGGATCGTCTAGGATGATGTGAATATCGTCCAATACGATCTGAACAAAAATTGAACAGAAATTCTAATTCACTCAAGCTCTCCCCCTGAGTGTGTGTGTGTAAGGTTACTTAGCTAGGGGATCAGTTACATAGCATTTGACTCAATAAAGATGAAAAAATATATTGGACTTAGATTTCAAAACAGACTAACTTGAGCTTGGACTAGCTTAAACTTGTAGTGGATCCTGATCAGAAAGAGGAGGAGGTGGTGGCTGAAAGTAACTGTGAATGGCGGTAAAGTGTGCTCCAAACCAGGCAATGTCCTTGTCATACTGATGTTGCTGCTGAGCAACGTAGTCATTGAAGCGCTGCACATCCTCAGTATGCTGCTGCTCCTAGGCAGCAACATAAGAATCAAATCGGGCCTCCCACTGGTCGAACCACTGCACTAGATGACCAAAAGGGGATGCAATATGAAGGAGAGCAGGTGCATCAGGTGCAGCAGGAACAGGAATAGCTTCTTCCTCTTCCTCCTCAATATTCGGGGTGGGCTCCGGATGTAGTCGAGTATTATGGAGTATATGGAAGGAATTGTTTGTAAAGTAGGAAGGAGGGACATTGGCAGGGATTGGATATTGCATATCGTATTTGGTCTCCAAAGTATATGCAATGATGTATCCTAGAGCTAGATTTGGACGTCGTCTATGTCCTGGATCCCTAATGCTAGTGAGATGCTCGATATATTTGAAAAGGAGATCAGTAGCATTGAATTCTTGGTGGGCCATGATATAATAGGTGGTTAGAGACAATAAAGGGGTGAAGTGAATGCAGTCCCCAACCTTTGGGATGATGGAAGAATGAAGGACATGTTGAATGGTACGGGCATCCTTAAGGAGGAAAGTGCAAGCGTTGTCGTTGTAGGGTACGTTGGTATTTTTCAGGAAGTGATTGGCGACACTCTAATCATAATCAAGATCAAACATAAGGGTGTGGAGTTGTCGTCGGTGATAGAGAGTTGAAGGATATGGTGAAAATCCTGGGCTATGAGTTCTACAGGTCACTGATTAACATAGGAGTGAAGGGTGGAGTACTCAGCGGCGATGCGAAGATTTATGAAGAAGACTCGGAGAAGTTCAGTGTTAAATGGGATGGCCAGTATGAGGATAAAGGTGAGGGAGGTATGCGCAAACAGATCTAGGATAGGGTTAGAAAGAGTATGGGGATTAATGATCTTGGATTGTGTGATTCCAACTTTAAGATATTCTTAGAAGGCAGCCTGATCAGCTACATTTGGAAAGCGGGGATCGATATTTCCCCATGAGGAGCTCGCACCGTGCTACCTAGATCGCTTCCCACCAGCCATTAGAAATACAAGAGAAAGTGTGGAAGGAAGAGATGTGAAGAAAACTAAAGAAAATGGTTGTTCAAATAGAAATCGGCTGGATTGTCTCGTACGATCGCAGGATCGTCCAGGATGATATGAGTAATTATGACGGCCAGAACGATTGGATAAAAAGCTGGTCGGATCATCCAGGATAATCAGAGATCATCTAGGATGATTAGAGATAGGAGATCGTCCCGCAGAGTCAAGCTGGACGACCGTTGATGAAAAGTATCATCCAGGATGATGAGGTGGATCATCCGGGACAATATGCAATAAATGCATAGGACGGGCCGAATTTGAATCATTTAACTACTGACACGTGGATCGTCTGGGATGATGAGGTGGATCGTCTAGGACGATAAATAATAATTGATGCATTCTCAGCCATTTGATCAGGATCAGGAAATATGGATCATATCGTCCAGGACGATATAAGAATCATTCAAGACGATCACCAATAATTGATGGAACTCAGCCGTTTGATCAAAGTGGGGATGATTTGAATGGATCGTCTAGGACGATTTGAATGGATCGTCCAGGCCGAAGGCGATCGTTTAGGATGATTTGGGGATTTTTGAAGACAATGCGAAGAAATAGTGAAAAGGATGGAGGAAGGAGATGAAAGATCAGGGATCCCAAAAACACATACAATAAAATGAAAAATAAAAGCAGAGTAAATAATACTCGAAACGAGAGACACAAAAAAACAAAAAAATAATGATTTTTTTTAATCGATCTGCTCCAGTAAATCAGAATTTTCCCTTAATTTTGAATTCAAAAAACCGATAAGAAGACGATCGATAGTGCTGAAATTCAAAAAAGTTGGAAAATTGACTTTCGTAACTCCCACCTCAGACACCTTATAGGTGCAAATTCCTTTCAAAACAAAAATCCAATTCAGAAGAAAAAAAATTATATTCGAAAAGAGATCCTTTCAAGGCTCGTTCCAGAAAAATATCTGATATAATAGTATTATAATGCAAGAAATCAGAAATAATAATTTTTGTCGAAAGCTTTTGAAAATATTAAGGGTGCATGGATTTTTCTAAGACCTTTAAAGATCTGAAAGGGAAGAAAGCCTATTTCTTAGTGGGCTAATTTTGTGCCCCTTTTTTTTTTGAATTTGTTCGGCACTCTGCGCATCTTTTGATTTTTGATACACTTTGTGTATTCTTTCAATTTTTGGCGACATTACGCATCTTTTCAGTTTGCGCTAATTTTGTGCCTTTTTTGTTTTGGCGCTCTTTGCGCATGTTTTATAGGCTTTCTCCCTCTCAAAATTGTTAAATAATCTCAGCTATAAAATTACCTTCCATACATAAGAGACGATAAAGCTCACTCTCTATAATAAGGAAAAGTAATGCACAAAATAAAAACTATACAACGTATGATAAGTGCAATCACTTGGTTCAAAAAATCATAACAATGACTCAAAACTTTGAAAATACTATTCATATGAGGTAGATTACTGTAAGAAGATAAAATAGATCTCTATTTCAAAACCAAATTTTTAATTTTGAAGAAAAATTTTATCCAAAAGAAATAATACACCGTTAAAGGAGTTAGAAGAAGAGAAACAATCATCAATATTTCTTCCCTTTTAACAGATCCAGTGGAATCAATCACTGCTTACCAGCTTCCAAATAAAAATAACGCAAAACTCTCAGTCAAAAATCCAGTTTATCAGAAGTAGTGAACAGTGATCTGATTTTGAAAGAGATAAAAAAGTAAATAATAATAAGTAGAAAATTGTATCAAAATAAATACTCAAATCAAACTAACACCAAGGCTAAAACAAAAATTAGCAGAAAAATAAAAACAACAGAAAATAGATAATCAAATCAAATAACTAACTAATAGAAACAGAATGAAAAATAGACAAATTAGAAATCAGTAGTCATCAGAATCAAGCATTTATGTCAATCACACCTAATTTGGTCCTCAAAATGCTGAATGAGTCAAAGGCCAGTGGTTTAGTAAATATGTCAGCCAGCTGATTTTCAGTTGCTACATGTTGTAGCTCAATATCCCCTTTTATAACTTGGTCCCTAATGAAGTGATACCTTAGAAATGCAGATGGCACTAGTATTATCACACATAATAGAAATTGTGCCCACAGGTAATCCTAAATCCAAAACTTGTTGCTTCAACCAAAGAACTTGGGCCACACAACTTCTTAAGGCATTGTACTCAGCTTCAGTAGTGGAAAGTGCAACTGAGTTCTATTTTCTTCTGGACCAGGAGGTTAAAGACTGTCCTATGAATTGATAAGTTTCAGAAGTGCTCTTTCTATCCACCCTACACCTTACAAAGTTAGAATCAGAATATTCAATAATCTCAAAAGAGCTGTTGTGCCTAGGGTACCAGATTCCTAGGTTTGGTGTCCCTAAAAGATATCTAAGAATTCTCTTAATAACAGTCAGGTCGAACTCTTTAGGATCAGCCTGAAACCTAGCACAAAGATAAACACTAACATGATATCAGGTCGGCTAGCAGTCAAGTAAAGCAGTGATCCAATTATTCCTCTATACTTCTTTTGATCAACAGATTTTCTACTTGAATCCTTATCTAACTGAACAGAGGAGCTCATGAGAGTGTTGATTGGCTTGGCTTTGTCCATTTCATATTTCTTCATAATATCATTAGTGTATTTAGATTGATTGAGAAATGCTCCATCATCCATTTGCCTTATGCTAAACCCCAAAAAGTAGGACCATTCTCCCATCATACTCATCTCAAGCTCCTTACTCATAAATTTAGAAAACTCATCACATAAGTGTTTATTAGAAGATCCAAAAATTATATCATCAACATAGATCTGGACAATGAGTAAATCATCTCCTACTCTCCTCAGAAAAAGGGTGGTGTCTATGCTCCCCTTAACAAACTCTCTTTCTAACAGGAATGTGCTAAGCCTCTCACACCAAGCTCTAGGTGCCTATTTCAATCCATATAGGACCTTTTTTAATTTGTAAACATGATTTGGATATTGGGAACTCTCAAAATTTGGGGGTTGTTCTACAAAGATATCTTCTTTTATTACCCCATTTAAAAAGGTACTCTTAACATCCATTTGAAATAACTTAAATCCCTTGTAACAGGCAAAGGCTAGTAGCACCCTAGTGGCTTCCAATCTAGCTACAGGGGCAAAGGTCTCCTCAAAATCAATCCCTTCAATTTGATTGTATCTCTTAGCCACTAATCTTGCCTTATTCCTAATCACCACACTAGAGTCATTCATCTTATTCTTAAAGACCCACTTGGTTCCCACTATACTTTAATTCCTAGGTCTTTTTACTAACTCTCAAACATCATTCCTTACAAATTGATTCAGTTCCTCTTGCATAGCTAAGATCCAAAATTCATCAGAAAGGGCTTGATTGATATTGGTGGGTTCAGTCATTAAGATAAAGGCAGAATGGTTTACTTCCTTCCTAAGTCCATGCCTAGTTCTAACACCTTCAGAAGGGTCTCCTAAGATCAGTTCTTTAGGATGACTTGAAGAATATCTCCAATCTCTAGGCGAAGTGGTTTGAGGTTCTATCATTTCGTCCAGATTTATATTTTTAACCCCTTGGGTAATCTCCCCTACCTCTTCTTCTTCCTCAACTCTAGTCACCTTAGGATCAGATTCATCAAACACCACATAAGTTGTCTCTTCTATCACCAAAGTCCTCTTATTAAACACCTTAAAGGATATCCCTACACTAGAATAGCCTAAGAACACTCCTTCATCAAATTTGGGGTGTAAGGATGATTTCCCATTATTCAGAATGAAAACCTTACAGCCAAAGACATGGAGGTGGGACAGGTTTGGAGTTCCACCCTTAATGATCTCATAAGGTGTCTTATTCAATTAGATCTAACATTCACACTATTTGGCACATAATCGGCAGTCTTCACCGCTTCAGGCCAAAAGTATTTTGGAAGTGAATACTAAGCAAGCATGACACTAGCGTCTTCCACTAAGGTCTTGTTCTTCCTTTCAGCTACCCCGTTCAGTTGAGGGTTCCTAGGAGCTGAAAAATTATGACTAATCCCCTGCTCCTCACAGAAAAATTCCAAACTTCACATTTTCAACCTCTCCACCATAATCACTATGAATATTCAAGATCTTACAACCTAACTTCCTCTGAATCCAAGTGTAGAAAGACTTAAATTCATCAAATAACTCAGATTTATATAACAGAAATTTAATCCAAGTAAACCTCGAGTAATCATCAACAATCACAAAACCATAGACTTCCCCCCCTAAGCTGGCAGTGCTAATGGGTCCAAAGAGATTCATGTGAAGGACTTCTAAAGGTTTAGAGGTACTAATATCCTTAATAGAGTAAAAGGAGGACTGGACTTGCTTTCCTAATTGACAGGCATCACACAAGTGATCCTTAGTCAACTTAAGCTTGGGGACACCTCTAACTAAGTCCTTTTGGGTGACTCTCCTAAGGGTTTTCATACTGGCATGACAAAATCTCCTGTGTTACAACCAAGACTCATCAGCAATAGTTTTTAAGCAAATTTAAATATTAGATTTAAAGCAACTTACATCCAGTATGTAGACATTGTTGATCCTTTGTCCCTGCAAAATAATTTTGTCATTTAAGCTTAAAATGCAGCAAGTGGGCAGGAATTTGATGTTATGTCCTTTGTTACAGAGTTGACTGACGCTCAACAGGTTGTGTTTCATTCCATCTACAAGTAAAATATTATCAATCATAAAATTCTTTGAATCACCAATTATACATAAACCTACCACCCTCTTGGTGGTGTTATCTCCAAGTGTAACCTTGCCTCCAGCCCTAGCCTCTAGCGAAATGAACGAATTTGTATCTCCAGTCATGTGTCTTGAACATCCGTTGTCAAGGTACCACATGCTCTCATGAGGTCTTGTGTGAGAGCACACCTATAAAATCATCAAATATCAGATTTAGGAACCCAAACAGGTTTGGGTTCCTTCTTATAAAAAGAAGAATGCAATGTATGTGTGATGAGCTATGAAACAGGCAATTTAGGCCTCCACACCCAATATGTACTATGGTGAATAGTGTAGGTGTGAGAGATGTGTCCTAACATGCCATAAGAAAAATATCTAACACTAGGAAAAGGGTTAACTAATATATGTGGGTGATAGTGCCTCTTCCTAGGTTTGTATGAAACATGCTTTGATGATTTTGAAACAGATTCTTCAAAAGGTGGAGGTGCATAAAACTATGCAAAAGTAGGAGGTGTTTTATTTTTCTTAAAATCACTGATTTTAACTTTCAAAAATTCATTTTTTCTTCAAACTTGCAATTTCAAATTTCAATGCTCCATTACTACTCTCTACTTCACATGCCATATTGTCTAATTCTTTAAAAGCTCTTTCTAAATCAACATGTGAGATTTTCAATGAATCATGCTCAGTAATCAAATCAGAATACTTTTTATTCAGTTCATCAAATTCATTAAGTAAAGACATGTGATTATTGTCAAGTGTGGAATGATTTTTAACTACAGAATCATGCTCTTTTTGTAAATTCAGAAATTCTAGTTTCAGGCTAGCATGAGTTTTCTTAAGCTTCTTATACGATGCATGAATTCTTTCAGATACTTCAAATAATTGATCGTAAGTAAGCTCACATACCTCTTCCTGGTTAGACTGACCAGGATGATCATCAGCCATCAGACATAAGTTGGTTTCCTCCTCTTCAGCTTCAGTCTCAGAGGAGTCGGATGTAAAATATGCCTAGAACACCTTTTGAATCATCTTCTTGTCCTTCCTAAATTTGGGTTTCTCCTCACCCTTTTTCTTGCCTGGGTGAGCTTTAAGTGTAGGACAATCAACCTTAATGTGTCCAGGCTTCCTGCAGTCAAAACAAACAGTATCAGATGAGCCTTTAAATTTTTTACTAGACTTACCATTGTTCCACTTCTGAAAGTTCTTATGTTTCTTCCATAGAAAGCTTTTGAATTGTCTAGTGATTAAGGCAACATCATCGCTATCATACCCGAAAAAATTAGTGTCAGTATCATTGGCCTTCAGCGCCACAGTTTTCTCCTTCTTCTTCTCACCTACATCAAGCTGTCTTTGGTTCACCCCTTGCTCGTAAGCAATGAGTGACACAAGTAAGTTGTCAATAGAATAACTATTTAAATCTTTCGATTCAGTAATTGCAGTTATCTTAGCATCAAACGAAGAAGGCAAACATCTCAAAATCTTGTTCACTTTTTCGTAATTTGTAAGTTCGCTTCCTAAAGCATGCAAAGAAGTGACAATTTAAGTGAACCTCGTATACATTTCAGAAATATACTCAGTAGGTTTCATGCAAAAAAGTTCATAGTCATGCAGCAATATGTTTAACATAGACTGTTTGGCTTCAGTTTTACCTTCATAAGTGATGCACAATCTATCCCAAATTTTTTTGCCAGTTGTACAAGTAGAAACAAGCATGTAATCCTCAGATTTTAAGGCACAAAAAAATAGTTCAAACATTTGGCATTCAGTTAGGCTAAGTCACGATCATCAAAAGTCCAATCAGTGAAGGACATTTCAGTTTTAACATTATTAATCATTCTAAAAGGTGGTTCATAGCCATCCTTAACAAGCATCCACATGCAGTAATCTATAGATTGAAGAGAAGTGGACATGCAAGTTTTCCAAAAATCAAAAGGTATGTTATCAAACAATGGCGATCATGTAATTGAATAACCTTCAGCAGTATTACGATTACCAAAGTTAGCCATGGATCAAATTCAAAAGTTTTTCAAAACTAGATTTTATGAATCCCCCTCTGATACCACTTAAAAGTTTGATAGGGTTGTTAAGCCTTGATGAACTAGTCCCAAGGCTAACTAAGAGGGGGGGTGAATTGGTTATTTAAAAATTTAAGAGCAACAGGAAAAATCTTTTCGATGATTTACAGCGGAAATAAGTAAACACATAAACGAAAAGATCAACCACAAATTTCATCCAAGCAGATAATAACAAAAAAACTAAAGTGCAAAAAATAATCAGAAAGAACACACTAGATTTTATAGTGGTTCGGTCAACTTGACCTACGTCCACTCCCCGGAGCCTCTCCTCCGGGTATTGCACTAACACAAAAGTGTCTCTCCTTTTTCTCCCACAGCAAGGCGGAGAAGCCTGTACAAAACTCCTTTCCACCAACCCGATGAGGCGGAGAACCTAAACTCCTTTCGCTTCCTCCTGAAGCGGGCAAAGAACCCAGATCTTCTTGTGAACGATCCTCCCATAGAGAACACCGACAGTACGAGAGATGACGAACTGAGAAGATGACTTTGATCCTTGCTTGGAGCAACCTTTGTGAATCCCTCACAAACTCCCCCTCACAAGATCCTCTCTCTCCCCCAAACTCTCTCTAGTGTTTCTCTGTAAAGAAAAATGGCAAAAGATTTTTCTTGTTGGAAGAAAAAGATCTTTTATAGGAGGGCTCAAAATTTTTCATAAATCTCAACTGGTCGGCCAATATCGTCCAGGATGATCGCTAGATCGTCCTGTACGATCAGTTCAAAATCACCTGTTTCAGCCTGGACGATCTTACTTTTTTGGACGATTAGTGAAAAAAATTATTCAGATCGTCCTATACGATTCGGCGATCGTCTGGAATAATTAGTGTAAATTTAAGAATTTCGTCCAGAAGACCGCTCTGGTCTTCCAGAGGAACTTGTGTTGGACGACCTAAAAATGACTTGATCGTCTAGGACGATATTGATATCGTCCTGTACGATTTGTTCAAAAAGTGTCAAAATCATCCTGAACACTACCTGGACGTACAGGTGAAACATGCTGGACGGTCATGATTTTTAATACATCGTCTCGTACGATCTTACTATCGTCGCGGACGATATGATCGAATCAATCATGCCTTAATTACTTTCCTTAATAGCTAGACTAATTTAGGCATGATTGTAATGGATCATCCAGGATGATACACGTATCGCCCGGGACGATCAGATTAAATCTCTTAAAATAAAACTTACCTAACTTGATCTGGCGGCTGAGAATTTTTGATTTGAGCCTATCGTCCCGTACGATGGATGGATCATCCAGGATGATCGGCTTAATCAGACAGACTTAACTTGGTCGCCCTAATTAGGGTTTCTCTTTCTACTGGATTGTCTAGAACGATGTGAATATCGTCCATGATGATCTGAAAAAAAAATTAAACATAAACTCTAATTCACTCAAGCTCTCCCCCTGGGTGTGTGTGTGCAAGGTTATTTAGCTAGGGGATCAGTTACATAGCATTTGACTCAATAAAGATGAAAAAATACATTGGACCTAAATTTTAAAACTGACTGACTCGAGCTTGGATTGGCTTGAACTTGTAATTGAACCTGCGTACCTGAAAGATTAAACAGGCAACCAGAGACAGAAATGTTTGCTAGCATCAAAATCATAATATTTCAAACCATATTTGCAACAGGTATTAACCAGTAGTTTTTAATAAACTACCGTCAGAATTAGCGGCGGTATAATAACCCCCGGCAAGGGCACCGATTTTATGTTTTACTGGTCACCTTGGCCGCCGAATTTAAGTAATTTTTTTCGGCAGTCCAAACCGCCGGAAATGGCCCTACTTTTGGCCAACCCGAGCCTTCCTCTTCATTTCTTTTCGTTACTTTCGCTGCAGACGCTCGCTCGCCACCTCTCGCGATCGCTCCTCCGAGTTATTGGGCAAGAAACTGGCTGCCGACAACCTCTCTCCAGCCGACAATCTCGCCCCCACTCCGGCAATCTGAAACCTAGATACAAGACGTCTTATTATTGCAGCCGAAAGTTCAATACAGTCGCTGATAAATACCGGTGATTTATCGATGGTCGCCGGCGGTCAACCGGCGGTTAGACCACTGGTAAAACCGGTGTTTTGGATGGCCGGTAAGCCGTCGGTGATTAACCTGCAGTCACCGACGCTATAGCTGATTATGCCACCAGAAAGACACCGGTAATCCTAACCACCAGAAAATGTTTCCTACGTGGTTTATACCGATGGTTTACGAACTGCCAGGAAACCACCGGTAGTATCCGAAACCATCTGGAAATATAATAGGAACCGCCGGAAAAAACTGCCAGTAATTCCTGATTTTCCTGTAGTGTTCCCAATTGGTCCATATAAAAGGAAGAGGAAGAAGGTTGGGAAGATGGAGGATCGGACTACTGAGTATACACAAGAATAGCTTAATTCTACATTTCCATAATTATAGATTGAAGAGTGCTGTCATGGATATCAGGATGCAACATAGCGTTGCGAGTGCAAGACTCCACTTCATGGATATCAGGATGCAACATAGCGAGGCGATGAAGAGGGTTTCGGTTCCTTGTGAGAGAAACAGAGAGGGAGAGGAGGGGCTTGGCTTCGACTAGGGCAGATGAGGCGACGGGCTGTTCCGAAATGGGAGGCACGGTTCTCGCTTCGTTTCTTGCGAACTGGAGAGAAGACCTGGGGGAGAGTTCATTTCTGCGAATTAGAGGGAGAGGGAGATCGTGGCCTGTGCGGTTCGATTCATGCGAATCAATAGGGGAAGAGTTTGGTCTAAAAACTGCTCTAACTCCTCTATTTGGTCATGCCTAGAGGCATCAAAACTGCCTAAGGTTTTAATTAAATTTCAAATAAAATTACAGATTAATTTTTAATTAATTTAAAGGGATAAATAGGGAAATGATTCTATACGTTTAACTAAAAGAATTTGATTTAAAAAAAATAATAATAATAATTAATTTAAATAGTTTGAATTAATGTGATTAATTTAACGATGTGAATCTGGTTTTAATTTAACTTGCAATAAATTAATCTAGAGTAATCAAAGCCGTTGTTTGTTAAAACAAATTTGGGCCAAGTCAATTTTATTTGATTAAGTGAAGATTTAGGTCGAGTCAAGAAGTTGAGTCGATGCTACATCATTAGATGTCCACCTAAGGGAAATCCTATAAGCGACGTCTATGCTAGGTTATGAAGACCTAGGAGCTAGAGATTGATTAGGAGGAATTGACCTCGAATAATGAGGTCAACAAATGGACCCCCAATAGGCATGATAAACTTGCCAAAGTTTATCGTGCATATTGGCGTTGACCGAAATGATTAAATAGATCCAAAAATGAAATTGAAAGTTTGAGTATACGAATTGAAGGGAATTTGAGCTTTGATAAAAAATGATAATGAAAAGTTTGTGAAAGATTTGAGTTGATTAATTGATTTTGAAGTTTGATGTCGGCTTTGATGGCTTTAGTGAAATGATAACTAATAAGATTAGTATCATTTTAGTAAAGTCAGGGCATGAAAAGTTAAATGTAATGATGTGAATGTAGTTTGACAAGAATGTAAGAGTTTGAATATGATTTTGATTTGAATATGATTTTGATAAGACTACAATCTTCTTTCTAGTTCAAGAGGAAGGATGCCACTAGGGATGCTTACTCCTAACTTCAAGGATGTCAATAGGATGCCGTAGGAGGACTCATACCTAAAGACGGATTTAAGATTTAGAATTTAATGAAGAGAAGATGCCGCTAGGGAAGCTTATACTTCTCTTCAGGACGAAGATTAGGATGCCACTAGGGATGCTTACTCCTAACTTCAAGGATGTCAATAGGATGCCGTAGGAGGACTCATACCTAAAGATGGATTTAATATTTAAAATTTAATGAAGAAAAGATGCCGCTATGGAAGCTTATACTTCTCTTCAGGACGAAGATTAGGATGCCACTAGGAATGCTTACTCCTAACTTCAAGGATGTCAATAGGATGCCGTAGGAGGACTCATACCTAAAGACGGATTTAAGATTTAGAATTTAATGAAGAAAAGATGCCGCTAAGGAAGCTTATACTTCTCTTCAGGACGAAGATTAGGATGCCACTAGGGATGCTTACTCCTAACTTCAAGGATGTCAATAGGATGCCGTAGGAGGACTCATACCTAAAGACGAATATAAGATTTAGAATTTAATGAAGAGAAGATGCCGCTAGGGATGCTTATACTTCACTTCAGGATGAAGATTAGGATGCCACTAGGGATGCTTACTCCTAACTTCAAGGATGTCAATAGGATGCCGAAGGAGGACTCATACCTAAAGACGGATTTAAGATTTAGTCGGGTTTAGGAATTTTAATGAATGTTTGATTTCTTGCCGGATTTTTGATCTTTTCCCTTCATCACAAATGGCATTAACAATTACTAGACGTCAAAAGCTTTTATATATGCCACTTTCTAGAAGGGAAGATAAAACCATTCACAAGAATGAGCTTGAAATTTCTGGATTGAAAATTTTGCTTTCTCCCTCATTATAAATGATCTTTATAACTTACAAATCATCCAATGGGGATTATATTTTTATATTGAATCATCATAAATGAAGAAAGAAAATAAATAAAAGGACATTTCTATAGTAATACTATATAACATCTCAGTTATTTCAAATTTTGAAATCTTTCAATTTTGATTTTCAAAAATATACAAACTACTTGGACCCAGTGTATGTCACATTCATAAGCTTCGAGAACAACGTATGTGCTGAAAAATTTATAATTTTATTGCAAATCTTCATAACGACGTCATTACACATAGTATTTCTTAAGATACCGCCCATTGATAGGCAACATAGGACGATCACCCTTACAATCCACTAATTGGTAAGATCCCCCTTGGTAGACTTTCTCCACCACAAAAGGACCTTCCCATGTAGGCTCAAATTTACCACCAAACCTTCGATGAGTTAGGATAGGTCTACGTAAGACTAACACCAACTCTCCTACTCGAAAGGTTCTAGGACGGACCATTTTATCATGTGCTTGAGCCATACGGGATTTATATAACTCGAGGTTCTGTTGAGCCTGCAATCGCTTCTCTTCTAAACCTTCGAGTTCTTCTAAGCGAAGTCAGGCGTTCTGTTCAGATGTAATACTATTGTTAATTGCAACCCTTAGAGAGGGAGGCTGTACCTCTAAAGGGAGAACAGCCTCAGCCCCGAAGACTAAAGCAAACAGTGTAGACTAAGTTGGGGTTCTACATGTGGTTCGATAAGCCCACAAAGCCTCCCCTAACTTTTCGTGCCACTGTCGCTTATTGTCCTCTAAGATTTTCTTTAGAATTCCTACTAACGTCTTATTGAAGTCCTCCGCCAATCCATTCGCCTGTGGGTAGTAGCTTGTGGAGTACCTCCAATCAATATTATGACGTTTAGCGAAATTATTCATTTTGGTGCTCTTGAAGGAGGGACCATTATTAGATATAATTCGACGAGGAATGCCAAATCGATATACAATATGGTCTCGAAAGAATTGGAGCACATTATGAGTTTTGACTTCTCGCAGTGGAACAGCTTCTGCCCATTTTGAGAAGTAATCTGTTGCTGCTAGAATGAACCGGTGACCTTTAGAAGAGGGAGGATCGATAGGGCCAATAATGTCCATGCCCCAGCTTTCAAAAGGGCACGAAGTGATCGTTGGATGCAGAACATTAGGAGGTTGGTGCAGGACTACACCATGTACTTGACACTGGTGGCAACGACGTGCAATAGACATACAGTCGTCAATCATTGAAGGCCAGTAATATCCCAGTCTCTTGATTTTCATCTTCATTTTGGGGCCAGATTGGTGGGCACCACACAATCCGGCGTGTACCTTGGTCATGATCCTTTGGGCTTCTTGTTTATTGAGATAATGTAGCCACAATTGATCGAAAGATCGGCGGTACAAAATGCCATTTATTAGTGTGTAAGAAAGAGCCCTTCTCTTAATTTGATCTACGGCAGATTTCTCTCGAGGGAGTTTGTTTTCTTGTAAATAGTCAATGAAAGGTTGTCTCCAGTCAACCGTATCATCATCAATGGTAAGAACAATCTCACCCTCGGAAGGAAACTTTTTATTGATGTATTCCAAGTCTATAGGAGACAAGATCTTACGACTTTAAACTTCTATAGAAATGGACTCTTCTTCTGTACAGGCTAATTCCTTTGCGAGCTTTGCAAGGGCATCCGCCATAGAATTTCTTCCACGGGGTATCCTATATAAAGTTACACTTGAAATCTGCTCGAGAAGTTTCATAGTGTACTGATGGTACGGAAGAAGTTTAGGTTTCAAGACTTTGTATATACCAGCAACTTGATTGATGATAAGTTGTGAATCTCCAAAGATCTTGATTTCTCTGATTTCCATTGATATTGCTAATTCTAATCCAGTTATCAGAGCTTCATATTCGGCCTCGTTATTAGTGCAATGCTCTAATAAATGGTAAGAATAACGCAACAATCCCTTTTCAGGGGTTATGAAAACCAACCTGATACCGGCTTTCCCTGGGATTACCTCCTGAGGTTCCCCGATCTTTTGTGAAGATGCGGCACCATCAAAATATAGTTCCCAAGTATTTCCTTCCTGCTCCTCTAAACTCATAATTTGTTCATCAGGGAGATCATCATTCAGAGGGGACTCAGCAGGGATCGGGTGTGCTGCTAAGAAGTCAGCCACGACTTGACCTTTGATAGCACGTAATGGTATAAATGTGATATCAAATTGGAGTAGAAATATTGACCACTTCGCTAAACGCCCTGACAACGTCAGACGAGTCATTAGGTATTGGAGTGGATTGACTCTAGAGATGAGATTGATTTTATGAGCTAACATGTAATGCCTTAATTTTTGGGCAGCAAAAATCAAAGCTAAACAATGTTTCTCAATAGGAGGATAATTAGCTTCAGTTGGTAGAAGTCTTCTACTCAAGTAGTAAAGTGCGTTCTCTTTTCCTTCCTCATTAATTTGGGCTAATAAGGCACCAAGAGAACTGTCTAAGGCTGCGGTGTAAAGTATTAAGGGTTTTCTAGGGATAGGAGCTGCTAGAACTGGTGGCGTTAACAAATACTGCTTTATGCTTTCAAATGCATTTTTGCACTTTTCATCCCAATGAAATCGGGCATCTTTCTTACACAAAGCAGCGAATGGTTGACACCTACCAGACAAGTTGGAAATGAATCTTCGTAGGTATGCCAACCTACCTTGAAGAGATCTTAACTGGGTAAGACTCCTAGGAGGTGACATATCTAAGATGGCTTTTATTTTGGAAGGATCAATTTCTATGCCTTGGTGTCTCACTACGAATCCTAAGAATTTCCCTGAAGTAACTCCAAAAGCATATTTCAAGGGATTCATCTTTAGATCGTAGCGGCGCAACCTTTCAAAAATGATTCTCAGATCATGAAGGTGGTCTTCCCTTTGACGACTTTTGACTACCAAATCATCGATATAACATTCTATCTGTTGGTGTATTAGATCATCGAAGATTCGGGTCATAGCCCGTTGGTAGGTTGCACCAGCGTTCTTAAGTCCAAAGGGCATGACTTTGTAACAGAAGACCCCTATAGGTGTTCTGAAGGCTGTGAATTTTTCATCTTCAGGAGCCATCTTGATTTAATTATATCCAGACGAACCATCCATAAAAGAGAAAATTGCATGCTCAGAGGCGATGTCTACCATGAGTTCTGGTATAGGCAACGGGAACTCATCTTTTGGACAAGCCTTATTCAGATCCCTATAATCGATGCATACGCGAATTTGACCATTCTTTTTCTTTACTAGGACGATGCTAGCCAACCAAGAGGGATATTTTTCCTCTCGAATAAAGCCTGCATCGATCAGTTTTTTAACTTCAGTCACTACTTGTTGTTTAATTTCTAAGCGCATTCGTCGTGGGGCTTGCTTGATAGGGATCATGTCAGGTTGAATTTCAAGTTTATGGACTGCTATTTTTGGAGATAATCCAGGCATCTCGTTATAGCTCCAAGCGAAGCAATCCTTAAACTCTGAAAGCAACTTGACTAAGTTAGTTGACTCATCCTCCTTCAATAAGGCACTTATGAACGTCGGACGTGGATTTTCTTCATTACCAAAGTTAATTTCTTTCAGTTCATCAACAGTTGATTGGATCTCCTCCTCAAGTTCGGGAGGTGCCTCCTTAACTTGAAAGTCATCTGAATCATCTAAAGTTTCTAGACAAAATTCATTTAGAATTTTAATGTCCTTCATAAAGAGACGAACAGATCCAAGATTTTTAGTTATCACCAAGCAGTAATCATCATCATCAAATAGACAAACAGTACTAAAGCCCAATCCTGCCCTTGACTTTGGTTTATAATATTCAGTATTCCAAAGGTTTTCAAAGGACTGAGCTTGACGTTTAGTCCAAGTAGATGGGGTTAGACCTTGCTCAATTAAATTTTTAACACCATAAGGATACCAATCAAAAGGGAGTTCCACTATTTCATTCATCAAATGATCATCAATATGTACATCAGTTTCAATATTCTTGCTAGAAGAAGGAATAAACTTAGCAGTTTTACAATCATTGCTCAAAGCAGGTGAAACCTTAACTGCCAACCCGGCTATACTATCTTGAGATAGTGGGGTTAGAGCTAAAGCCTTCACATATCCTTTAAGCTTTTCATAGGTAGACAAATCTGAATCATCCTCTATTTTTGCCTTAACTTTATCATCGTCACTGTCGTGTTCCAAAGAGATCTCAAATTTCGGCCTCTTGTTACTATTTTCATCCTTAGACACACATGATTCATCCTCTGAGTCAGATTCTAAATCAATATGTATCGTAGGAGTTTGATTTTGTATGATTTCATATGTTGGACTTTCATAATTTTGCCATCCTCTGCCTCTACCTCGCCCTCATTGGGTAATCCTACCACCTCTTTGTGAGGGAGGAGCAGGATGCCAACGGATGCTATCTTCGAGGCAGGGATATTCTTCATCTCTTTTTTCTTCTTTTTCTTTTTCTTTTTCATTTTTCTTTTCAAGTGCAATTTCACTTTTGGCCAATTTGAGATCCTTAGGAACAGTTTACTTTTTAGGCAAATAATAGGCGGCATCTTCATAAATTCCTACTTCATGAATTGAGAATGATTGCAAATCTCCCTTAATACAGTGCTCAACACCATCTCTGATGTATTTAATGCACTGATATAGGGAGGAAGGAACCATCCTATATTCATGAAGCCACGGTCTACCTAGAAGAGCATTAAATGATGTTGGAGAGTCTATAATATGAAACTTTGCTTTAGTTTTGAATTCTTCAATCCCCAACAACAGAGTAACTGAACCCAAAGCCCTCTCGCCATTTTTGTTAAACCCTCGTAAGATCATTTTATCTGAACTGAGCTTACGAACGTCTATTCTCAAATAAGCGAGAGTTCTGAGAGTCATAATATTAACTGATGCACCAGGATCAACCAGGATACGTGACAATTTGAAGTTGTCTATATTTACTGTTATGTATAGTGGACGGTTGTGATCAGCCGTCCCTAAACATAGATCTTCATCAGAAAAAGAAATTTCAGGAACTCCTTTGGAACAAAGAGCTTCATCAGGCTGAGCAGCTGCTAACTGGGCCACGCAAATATCTGGATCTAGCAGAGCTTTGATTAATGCTTCCCTCATTTCTTTGGAAAGGATCAGAGCATCATAAATGCTCAGTTTGGCAGGCAGCTTCCTAAGGTGAGCTAGGATATTGTAATCGACCTTGGGTATTCCACTCTCAACTGGACCCTGAAGGGGAATAGGCCGAGGTGGAAAAGAAGACTCTGGTTCGTCAACAACTTGCTTCCCTTTATCTTCAGAAGAAGCTTGAGGTGGTAGCACTTTGCCGCTACGAAGTTTGATTTGTATTATCTCTTCAGAAGAAGCGACATGTGGATTATCTACTTTGACCTCACTAACTCTGATTGTACTTCTGTTAAATTCTCAGAGTCTGACATCTCTGCTTCAATACAGATAGGCGTACCCTGTAAATCAAAGGCAGGGGCATCACTATCTGAATAATAGCTAAGAGAATATTTTAATTCTTCCAAATTAAATTGATTGTTAAGAGAATCATTTTCAGGTATGTTTTTCAAGTCATCCGTGACATCGCTATCAGAAATAGACAAGATATACACAGAATCCTTTTTCATTGATTTGACATCATCACATGGAACAAAATAAAAGTCATCTAAGATAAGAGGATTGAGGATAACAGTCCCCCCATCCGTAGAAAACACAACTCTACTAGATACATCACAATCAACACTACTAAAAGCAACAAAACAATCTCTGGTATCCTCCTTCTCCTGAACTGTAGGACCCTGGCTGACTTGGGCTCCCTTAAGCTCTGAAGGTGGAGTCATCTCTACATCACCTTCCGGAACTATCAGATCAACCTGGAGAGGCTTCTGAGCTCCCAAAGACTCCTGAAGAGAAGAAAAATAGAGTTTGTTCAGAAATTTCTTTAAGGAACGGGATAAAGCTATATCCCAAGTTGAGTCAGAATTTAAAGAAGAAGCATGACCAATAGGCTCACCAGTCACACACTTAGCTGATCCCTACCTCGGATCCACTAAGTATTCTTTGGGAATCACTACCGCTCCTAATTTCATGTTTCTGTCGAGCCATTCCTTGAAAGTAATGCAATCTTCAAGCTGATGACCCAACATCTGGTGGTATGGGCAATAGTTAAGCTGATCCAACTTACCCACTTCTTCTGGCTTCCTAGGGGCGGGCAATTTGAAGTCTGGCTTTTTTAGAAGATTTTTTAATATCTTCTTTAAAGCCTCCTTCTTAAAGGGGTAAGTCTTACCAATCATCTCATTAAACTTTTCCCACTTTTCCTTTCTTTCTTTTGGAGAAAGATAAGGTTCTTGCTGATTAAACTGCAGTGGCAGATACTGTGGTGAAGTATACTGAGGCCTCTGATACTACTAACTGTAAAACTGTGAAGGGGGATTTTCTGCCTGGACCTTCATTGGTTGTTTTCCCTTATCAACAGCTGACACCGTCCCAGATTTCTTCTCAAAGACTTTCTGGGGTTTCAGCTTCTCAGGGTCTAAAGTAGACTGATCAGTAAGGAAGGTGAACTGCGAAGCTTCTTCTTATAGGCTGGAGGCTTTATTGAGCAGTTTTTCAAATGTCTTGATGGTAAATCCTTTCAAAAGAAAGGCTACCGGTCCATGAATGTTCTTAAGCAGAATCTCAATCGCGTGTTGCTCCTGCAATTGAGGTTTGCATTTCATGCTCAAATTCCTCCACCTTAGTATATAATCAACCAGCTTCTCCCCAGGCTTCTATTTCTCTACGATAAGATCTCCAACTGTAATGTGATGCTGACTGCCTGCAAACCTTTTGACGAACATGTTTTCCAACTCTGTAAAACTATGCACTGAACTATTGGGTAAATCTGCATACCAGTCAAAAGCCACCCCTGACAGACTACTAACAAACTGCCTGAAGAGTAAAGCATCACTTCCTCCAGCATTGTAATAACTGGCTCGGAAGTACGCTATGTGCTGTCTAGGGTTTCCGGTACTATCAAAAATCTTGAATGAGGGGGGCACAAATCCCTTTGGATAGGGAACTGCATCAAACTCCTCTCGGTAGGGCCTACCCTTTGGGGTATACGACGCACTCTGTCACTCAGCTAATGCCTCCCTCACTTGTCTTTCCACCATATGTTTTAGCTCTTTTTATTGAGAGGCTTTGATTTCTGGATCTGATTGGTGCTCTTCTACAGCCTCAATTATCTGTTTCTTCCCTACCACCTGAACAGACTCGGGTTGAGAAGACTCAACCTGTGCTCGTGGTGGTAAAGGACCCTGGCACTGGAATGATGCCATAGTGGCCATCATTTCCTCTATCTTCTTCTCCGTACTTGAGATCTGTTCATCTTTTTATTTTAGCTGTTGTATAAGACGTTGAGTTAAGTCCGGCGCAATGCCTTCCTCAACTACGACGTCCTGTATTCCAACATCTTCAGCTTGATCATCATGAGCTGATCTCCTTGTTTCCACCAAAAGGACATTGGCTACTACATCATCTAACATGTCATCTTGATCTAAATCAAAGTTCAATGCATCTTCATCCTCCAGATCTTTAATGCTATTTTTCAGTTCACCTAGCATCTCCTCTATAGACCTTCCGGAAACATAGTGGGGATCAACGGGAACATATCTTTCATAGTCCATATGATCTGGAGGGTTAATTTCACGTTTCTCCTCTACTTTGGGTTTTTCTTCTATCATCTTTTCAGGTAAAGCCACTACTAGAGAACCAACTTCCTCTATAGGTCTCCAGATCTTCTTCTCAGCTGATGTTGGAGAGAGTTGGCTTGATGATTCCACCCGCCCTACATCCGGATGAGAAGACGAAGAAGGACCCGTAGAGGGGTGCCTATCTATCCGAGGAGAAGAGTGGACACGAGAGAACCGCTGAACCTTTCTAACTTCTTGAGGTGTCATAGAGGAAGGAGACAACTGACGACTAGTTTTCTGGACAACATACTAAGTACTCTTGGATTTTCCTGACACATCAGTCAGAATAATACTGTCTGTCTTTCTGTGAGATTTCCTCGGTTCCCTAGGGTATCCATCAGTGAGTGTAGAGATTGCAACAGGTTTGAACTTTCTTTTGCTATCTCTTGCCCTCGACTGACCCACTACCCGGGCTCTAGTATTCTTCTGACTAGAGGTTTCTTCTTCGATCCTTTCATTGATCATCCTTTTCATATTTCTCAAAAATCTTTCCTTGGTTTGGAAATGATTATCTGCACACTCTTGGACTATTGCCCTTACCATATTCTGAATGTGTGTTTCCTTATCTTTGACTGGCTCAACGGTAGACTTTCCAACAGCAGTAGGGGCTGAGCGGGCAATCTTTCTCACATCTTCCTCTCCATCAGCAGCGGAGAGAAGATGGAACCTACTACCACTAAGATGTGGAGAGGTAGGAGGAGTTTGCTCATTCTTACTTGACAGTCCCAATTTTTTCATTCTCCTCTTTGTATGACGATTTTTATTTCTCCTCTGAGTTTTAGTCATAATCGTCGACATGTTAGAAGAGGAACATATTTCAAACTTGCTCGGAGCACTGAAAGGAGTAACACTGTCTGCTACGACAACTGATTTGAGTTTTTAATTCTGGCTAGGCTATTCAATTCTAGCGAACACTGAGGGCCTAGGGGCTACAGGGGCAGTTTGAGACCCACATCCTAAAGTGAATTCTAGAGCAGGCCTCTGGTTGGTAATTTCAACAGGTGGGACAATAGTGAACTCAGGTCCACTAACAGACAACTGCAAATCCTCAAATCCTTTTCCAAATTTGATTATACTTTCGTTAGCAAAAGGATTGTAGGCCAAGTTCATATTATCCGACAAGGAAAAGATTAGTTTACCCGTCATTTTTTCTGAAATTTAAGAAAAATTTTGAATTAGTCTTTTGAATAAATTATTTTAATTGCAAAAGCTTAATTGACCCAACCAAATAATTCAAGTCTTATCTCATTGCATATATATCAAGTTATATTAAAATATAACTGCAATACATAATGTTGAGATAAGAATGAATATTATTTAGTGTTTCAATTTTCACTTTAAGAATTTGGACCCAGTGCTAAGTCAAACATCAAGGTACAATAAAAATGTAACTGCAACGTTCGAGTTAGCACGTAGGGATTTTATTTTCTGATTATTTAGACAAAACGGTCATTAAAGGAACTTCTCGTCGATATTTTGACGGGGGTCGAAAATAAGACCTCTACAATTTCTTTTAGATACCGGCCAAATTATTCATGAGTGAAATGAATAATATAACCGGCAGAAGAAAGGTAGTTACAACCCATGCCAAGCACAAGTATACTACCGATGTAAGGGTATGAATCACTGCTAAAGATGGAGAGAGGATAGTTCCCCAGCGGAGTCGCCAGAAAAACCTTGGTGGGAAAATTTATGTCGCCACGCAGATTTTGTGTTCTCCTATTTTGTAATTGAATACTTCATTAAGAATAAAGTACAGTCTCGGGAGACTGACACAATATTCTATAATGGATTCAATATTAAAATAGGGTTTTAGAAAATAATATTTCTATAGTCAAACACAATTCTATGAATAACATATCATCTCGAGAGATGAACACGAAATTCTGTAGAATGTGTTTAAAAATAGAAATATAGTTTTGAAAAGTTCATCCATCCCTTTATTTAGGTGTAATAAGAAGAATATTATATCATCTGAAAAGACGAACATAACATTCTTCAAAAACACCCAAAAGAAAGAATGGGTTTTATAAAAGTCATCATTTCTAAAATTGAATATAATAAATAGAATATTATATTACCTGGAATGATAATAATTATATTCTATAAATATATTTAAAATTAGAAATGAAGTTTTTAAAATATGTCTGCATTCCCAAAGATTTTTCCCTTGTTTTATAAGAATAAAATAAGGTTTATTTTAATCTCAGGTTCTCAAATACCTATAGGGGCAAGCCCCTATAGTTAATTACATCCTAGGAGGGGTACTCCTAAGAAAACTCTCGATTAAAGCAGTGATTTCATACCCTTTGATTACAAAGTAGAAGACAAGGAAAGAAGTAGGAATTTTCAAGGAGAAAACTCAACATTGAACAGTTATTAACGAGCCAAAGGAAGAAAAGTAGGAGATGTCAGATTTTGAGAAGGTCAGAGGCAACCTCAATCTACCCTATAATGGGCTTTATATTTTAAGAGAGAAATTTTTAGGTTTGAGTTGACATTTTATTAGAAATTTGGGATTTTATTCCCAAAGGGTGAGGACTTAAGATTTGAAAATCTGCCTCAGATCCTAAGTCTAAATTGGGTACTACAAAAGTAGTGACCCAAACCTAGCTAATGTAGTGTAAATCTGGACTTACCTCGGCCTGGATTGGGGAGCCAGCTAATCACCTAGGCGCTTCAAATCCATGTGTCCAGTCTCTTATGAAAGATGGGTAGGGACGTTATTTAAGTTTTAAGGAATCGGGGCCGACATCTAAGACAAATCCTAATTGGCCCCTTTACTTATGTAGGTAAATGATGCCTAGGAGCATAATGCAATTAAAATTTTAGACTCTTTTAATTTGTATCTAATGCAATGCATGCTAATTGACTCGAATACATAAAATGATTTATGAAGCAGTTTTAAAATCAGGCTTAGAAAATAGATTTTTCCCTAGAGATTGCACAACATCCCCTTGACAGAACTGCACCCTAATAGGTCAGGTGGTCTGCCAGAACCCGCAGGCGGAGAGGTGCCTAACAAGGAAGAGAAAGTAATAATATGATTATGCTGACTCTCGGCGGTCCGAGCTTACTTCTTAGATTCGTTAGAGTTTCTATGTGAGCCTAAAAAAATTTATTTTAAATTTCAAGTAGAAAAAGTTTATCGTGATCCTTACCAAAAAACACTCCGATGCGTATCCAGGCTAAAACAAAACACGGCATGCAAGAGTCCTAAAAAAAACTAGTGCACAAACAAAGTAAACACTCAAATTAAATTATCCAAAAATATAATGTCCAATGTTCAGTTTATTTACAACCCAGGGTCTGCTGAAAAAGTAAAGTGGCCGGGTACCACTGACAACAAACCCGGATTCTAATCCTAAGACTGACGCAAAAGATTTCAAAATGGGATATATTTTTCTTCTTATTTTCATTTCTTCATTTTCTTCATCTTCACTTCTTTGTCTTCTTTCCTTTACAAGCTTCTTGGATCCACTACGAGCTCCTTGAGTCCGCCGGGCCTGGATATCCAAATGAAAAGAAACTCATCCCCGAAGGGGAATTTTCTTTTCTCTTTGGATATTAGAACCACCCTAACTTGACTTTCCAAATAGAAGAGAATACTCCCCTAAGGGACATTCTCCTCTCTTTGGATTCCGAGTTGGGTGTGATATCCCACTTTTGAATCACTTTCACAACACTTGACTTTAACAAAAATATATTTATATTAAATTACATCCCAGAAAGAAAAAGAAAATCTTGACACACCTGCAGGGTTATCCTAAGTATTTATAATAAAATCATTCCCAAGCAGTTATATATTCATATTAAATTCATCAGCCTCACTTGGCCATGCTGTTTTAATTTTAAGGGGGCTTAGCATTTTCTGAAGCACCTGCAGAAAATATTGTTAATTTAAATCTTTAATTTGCCCCCTTTTTATTTAGCCCTGCACGAGCATGGCCACCTGCATAAGATTCTGTGAGCATCCAGATCATTCCTAACCTAGGGATAATCTATCGCCCATCACATCATATCACAGAGAGCAATAAAAGTAAACAAACACTTATGTCAATCATACAAGCATACAATGAAAATCAAGAAAGCCCGTCACACAACAGTAAGAAAGTAAACACCGGCCTAACCTAGAGCTAGAGTCGGTTGTCCTAGCAAATAAATCTAAGTGTGTGCGGTAGGCTGTGTGGTTTGGATGCATCCTGAGTTTACTTTTAGTTAAAGTTATCTAATTGATTGAAATTGATTTGTTGAAGGGTCAAAGGGAATTTTAGTTCAGATTTAAGTTTTTGTGTCTTTACTATTTTGAAGTTTGTTTGAGATTGAATTTTGATTGTTAAAGTTGATAAATAGGATGTTGTTATTTAGTCATTTGAATTAACCTATTTTCTTTTATATTATTTAATTTAACAACTTACTGAATCTTTGACGATTTATTAGACTTTTAGATTACTATATATCTCAATCAATTTTCTTTAAAGATGTTTTATATTATGCTTATAATTAATTTTTGAAAAGACTTTAATGAATAGAGTTTGACTTTTAAAGGGCTTTTTATTTTGGATTATGTCTATTATTTAAATTTGTTCTTATTTTAGGTGTATTTTGTATTCTAGATTTTAATTTTATTTTTAATAGATTTTATTTAATTATTATTTAATTATCAGATGGTTGAAATATTAATTAGGTTCAATTCTAAAGTTATATTCAAATTTAATCTTTTAGTGATTGGGTGTGTTAATTACGATTTGATTATTAAGGATTATACAATTTTTGTGTATTTTTATCTGAATTATTATTTGTGTGTTTGAAATTTTTGTTAATTGATTATTTAAGTTTAATTAGACTTGATTAAGGTTGTATTAATAACATACAATAATCCTAAGGGGAATGTCACTAAGTTTTTTATGTTATGTATTTCTACCCTAAAGTGTGCAGGCATCCTAAGTCTAAGTTCTCTAGGACTCAATCCTTAATTTTTGTCCTTAGATGTCACTAATGCTATATGGAATGAAAAGAATTTTGTTATCACTAACCCTTAGGACTTTGTGCACGTGTAAAGAGGTTTAAGGATCTAAAATAAAATAAATAATCCTAATAAAATTGAAGTTGCTACGGGGACCTAGAAGGGAGGAGTTCGCACAAAACACACCACGGCCTCCTAGGGGCTTTCTAAGTTTTAAGAAAACTTACAACACCGGGGGCTATGACCCGGTGGATTACGCCCGTAGCACCTCTACCCGGCTGGATAGAGGCGACTGACACCTTTGATCTGCTTCCTCTTGTTCACTTGATTAGTACCGTTCCTCGCAGTTCATGCAAATAAAGACAAGAAAATAGGGAATTAGAAGCACATTAATAATTAACAATGAAATAATTGAAATTTATTTAAAAATAAAAATGTACCTTTCTTCGGACTTGAAGGCCGGTACAAGCTGTCTACCTTTTGAACTTTTCACTTTTGAAGGCACACTTTCTATTTTCCCAACCTTCACCTTGAGGCACAAGAAAAAGGAAGGAGGAGGAGAGAGGTAGGGGTAGAGAGAAAGGGAGCTTTTGCTTTTCAACACTTTCACTTTCTAATAACCATTCAATTAACTCAAACTCCAACCAACACACTTTTCATCTCCTAACAATCTAAGTTCACTTTTCCACATTTATACACTCTTTTTGAAACAGATATATATATATATTTCAAAACACTTCTCCTTTCAATACACTTCTCAAAACACTTTCTTTTCAATACACTTTTACTTTTCATAAAACGCACGCTTTTCCAAACATATACAAACTCCCCAATACCACTTCAAAAACACACAAGTTTCACCTTTCTGAACCCACAAACCCCACTTTTTATTTCTCACACATATCACTTTTTCAAGACGAACATTTTTCATTCTCCAACAGTCAAACTTTTCTTTACCATTCAAATATCACACACTAAAATTTTTATTTGAACAATAAACTTTTTCACTTTTTCAACACAAACACTTTTCCAAAATACACACAAACTCCACCTTTACGCATTTCATATTTAAACATAAACATACCCTTTCATCTTTCAAAGATCACACAATTCTCCTTTCAAAACACAAACATACACACCTCATTTTTAAACATTTATACACTTCACATTTCATATCTACACACAACACTTCACTAACACACTTTTACACACTTCATTCCAATACGCATTTTACTTTACTTTTTAATGCATACTTGATATACTTTTCAATACACACATATATTTTACAAAGTTTAAACACTTCACTATTACACACTTCACATTTTTGAAACATACACCTTTCATCTTCTAAAATCAAACAATCACCTTTCAAGCACACACAAGTCACTTCTTTACTTATCAAAACCACACACACACTCTTCCAAAAAATACAACTCCCCTTTCAACATACACTTTTCACATTACTTTGTTTACACAAACAATTCACCTTTTCAAAATAAACATTTTTTTATTCTCCAATAATCAAGTATCACTTTACCATTAAAAGATCACACACTAAACTTTTCATTCAAATAATACACTTTTCACTTTTTAACATAAGCTCTCACTTTTCAAATCACCCACAAGTTCCACTTTTCAACCTTTATGAATTTCAAAATCCAAACATTTTCTAACACACACTTCCACTTTCAAGACATACACTTCTTACTTTTAAAACATTCCTCAAATTCCACTTTTAAAACAAGCACACTTCTACCATTCCTAATGTTCCAACATAAGTCCATATATACCTTCTTTCCAACTCAATATTTATACCAAATACAAATACGAGAAAGAGTATTTCATGCCACAACACATGATATGTAAGAAGAGTTTCTATTACTAATATTTTAGCATGAAAACACATAAGAATTTCTTTGTTTTAACCAATATCCACTTTTGATTATAACTTTACTTGCCAAAAACTAAGGCCAATGCTATGTTTGTATTAGTAACTGAAAGATATTTGGTGAAAATACAAGAATTTTTACAATCATTTGATGCCTTCTCTAAGCTTCATCAATGAAACAATTTAACCATAGAGTTGTACGTAAAATTCTCCCAACTAGTCATGATTCAAATAGTCCAAATATGTATTCATTGCATTGTCACAATGAAAGCACTATCATCCTATTTCCTCTAATTGTGGTTGTAGTGTAGCTTTCAATACTTTCGTACACAAGAAAATGATGGAACCCACGCTTGAGATCTCCACAAAATTTTAGCACATCAATATATCTCTTCTAGTAGCATTTCATCGAACACTTGACATACAATACTTGTAAGATTGCGTAAAGTAAACTAATATGAAAATCATGCTTTATACTGACACATAATTATGAAAATGCTATACCAACACTATTGGAAAGTAATCCACTTAAAATCAGCCATGCTTCCAACTTTTTTTCAAGAGACAAACTCTATTGAATAGAGATATTTCTTCTAAGAGAAGCAAAATATAGAAAACAAAATAATCCAAATCGTCTCATGCATTTTTGAGTCAAGAAATTAGAATTGCGAGAATTTTTTTTTATTTACTTATTTGAACAAAATTGAGATGGGGAAATCCCCTTTTCTGATCTCAAGAGATAATGGTTGATTTAAGAAGCATAAAACAAAACAATCTACATTCTTATCTTTACAAGAAATCTGAACCAAACGAGATGATTGTTTGAGAAGAGATTATATGGAGAAGATTGAAGAAGAGAAAGGGAGAAGCTTAACCCCATTCGTTATTCTTTCTTTCTTTCAAAAGAAGAGAAACTTCTTCATCCCATTTATCCAATGTGATCGAAAAAGCAATCAAGAATGGGAAAAGTAGAAGATGAAGGTGAAGAAGATGGAATTACCTAAGGTTGAGAAAGGTTTCCGGCGGCTAGGGCTCTTGCTTGGTCCGAAATAATGAGGGACGGAGGCAAAAGTAGGTTGGTGGCTCGGCTAGGGCTTGCGACAGGGGCGTCCGGCCTTGGTGTCGTGCGGAACAGAGAGGCGACGAAGAGGGTTTCGGTTCCTTGCGAGAGAAACAGAGAGGGAGAGGAGGGGCTTGGCTTCGGCTAGGGAAGATGAGGCGACGGGCTGTTCCGAAATGGGAGGCACGGTTCTCGCTTCGTTTCTTGCGAACTGGAGAGAAGACCTGGGGGAGAGTTCGTTTCTGCGAATTAGAGGGAGAGGGAGATCGTGGCCTGTGCGGTTCGGTTCATGCGGATCAATAGGGGAAGAGTTTGGTCTAAAAACTGCTCTAACTCCTCTATTTGGTCATGCCTAGAGGCATCAAAACTTCCTAAGGTTTTAATTAAATTTCAAATAAAATTACAGATTAACTTTTAATTAATTTAAAGGGATAAATAGAGAAATGATTCTATACGTTTAACTAAAAGAATTTGATTTAAAAATAATAATAATAATAATTTATTTAGATAGTTTGAATTAATGTGATTAATTTAACGATGTGAATCTGGTTTTAATTTAACTTGCAATAAATTAATTTAGAGTAATCAAAGCTGTTGTTTGTTAAAACAAATTTGGGCCAAGTCAATTTTATTTGATTAAGTGAAGATTTAGGTCGAGTCAAGAAGTTGAGTCGATGCTACATCATTAGATGTCCACCTAAGGGAAATCCTATAAGCGACGTCTGTGCTAGGTTATGAAGACCTAGGAGCTAGAGATTGATTAGGAGGAATTGACCTCGAATAATGAGGTCAACACTTAGTCCTAAAGTTTGAAAATCATTAATGATTGAAAAGAAATATAAAAAATGCATAATTATGGATACCAAACAATTCAATGGGTCTCTAATTTTATTTACAGGCTATCTCAAATGGTGATTTTTTTTTGTGATATAAATAATATTATTATAAATAAACTTATAAGTAGACAGATAAAGATCCCAATTGGCCAAACTCTTTTCCACTAAGCACCTCAACAAATTCCCAAGGGTCCTATTAACTACTTCAATTTGGCAATCAATCTTGGGGTGTAAAGGAAAAGGAAATTTTAATTTTTATGCCAACCATCTTCCATAATATTATCCAAAAATGAGAACCAAACCTTTCATCCTTATCTGATGCTATAGTGGATGATAGCCCATGAAATCTCACTCTTTCTCTAAAGATAAGACTCATTATGTTTGATGAATCATCTTCTTTAAGCAATGAAGAAATGCACTATCTTTGCAAATATTTTCGCTACCATATAAAATTTATCACGCCTTCTTACAATTCTTGATAATCTTATTATAAAATCCTTTAATAAATCCCCCCATCGTCTATAGAAAATGGGAAAGTAATATAATTTCCTAACATCTATTTAATGAATTTAGAAATATTAGGAATTGTAATATACCTTGGCCGCATAGGGCCGTTGGTTCATTTTTATCCAAATGACTCTATAACCTAGCAAAATTTCTTCTGAACAGTTTTAAACCTTCTAATCATAATGGACATAACTAAAGTTGAACAATAAGATAACCTTAATAGAACTTTATTGATGTTAATATCAATTTAAATCTTAGAATTTGGATAATTACCATGGTTCACTAAACTTGGATAAGTGTGAATAGGGTAATGATAAGCTCAAAATGGAAAATCATTATTGGAAAGTTTTAATTGGACCATTTAAGGCAATTTAACCAAGTTGGCCCAGTTACCTTCATAATGACCCATCCAATTAGCTTCAACAAAAGTTCAAATTTATTACCTCATTTTTCTTTAGAAAATTCCTATAGGTCAATCATAATACCTCGACCCAGTTGATTCGTTGATAGTCCAACTGGTCAACCTAGCCATTTTATCTATTAGATCCATTAAATTATATATATATACTATTAGTAGCCTAACGCCGCAGCCCTCCGAGCAAAAGTCGCAGCATCATACATTGAATTTAGAATTATTGTAGAATAGAGACTCAAATATGGAGGAGATGATTTAAGGCACTGTTGTGCTCTTAAGCCTAGCGCTACAATACTCGAAAGTACAGTGATAAAGCACTCTAGTTCAAACAAAAAATTTAATGTTTATTTTAAAATATTTTTCATATTTTGGTTTGTTACAGTCCCTATGTGACCCTTTCACACTTGGATCTTTAAGAGCCTTTGACTTGAGTATGGTTAGCCACTTTGTTCATAAAAGTCCTAACTTAGTCCTTATGGGTACCCATATCCCCAAATAGTTTTTGGTCCTCCAATTAACCTAATCAATGGATCCTATGCATTCCATTAATGGAAATGAGTTACTAGAGTTCTGAGATCATAACTGGCCACATGGATTAGCCAACTAGTCAACCATAACTTGGTTTGACCCAAACTAACCTTTAATATGTGCAATTTATCAAACTATATTTAGCCTTTAGATTAACCAACGTAAGTGAATATATAACTCACGAAAGGATGTCCCTAAATAAAATACATCTTCTTGAAGGAAATTTACCCTTAAATTAACCCAACATGACCCATTAGTACCTAAATGGTTCAAACATGATAAATTGATATTAAACATCAAATTAATTTAATTTATCAAACATAACCCTTAAATTACCCCTATGATTTCATAATTATTGTAGTTTTTATAATAATTATAGAAAATATTAAATACTTTCCAAAAATAAAAAAAAATTTGAGAATTTTATTTCATGTACGAACAAAATTACATAAGCAATGAGAAGAGAGAGAACTTTCAATATAACTCCTTTCCGCCATACTTTGACCTATGACTTGATTTTTAAACTCCCCAATCTATTCGGCCATTGAAACAACCATCATTTTGGGAGCTCGCCATGTGCTATTGATGTAATTAGACAAATACAATAGACTCTTTAACTTTAACAACTTGCATTGTTAAGTAGCTGTTTACTTTTCTTTCTTTCTTTTTATTTTATTTTATTTTGTTTTGTTTTTGTTTTAACTAAAAATAAAATATGTCTCATATATTAATCTAATTTAATTTTTTTTCATTAATTTCAAATAGTTTGATTTTTATGATGATGGCGATGGTCATCGGCAAATAAATCAATAGCTTTGACCAGCCCGGTGTTAACCACACGACGCTGATGTAGCTGTGATAGTGGTTTTTATAAATATAAAAAGCATCTCAGTTTTTTTTCAATCTTTTTCAAAAAAAATTGATTCAAAAAAATTATTAAATGCACACAAAATAAATAAATTTAAAAAAATAATAATAACAAATGAAAATAAAAAAAGATTTTCAAATGACTCCTATTCTTTTTCCTCATATGTATTTTAAATATTATGTCATTGAAGAGATGGCAACATTATTCTTGCCAAAGAAGCCTTTTCGTTTGGTCTACGGATGGCATCACTCTCACGGGTATGAGAGATTATTACCTGCAGTCACCGGTCCATCCGGAGGCCAATCAGGATGCGCCTCGTCACCCAATACACAGTGGTACATAACAAAGATACACAACATATTGATGATGTGGTGTGTCCTGATTGGCCTCCGAATGACGTCCGGTGACCGCACAAAATACTTTCGCCATGGGAATGAGCGTGTTCAACTATGACAACTCACATAATAAATGTAAGAAAATATTCAATACTTTGTTTTCTGCCGCGCCGGTCATCATGTCTTATTTAGTTGAAACTTTTCTTGCTACATGAATGGCTGATGATGAATTCAATAAGTTCAGTCGAACTTCTCCCACAATAAAGAAGCTGGTCCCATGATCAGCGACTGGCCTGTAATAATTTTTCTTTTCTTTTTTTGCATCCTCTAGTATTTTAAATGGGAGAAATTATTTTATGTGGACACCGGATCATTCGGAGGTGAATCAGAGTACGTCATATCACCCAGTATATAGCGGGTACACAACCGTGGTGCACAGCAAAAAGTGACGTGACGCGCTCTGATTCACCTCCGGACGGCATCCGCACAGAATAATTTTTTCCCAAATAGGCTGGTCGACTGATATATTAAAAAAATTAATTTTAATTTTCATCAACTTCAAATAATTTGATTTATATATTGATGGAGTGGTCACGACGCAACTAGTCATGAGCATTAACCAGCCATATGTGACAACCATGACAGTCAACGATAGTGGCTGCGACTACATATGATAGTTGTTTCTAAAAAATACAGAAAATAACTTAAAGTTATTTTGAATCTTTTTAAAAACAATTTTATTAAAAAATTTATTAAAGCACCCTAAACAAATAATTTTTTAAGTAAATCAAATACAACAACAACATCAGGCCGTTATCCACCATGTACGGTCGGCTACATCAGTCTTTCTTTTTTTTCCTATGACCCGTGAGTTTTCTCCTCCCCACTATTTTGAATATTGTGACATTGATGTTACCTCCCCACTATTTCAAATTATTCTGGGGCTAAATTTTAAAAAGGATCACTATTTATGGCAGAACTAACAAAAATATCATTAAGTAATTTAAATTTAAAAAGTATCTAAAATGTAATTAGGTTTTACATTTTTCGTGAAAATGCAATTAGTTTTTACGTTTTAATGGAAAACGCAAAAAAAAAAAGTGTTATCTTTGAAAACCCCAAAAACAAAAATTGAGTATTTCACCTCACTTACGATGGATTTTTTTTTCTTGATTTTACCGGCAAGAGAGAGGGAGAGAGATAGAAGGGGAGGAGATAGGCCGGAGAGAGAAATAAATGGGTAGAGAGAGAAATTATTTAATTTTATAAATATTTAATTTTTAGTTCTTTCTAACCAAGTCTTTGTAGGTCTACCCAAGGTTTTAAAAATCAAATCAGACCAGACCGGCCGGTTCAACCTTGAACCAGCCATAAGACAGGTCTGATCCAATCTGAAAACTGCTTCTGCATCAAATCAGACTAAACCGATCAGAACTGGTTCAACCGGCAATTCGTTGAACTAGCTCCGAATCTTTTGAACCAACTAGTTTAATTACCATAATTTTTGAATAATTAAATAAAAAATTTATTATATTAAGATTACATATTAAAAATTTTCTTAAATAAATAAATTATTTTATATTTAAAACATTTAAATTGAATTAACATGAAATTTTTATTATAAATATTTGCCCCAAACCACCAAGAACCATCTTCACATGGCCACACCACTCCATGTGAACTCTTAATAAAGGAAACTTAAAAAGTTTTATAAATAATTGCAAGAAAGAATTTCTAAGTGATAGAGGACTAAAAAGAAAAGTTGAAATATTTATGAGCTCATAACATATATAATATTCATAAAATCTATTTTAAATAGATTTTTTAATTAATTATTTATAATGTGAATAATATTTATTTATTACTTAATAATAATGATTTATTTATTTATACACTATAAAAAAAAATTATATCTAGTTATTAATGATAAATTATTTTTACATAAATATTTTATATATATAAATTTATAAAATGAATTTGATATAATCATATAAAAAATTATTAATAATTTATATTAAATTTGTAAACTTATGTTAGAATTAAGTTTATATTAAATATGTCATATAAATTAGTAATAATTTATATTAAATTATATTATTATATGTAAATTCAATTTAGATTAAAAATTAAATTTTAAATTTTAAAAATATTTAAATTTAAAATTATCATATTATTTTGAGTGTAAAATCTTATAATGATGAGATTTGGGGTCTTTTTGCTCTTATGTGAGATTTTAAAATAATTATTTTAATTAATTATGTAAGTTTCATAGTTTTTTATTTTGTTTAATTTTTTTGTCTCATATTTTGAATGATAATATTATTATTTTGTTAATTTTTTTAAATTTTAATAGTATTATTATTTATTACATCATCCGATTCAACCTTGGTTCGACTGGTCGAATTGGGCGAACGGCGAACAACTCCTTCTTCCGGTTCGTTGTCTGGTCTAATTTTCACAACCTTGGATCTACCACTACTTTTTTTAAACATAGGTCAGATCTAATACATCTACTCTCCTAACAAAGTTGACAAAGTTGACAAGAAGGTTGATGTTTTATATAACATATACCCTTTTAAAAAACAAAATAATAATGAAAATAAACAATGACTCCTATGACCCGTACGCTTATAAAATAAATTTGATATATAACATATACATGTAAAATACATTTAATCATATAATATAAATTAATAATAATTTATATTAAATTTGCAAACTTATGTTAGAATTAAATTTATATTAAATATGTAATATAAATAAGTAATAATTTATATTAAATTATATGGTTATATGTAAATTAAATTTAAATTAAAAATCAAATTTAAAAAATTAAAAATATTTAAATTTAAAATTATAATATTATTATGAATGTAAATTCTTATAATTATGAGATTTAGATTTTTTTTTTGCTCTTATGTGAGATTTAAAAAAAATTCTTTTACTTAATTATGTAAGTTTTATGTTTCATAGTTTTTTTTTTTAATCTTTTATCTCATATTTGAAATGATAACAATATTATTATATTCATTTTATTAAATTTAAATAATATTATTATTTATTACGTCATCCGAGTCGACCTCGGTTCAATCAGTCGAACCGTGAATTTCTCTTTCTTTTTCGATTCATTGTCTACTCTGATTTTCACAACCTTGATCTTTTCGCTTAGAACGATTTTTTTTTTGTTTTAATGAAGAGAGAGAGGGAGACAGATAGAATGGGAGGAGAGAGATGGGGAGCGACATAGACGGGAGACAAAAATAAACGGGGGAGAGAGAGGAACAATTTAATTTTATAAATATTTAATTTTTAATATTATATTTGATTAATTAATTAATTTAAATTATATTAATATATATATATTATTAAATATATCAATTTTTAATATTATATATGTAGTTGATAATTAATAAATTATATTACACTAAAGTTAATTGAAAAAAGAATATTATAAAATTTTAGTATTAACTATACAACAACAACAACAACAACATCAAGTCTTTACCCACTACGTGGGGTCAGCTACATGAATCCTTTTTCTCAATTGTGTTATGTTAAAAGTCAAATTCTCGTTTAAATTTAATAAAGAAATATCATTTCTAATATTTTTTAACCAAGTCTTTTTAGGTCTACCTCTATTTTTCTTAACATAAGTCAAATCTAAGACCTCTACTTTCCTAATCGAGTCATCAAGAGGTTGCCGTTTTATGTGACCAAACCATCTAAGGTGACTCTCTCTAATCTTATCTTCCACTAGAGCTACTCCAACCTTTTCACGAATAATGACATGAATCCTTTAAAATTTTATTATTAACTATATTAAATTTAAATTAATTTTAAGTTATATTTATATATAGGTTTATTAAAATTTATATTTAATTAGATTATAATTTATATCAAATTTATTTAAGTTAAATTTAAATATTTTAAAGTTATATTTACTCAAGTTATATAGTAAATTAATTTAATTTAAGTTTGTTCAAAATATAGTTAATTTAATTTAATTTTAGTTTGTGCAAATTAATCTTCAACAATAATATAATTTAGTAAATACAAATTTTAATTAACTTAAATATAAATATAACTTAAAATTTTAATATCAAATATTTTTTTTCTAATTTTTATATTAACTATTTTAATATAAATTATAGTTTGATGAATTTAAAAATTATTAAATATAAAATTATTGTTATATACTAAAAACTTATATTATACTAATTTTAAAATAAAAATACTAATATTAAAGAATGACATAATTTTCTTATTTTGAAATAAGTTAAATTAAAAAGTAAATTAATTATTCATATAATATATTTATTTTAAAATTTTAAAATAACATTGTTGTGTCTTAGATTCTTCCTGGCTGTAGAGAAATATAAAGTTAATATTTTAGCTTTGTAAGAAGATCCAATACATAATTTGATTTGAAAGAACGTGTAGTATTCATAAGAGACACCAAAATTATTACGTGGAAAATCCTGAAAATGAAAAAAACCACGGGGCCTGACCTAATTTGAATGAATCCACTAGTATTTATAGTTGATTACAAATGAGGCCCTTTCTTGGGGGAAAGACTTGGCTTGATATAATAAATATACATCATATAAAGTTTATTACATGATGGGAATTAAAAGAGTCACTATTAACATATTTATTTGGTCGGTAGGACCATAGTCGGTGGGTGCAGTGGTGAGAAAGATCGTTGTCTGGCGACAGAGGTCGAAAAGATCGTAATCTGGTGTTGGTGGTCGAAAGAAGCATAGTCGACTGGCAACGATAATCAGAAAGATCGTAGTCTATTGATGGAGGTCAAAAGGACCATAGTTGGCTGGCAATGAAGGTCAAAAGTTCGATGATGGATGGAAGTCCGATGTCGGATAAACATCCGACGGAAGTCTGGCAACGGGCAGAAGTCTAGCGACAGGCGAAAGTCTAATGAATGAGGAGTCTATTCATAGTTTTTTAAGAGTGGCATGACCTGTAAATAAGTGGAAGATCAAGAGTACTTTGGAAGTGGTTTGAACGGATGACCGATATTGATCCCCTTAACTATGGACTATTTGCTAGGCATTTGAATGTCTTAATGATACCATAATTCAGAGAGCTTAACCTCGTTGGATTTGTCTCGTTGAGCCACTCGATTCGATTATAAGCATGTCACGTTTGGAAACTGTTTGGTCATTCAAATTATGATTTGAATCTTCCAAAGATGCTTTGAGTCTTCTATTTGGACCCATTTGAGCTCGAATTGAGTTGAATTTGGTGTCATTGGGTTCGTCTTTTCGAAACGTTCAGTTGGACTATAAGTTTGCTAAAATCAGAGTTCATATGGTTCCGAATTTAATTTCGGAAGTTTCTAATTTGATTTTTGATAATTTTTTGATGATATATCTAACATAGATTAGAGCTTAATACTCATATAATGTTTATTTTGAATAAGAGTTAAAAGAATATATTTTTGAAAATTTAAATATTTTTTGTATATTTTAATTAAATATAATAATGTTGAAATTTAAAATTAAAAAAAAAATTATCATTTTTTTAGTAAGTTTGAAGAAAATTATCAAAATTTAGTAAGTTTGACGTTTTGAAGGAAATGCGCAATAAAAAAAAACGTAAATAAAATGTTAAAAAAAAAAATACTATGATGCCGGCTCTCCCTTACCAAATTATGTTTTCTGTTAAAACATAATTTGCTTTTTTGCATTTTGACAGAAAACGCAATTATTCATTATTTTTTTTATCATTTTTAAATTTTTTTTGTGTGGCGTTCCTTTTCCTAAATTTAAATATATATTTTTAGCATTTTTACCTTTATAAAATTCAAACTTATTTTTGCCGGAGATTTTTCGTTTGAGTTAAGGCATACATCCCTGGCATGGAAATTTTCCTTACCCGGCGTTAAACTTAAATTTTTTTTTCCTTTCTTATTATTATTTTTTATTATTTGGCTATGCACCCCTAAGCTTTATGGGGTTATAAATAATCGTGGATTTCGGTTTGAATGAACGTCCATTGCAGAAGTAACTAAAACGAGGTAACGATGAATCCAACTCTGCTTGTTGCTATTCCAATTATTTCTTTTTTCTTCCTACTAATAAAAAGAAGGAAGGTCATCTCACAGAAGGCAGCTCTCTTACCTTCCCCTCCAAGACTTCCTTTCATAGGTAATCTTCACCAACTTGGCTCGACTCCTCATCGCTCACTCTACAAGCTTTCAAAGCAGCTTGGACCTTTGATGCTTCTCCATCTTGGTACTGTACGAGCTCTTGTAGTTTCATGCCCCAAAATTGCTGAAGAGGTGATCAGAAACAATGATCTCCTATTTGCAACTCGTCCCAAGAGCAAGCTAACCGATGTTTTGTCCTGCAACAAGAATGACGTAGCCTTCGCTCCATATGGAGAGACTTGGAGACAAATGAAAAAACTTGCCAAAACCCACCTTCTTAGCTCACAAAGAGTGAAGTCCATGAGCTTCGATCGAGCAGAGGAGGTGTCTCTTTTGCTTGAAAAAGTTGCTGATGCAGCTTCGAGGGGCAATGGAGTTATATGCCTCACAGAGATATTGAATTCTTACGTAACCGACGTGATCACTAGAGTGGTTTTAGGATCATGGATAACTAAAGAGAAAAAGACACTTTTGTCTGAGCTATCACACGATTCTGCAGCTTTATTTTATGAATTTTTCTTTGAGGATTTTTTTCCAAATTTAAAATGGCTAGATGTGCTATGGGGATCAAATAGAAAGCTCGAGAATTACAAGAAGAAATGGGATGCTCTTTTTGAGGAAATTATTAAGAACCATGGTCATGAGTCAAAGGAGGTAAACCGTAAGAACAACACTTACTTCATGGGTACGTTGCTTGATTTGCAGAATGATTCGAACTTGGGGTTTGTCCTAACAAACGATCACATCAGGGGTCTTACCATGGTAATATCTCAAGAATTTTTTTTTCTAATACCTCAGTTGTAAAATATATGATCCTAGTAGATATCAACTCAAGTAATAACTCTTTCATTTTTTAACAGTTTTAAATCATCAATTTTTATTGTATTCTAATTTTTATTTCATTGTCTTCTAGATTCCGGCCAATTGCATTGATATCTACAGTGCCGGCTAATAATATTTTCAAAATATGATCATTTTATATCATACTATTTGGCTAAACAAGATAATACTATTCAAACAAACTTTCATGATTCATGATAATGTTTCAAAGTAATATGATTATTTTTAGATTAAACTACTATCTAAATACTATTAAACCAAATAAAAATCTCTTAACATGCTTTATTTGAAATAGAATATGATTAATGCTGGAATAGACACAACATTCGCAACTCTGGATTGGTGCATGGCAGAACTTGTGCGAAATCCTGAAATGTTGAAGAAGGTAAAGGACGAACTAAGAAAAGTGGCTCATGGAGAAGACATGATTAGTGAAGAACTGTTGGGCCAACTGAGCTACTTGAAAGTTTTTATAAAAGAAGTCATTCGACTGCATCCACCAGGTCCATTATTGCTTCCTCGAGAGTCAATGCAAGAGTGTCAAATACAAGGCTATAATATTCCTAAGAAAACCAGGCTGGTCCTCAACGCATGGGCTTTTGGGAGAGATGAATCTTATTGGGAAGCACCAGAACAGTTCAAGCCAGAGAGATTCTTTGATTGTACTGTAGACTATAAGGGTAAAGATTTTTACTTTATTCCATTTGGTGTTGGTCGTAGGATTTGCCCGGGAATGGATTTTTCAATGGCTATTATTGAGATTGCTCTGGCAAATCTTATGCATCGCTTTGACTGGAGTCTGCCTAGCGGCATCACTATTGAAGATATGAACATGGATGAAGGTGGCGAAATAATTTCTTTTAGGAAACAAAAGTTAGAGTTGGTGCCAATAGCTAGTAAGGTTAATTAAAGTTACATAATGTCATTTTAAATAAGATGCTATGATCATCTCATGTATTTGAGAACATTGTCCTATGTAATAAATTCGTGTACTAAATGTTTGGAACCACTAATAATAAGATATTCCTATTCTGTAGCAGCATATGCTCAGTAGTCTAGTGATCATTATACAAAAAAATAAAATAAGGAAATAAGAAAATATAGCTTAACAAAAGAAGTGGAGAAAAAACTAACATGTTTAATGTTGCATTGTATAAGGCCACCACCTCAATATATTACAAGTGGATCATTTATTACATTCTCAATTAGTGTGTGTGTGTGCACGTTTAATCCTACACATAAAAGAAAACTCAATAAAAGAAAAAATTATAATTTTGACACCCACATTTTACTTTCTGACTTCTTCTTAATCTTTGATGGTCTTTATGTTTGAAATTATGGGTTCAATTAGCTCATCTTTCTGATTTGGTCACTTGTGTGGTAGCTGTTTCTTTTGACCTGAGTTGCTAGTCAAAAAATCTAAACTGTTAGCTGAAATTACATTAATCAAAATCCTAGTTTACACACTAGGTTCAACACTAGTTTAACCCATATCCTTCCCATATTGCTCAGACTACATGTAATCCTCCACCAGTCATGAAGGACTTAAGCTGACCACACTATAACTTTCAAAAATATCACCTATAAGAAATCCAATTCTCCATCATCCTATTTTAGTGGAGTTTAAGTTATCTCCAATTGATCTATATGATGGGACTTTTGATCGTTGCAAGCATATTAATCACTATAGGACCATTATGCATATTCAATGAGCTTTTGATATTATCCTATACCAAATCTTACAATCTTGCAATATTACTTACAAATTTTCCCTACTTGCTAGACTTTTCATCGAATAATGCATTGCTAACCAAAGAATCACCAAGGAATCCCCTCACTTTTTTTTTGTGATTGGCCAAAATATAAGAAAATTCTAAACGAATACTTTCAATGGTTCTGTTATAAATTATACAAAATTATTAGAGTAGATCCAGAGGTACTAGAATTATGTTTCTTGTAGGTCCTTTGTGATGCAATAGAATCTAAATTAAAAATAATTTTATATTTTATCTCTTATATATTTCAGCCATAGTTATCTAATTTCTTATATTAAAATAAATACCAGTAGACAAATCGATAAATCAAAACATCAACGTACATTTATAATCACCATCCAAAAATCATGCCTAATAGCCAGAAGTTATAGAAATTCAATAAATCATTTGCCCAATTTTAATTACAAAGAATATGTAAAAACAAAAAGAAATAAAACATTACTAAAACCTGAGGTTGGGGTGTAAATGTGTTGGGTCTATCTCAAGTCACAAAAAACCCAAGCTCAACTTGTTACTCAATTAAAGAACTCAAACTCGAGCTCGAGTTTGAGTAAAGCCTAGAGAATGGGCTTAAACTCGACTTGAGCATTCGTTCTCAGGCTCAAGAGCTCAACTCCACAAATGTCACAGCGGGATTTTTTGCTTCATTGAACGAAGTCACAGACCGCGTGTTGTATAGTTTTATAGATGGAGATCGAAGAAGAAGAAGCGTTCATATTATTTTCTAAAAAAGTTGTTAAAGCGTACATATTTTTTAGGAAATAGAATATTAATCAATGTGAAAGAACTTTTTACAATTTTGTTACTGAGGGCTGCTGTATAATTTTAAATATTATTATCAAACATATAAATATTGAATTATTATTTTTATTATTTTTTTTCTTAAAAAATATATTCTTTAATATTTAAATTATTTAAATTAGGTCGTGAGCCTACAAGCCAAGCTTAATTAAACTCGAACTTGAGCTTGTTTAATATTCGAGCTCAAATTTAAGCTCGAGCTTGAGCTCATGGCTCGATAAACTCGACTCACCGGTTCGATAATGAGTCAAGTTTGAGTTAGGTCAGCTCATTTATACCCCTAACCTGAGGAATCCTATAACTAATTAGTCTCATACTCCCGATCCTCATTTCTAACCTGAAATTATTTAAACAACAGATAATGAGCTAAAAAAGGTAAGAATGTCACTAAAATCCTACAATTGAACTCAAAGTATGATAAATAAATAATATGCATGTAATCATTCAGTTCATAACAATAACAGTCAATATGATCATGAACATATGTAGAAATAACAAAAGATGTACTCTACAATAAAATTTTTGAACTGGTAACCAATATGATATATATATATATATATACCTGTAAAATAGTGTAGTACAAAAATAGTAAAATTTGTAAACCAGAAATCTTAGTACAAATGTCATTCATACATTGTACAAGTGCTATTCAATCAATAAGAAAATCATATAAATCAATAAAAATGAAGCATCTATGAAAACTATTAGAATCCATAATAATACAGTAATATTAAATCAGTATACACATAATGTTAAGTCATTCTATATCAATATCAAATCAATATCTCATATAACATGCTAAGTAATAAAAATCATTTGCTAAGTAATAGTAAATTATTAAACAATGAATCAGTTATGGTAACAGTAACAGTAAATAAGTAATAATATCAATATCAGTAAAATTTGTGGTCATAATAGTAAGACAATATAGTAACAGTAAATTAATACAATGATAGTAAATTAGTAATACATCCATGTAATCACACTAAACAAATGAAAAGCTGTAGCTTGCATGGTATTTTTCTAGTAATAAAAAATCATTGGCTTAATAATAGAGTCGTCTCTCTTTGCCCGTTGGCACAATAATTTTCAATCAGCGAATCACATGAATCAGTAGATGATAACATCAAACCATAGTATTTAAAGAAAATCCCATTGAGCCACCATCTATCCATGTAAGTTAATCTCCAACCAATGTTAGTGAGTAACCAACATTTACTTATTTTTACACATAATATTATTTAATATTATATAAGCAATAGAGATCATCAAACACCCAATCACTTACCAATATTCATTCATTATATTTATAATAACATTAGAATTAAATTAAATTGTCAAAATCATTATTCCTATTAAATCATACAAATATAATAACAATACTTTTAATTACTGAATTTATAAAATCAACTAGTCAAAATATCTAGAATAATTAGTATTACAACATATAAAAAGTTATGCAGTAAAAATTTACTAAATCTAAAATATATATAATTAAAATTATTTTGGGAGGAATCAAATGGTCAAAAACAAAATATTTGAAAACAGAAAAAGGAAAGAAGATACCTACGGTGATCTAAAGAATTTTTATGAAAGCAATAAAATGAACTAGTAGTTAAAAACCTAGCTTTCTCTTTCCTTTCTCCTCCATCCTTTACATTCTCTTCTTTCCTTCCATGGAAATCCACGACGGTAGGTGAGGGAGGGAGTGAGTGGAGAAAAAATGTATATATAAAAACTCATTTTAGTGTTCAGCACTACAGCACCATGACCCTGAATCTAAATTAGAAAGAATCGTATCTTTTATCAATTATATAGTAACCAAAGATATCTAATTCCTTTTAATAAAATAAATATCAGCAAAAATGAAATTATAGATCAAAGAATTAATGTACATCTATAATCACTATTCAAAAATCATGCATAATAGCCAGAAGTCATACATATTCAATACACCATATGCTCACTCCTCACCACAAAAGAATGTATAAAAATAAAAAGAAATAAAATAACAGTAAAAACTGAGGAATCCTATAATTGATTAATATCATACTCTCATTCATCTTCCCTGATCTGAAATCATTTAGATCTTATATCATGAGCTAAAAACCCTAGTAGGCCATTAAAATCCTATAACTAAACTCAAAGCACAATTAAAAAATTATATGTTTATAATCATTCAGTTCATTACAGTAATAATCAATATGATAATGTATCTATGCAAGAATAGTAAAACACATACTACATAATAAAATTTGTGAACAAGTAAACCAATACGAGATAGAGGCAAGTAAAATAGTATAGTATAAAAATAATAAATTATATAAACCTATAAATAATGTAAGGATGTCATCCATACATCGTAATAATGAGATCCAATGAACAAGAAAATTATATAAATCATTAAAATCGAAGCATCTATGAAGATTGTCAAAATCCATAATAATGTAGTACTATCAAATAAGTATACACATGATGTTATGTCATTCTTTACCAGTATCAAATCATTATCTTATATCACATACTAAGTAATAAAAATCACGTGCTCAATAACAATAAATTATTAAATAGTGAACCAATAGTAGTAACAATGATATTGAATTAGTAGGATTATTAGTATAATAAAATCTGTAACAGTAATAGTAAAATATTATAGTAACAGTAAATTTGTATAGTGACAGTAAATCAATAATGTATCCCAGTAATCACACTAAACAAGTAAAAAGCTCTTGCTTGCATAGTGCTTTTTAGTAATTAGAAAATATTAGCTTAGTAAACAGAGTCGTCATTCTTTGCCCATCAGCACAATAATTAACTCTTTATAATTCTCAATTAATGAATAATATGGAACAATAGTAGTAACGCCAAATCATAGTATTTAAATGAAAGCTCATCGGCCCACCATCTTATATAGGTCCTTAGTCTCCAGCCAATGCCAGTGAGTAACTAGTACTTACCTATTTTCACATACATTATTATTCAATATTATATAAACAAAACTGCCAGCTATTGCCCATTTAGTTACTAGTATTCATTCACTATGTTTACAATAACATTAGAATTAGATTAAAACGTCAAAATTATTATTCTTATTAAATCATATAAAATGTAATAACTAAACTTTTAACTTATAAAATTAAAAAATTAACAAGTCAAACTATTTAGAATAAATAGTAATATAACATATACAAAGTTGCATGGTAAAATTTTACTAATTTCAAAGAAAATATAATTAGAATCATTTTGGGAGGAATCAAAGGGTCGAAATTAAAATCTTTGAAAATAGAAATAGGAAAAGGTCACCCATAATGATCTAAAGAATTATATAAAAGTAGTGAAATGAACCGGTAGCCAAATCCCAGCTTTCTCTTTCCTCTCTCCTCCTTCCTTCCCCTTCTCTTCTTTTCTTCTATAGAAAGCCACAATGACAGGTGAGGGAGGGAGTGAGTGAAGATATATATATATATATTCATTTCAAACCTCAGCTCCGTAGCACCATGATTTAGAATATAAATTAGAAAGAATCTTATATTTTATCTGTTATATGACAACTAGATCTATCAAATTTCTTTCAATAATATAAATATCAGCAAAAATAAATCCTATAGATAAAAACATCAAAATATATTTATAATCACTATCCAAAAATTATTTATTATAGCCCAGAGATACAAATTCAATACACTATCTGCCCACTTCTAACAACAAAAAATATCTAAAATTAAAAAGAAATAAAATGACAATAAAATGTGAGGAATCTCATAGCTTATCAGTCTTATACTCCTGTTCATCATCATTGATCTAAAATCATTTAAACTATATATAACGAGCTAAAAAGCCCCAGAGGTCACTAAAATTTTACAACTGAACTCAATGCATAATAAGAAAATAGTGTGCATTTAATCATTCAATTCATAACAGTAACAGTCTATATAATCATGAATCTATGCAAAAATTATAAAACACATATGATACAATAAAATCTGTGAACTAGTAAACTAATGCGGTATGGAGGAGAGTAAAATATTACAATACAAAAATAGTAAAATTTATAAACCAGTAAACCTAGTACGGATGTCATCTATATGTCATAGTAGTGATATCCAAATAATAAGAAAGTCAAATAACTTAGTAAAATCAAAGCATCTATTATGATTGTCTAAATTCATAATAATGCAGTACTATGAAATCAATATACACATGATATTCAGTCATTCTATAATAGTATCAAATCAATATCTTATATCACATGCTAAGTAATAAGGATCACTTACTTAGTAATAGTAAATCATTAAACAATGAATCAATAATAGTAACAGTAATAATGAATCAATAGAAGTATCACTATCAATAAAATCTTAATAGTAACATTAAATTATAATATAACAGTAAATTAGTATAATGATAATAAATTAATAATGCATCCAGTAATCACACTAAATATGTAAAAAGCTCTAGCTTGCATAGTATTTTTTCAGTAATTAGCAAATCATTAACCATTGACTCAGTAAACAAAGTCGACACTCTTTACTCATTTGTAAAATATTTAAGTTTTATAATTCAAAGGAGACATGTATGTCATTTACTACTATAAAAATAGATCTCAAAAGCTATAAGGTCACCAGTTGTTGGCCGCCTCATCATGCACATGTTCCCTTGCAAAACTACCCATGCATGCAGTGCAAGTACACATTTTACTTTGTGGATTTTGCAGCACAAATGTTAGTTCAAACGATTTCTCTTATAAACTAGATGAATCATACATCTCATGATATGGATGGTGCCTCTAATTCTAAGCACATATAAAAAGGTTGGTGCCAATAGCACAAATGTAGAACTATGCTAAAATCATGTGATTCAGTAAGAAAATTGCTAATGCCAAGATATTATTCAGAAGAGATTCACCATAGCAAAACATGTGGCTATCAGCAGAAAAAACTTGCCAGGATTTCAATTGGATTTTCTACCATAAAAGATGCTCGACATAAGTGAAGGACTTTACAGGAGAAAATCCACTAAATCTAGAGCCCAAGTCCCCTTCTTTCCCTCAAAATTTTCCCTCTTCTCATCCTATCATCATCCGCCTGCCTTCGTTTCTCCCACTTTATTATTTCCCCTCTGCCCGATTGGCCTAGACATCTCATCCCTTCATAGATAAGAAGGTCCTCAATTTTGAATTTCATCGCTAGATTTTTTTTATTTTGTTAATTTATATATATATATATATATATATATATATATATATATATATATATATATATATATATATATATATATATATATATATATCACTTAACAAACTTGATGCATTCCTTCATTTCAACCATCTAACTTAAATTCTACTAATAATGTCTTTATCTATTGCACCATCACTCTGAAAAATAAACCCAAGATATCTAAAATGTGTACTCTTTTTAATGACTTAATTGCAAAAGGCACAATCCTCCCACTAGATCTATTACTACAAAAATTACACTCCTTTTATTTGGTTTTATATCTACTCAAATGAAAACCTTCAGACTCTAAGGTTGACCTCCATAATTTAAGTATACATTCAAATCCCTCTCTAATCTTAACAATAAGAAGAATATAAATAACAAAAAGTATACACTAGGGTACAACCTCTTGAGAATGTCTAGTAAGAACATCCATAATGAAAGCAAAAAGATATGGGCTTAAGGCTGATCCTTCATGTAATCCAATTGAAAATAGGATAATACTTTGTCAAACAACCTTGTGTTTGAACACAAGAAATAGCTTCTATATACATATCCTTAATGACTTGAATATAAGCATTATTAACCCCTTTCTTTTCTAGAACTCTCAGTAGCACTTCTCTTGGAACATTATCATATACTTTCTCTATAGATCCTTTGTATTCTCTCTATACTTCTCCATCAAACCTCTTAATGAATGTATAGCTTCCATAGTAGACCTACCGGACATGAATACAAATTGATTTTGAGAAATATTAGTATCACATCGTAACCTATGCCCCATAACTCTCTCTCATAGTTTTAAACTATGTCACATAACTTAATTCTTCTATAATTCACACAATCTTGTGTATCACCTTTATTTTTAAAAATAGGAATCAACACACTCATTCTCCACTCATTTGGCATTTTTTTAGTCTTCAAATTGATATTAAAAAGTTTAGTAAGCATTTCCACACCTCTATTGGAATATCGCCATGTCCAACAACTTTTTCGCACTTCATTTTCTTAGAAACCTCTCTAACTTCAATTTTACTAATATACTGAAAAAAAAATCTCTATTTCATTTAGGGTACTAGTAAAAACTCCAAACTTACATGTCGTATAAGTTTGTTATTTGTCTTTAACTTTTTCTTATTGCAGTTTAAGTTATTTTGTAATTTATTGGAATATAAAATTTATAAATAAAAAAATAATTGAGTAAGTAATAGTACATAATTTAAAATTTTACCAAATAAAAAAAATTAACAATTAATCCTTTCATTTAAATTAATAATTCCTAATAAATAAAATTCCTAAAATCACTTAAGCACTTGTCTACTTATAGAGGATTAATTTATTTAAGGATTAGTATGAATAGACTATTTAAATTAATTCTAAGTCGTCTATTAAGTAAGTAATAAAAGAATTATGAAAGCTTTGATGAACCTTAGATAGAATAAAAGGTGGAGGCAAAAGACATGTATTCAAAGTCATTGTAAAGTATTTATCAAATACAAATTTTAAAGTGAAAATAAAAACTGAAAAACCCCAAGTACTGAACTATTAAAAATTGGTCCATATAATGTATAACCCGACTTAAATAAAGGGGTGGAGCAATAGACATGTATTTAAAAGTATTATAAGGTAATTAACCAATTTAAAAGAAAATGAGAAAAAGAAGAAAAAAATAGAAAGTGAAAATGTTAAATTCTGAGTAATTAAATATCAGTACCTATAATGTCTAGCCCCACTTATATACTTCTACAAGGAATTATTGGAATCAAAATACTTAAAGAAAACTTATAGTATAATTTATGAATTAATTAAGTGTTTAAATTTCTTTAAACACAAAACTCATTAACCCTAAGTGAGTTAGTCAAATTTATCAAATACATGCGAGAAGGCAGTGCTGCAGTAGTAAATGATTGGATCTAAACATAGACCAAGTAGTCAAAGTGTCAGGGAAGGAGTGTTGCAGCACCATGACAAAAGTTGTAGTTCTATATCACCATAGCGCCACGGTGGGTGACATCTATTAACAATTTAATTGTACCGACGAATTGATGTAATGACTAATAAACTGACACATTGATTCAATAGCACTACAGTGATACCCAAGTAAGTGCCACAATGTTAGTTTAGTTATTTATAAAAACTATAAATAATTTTGGTAAATTTTTGGGTGGGGTTGGCCATTTGTTTATTTTATAATTAATGTAAGTAGAGTTTGTAGGGAGAGATAAAGGAAGAGCAAGCTGAGGAAGTAAATTCTAGTGGAAGGAGAGCCTATAAGAATGTTGTAAGGAACTTCATGGTGATATTTATCCTCAACTTACCTCTTATCTTTTGTTTTATTTTGAAATGAATTGTGTTTTATTTAGTTTAATTTCCATAGTTGGCTAAATCATTTCTGTGGGCTTATGATATGTTAAAAACCATATTTGCTTAAGATTAGATCTAAATTTCATGAATATTTCATTTTTATTTTTAAATCCTTCTTGTTTAATTTAGTTTATATAGAGGCCTAGCATAAACATAAAATATAGTGCAATTTATAACTTCAACAGAGTAGTAGAATAATTGATTTAAAATGAGATTCAACCATGCATCGATATATGATGGATAAATTCTTGGAATCTTAAGGAGACAGAATCATTGTAGTTTAGATAAATCATAATTTGACACTCCAATGAGCATGATAGAGATGAAGAGTATTTATGCTCTAATTCAGAATAATATTAAGAGAGATCTAACTTTTGCACTAATGAGTTTTTAAAACTATCATAGGTTCAGAGTCACTTAGATATCTGATTTTCATTTTAAGACTTTGCATACATTTAAATTTCTACATATTTGATAAATTTGGTAATTCATATAAGCAATATTAGAGAGAACTTATGTTAATTACCATCCTCATGGGAACAATACTCTACTCATTACTTTATTACTTAACATGACATATACTCTTGTAGGGATCCCCAATTTACACACAAATAAATCTTTGTCAGTGTAATTTAGGTCAAGTGACTTGCCTCAAACTCTTGGGGAGCTTCCTATAAGATAGGAACTAAACCTCACCAGTCTTATATGCTTAACTCTATAATAATTGACTGCGACCAACTAAGATGGGAACCCAATGACTTCTCATCTAAGCTCAAGATAAAATGTAAATTTAACTACTTATAATAGAGTTGAGGCCCTAAAGAAAAAAAGAACTACATAAAAATAGATAAATCTAACCCACCTGCATGCCTCATAAGTATCACAAAGTCAAATATCTAATTGCCAAGCTCCTATAATAAATTGCCTAGCCACTCTAGCCCGACTCCCTCCTTTATGACAAAATCTATAATAATTAGTGCGTCGGGCGCTTATAAATAACAATTCTTAGTGGTCGCATACACTAAAGGAAATGGCGAGTGTTGACCTCATTTTTTGTACATAGCTCCTCGAGCATACTTTCATTCCTCTGATCAAGCAAATTTGAACCTAGTTGGGCTCGATCATGCTCGATCAAGCTAAATGAGCCTCGTTGAACCTAATTTGATTCAAATCGGCACCAATTTGGGTTTAATTTCATCAAATTGACTTGATCGAGGCAAATCTAACCCAAATCGAGCTCAAATAGACTCAAATCGGGTTCAATTAGGGCTCAATTTCAACCCAATTGACTAAATCAAGGTCCAATTAAGTTCCAATTAACCTTTTTTATAAATTTAAATCCCTTCCCAAATAAGGAGATTCAATCCCATGGCTCCAATTTCATTTAGATTCCAAGTTTGTTATATTCCCAGGTCCAGTCGCCTGACATCCTATCTTGGGGTGGATTCGGGTGGCTTTAGAAGAATCGAATGGACAGCAAGCCCATTTTCTCATTTTTTTTTTCTTGCGTAAAACCAAGAGGGAGGGGATTGACTGGGGGATTTAGTTCATTCCTTTCCCACTGGTCTCGTTCTACACGTGAAGACCTTCACCACTGAAACCCTCCCCCCGATTCCTAGCTGAAGCCTCTCCGTCCTACCCGCATGAGAGCCCGTAGCCTGCACACCAGCCTGATCTCCTCTATTTGATCCCTAGTTACGGTTGCTCCAGTAGCCCATCTTCACAAAGCTTCTCCGTCCTGCTCATGTGAGAGCCCGTAGCCAGCAAACTAGGCCCCACCGCTATCACCCCACTGTCCCTCTGATCCAGTCAGTTACCACCGTCCCGCCTCCCAGACCACCAGTCATCCTTCAGCCAACCATCCTAGCTCGAAGCCATCCATTCCTTCAACCTCAAGCCTCTGCGTAGCAACTTAATATGACTCCCTTATACCTACTCTTAGCCACTAGCCTTCTTTGGCTAGTCCTCCAGCTGACCCGCTGCTCCTACCTACACAACCAAACAAAGCAACATCCTCCATCCATCTCCACCTCTTATATCTTACCTCATCGCCACCTCAGGACCAGTCCTTCTCTATCATATACATAAACCCAACCACAGTAGTAGCCTTCACTCCACATGAAACTGCAGCAGTTCCCTCCGAATCAACCCACTGTCATCCTCGCAATGGTATATAACCCTTAAAAATGTATTATCTTCTATATTTTGTATTGATCTTTTTCCAACACAATTATATCAAGCTATCAAACATGGTGAGGCAATTATCTCATAAAACACAGTGGATTTTTAGTGCATTATTTTTATGATAACCTCCACCAAATATATGCATAAAATTTTCACAATTGCATGAGATTTTATGTGATGATTTTCAATTTATTTTAAGTAGTTCTATGAGTATCACACATCAATTATTTGATGAAATGTCCCTAAAAAGGGAGTATTTTCTGGTTGTATCAATGCTTCATGTTAAATATATATATATATATATCTGTGTGTGTGAATTTATCTAAAAAGAATTTTCCTCTTTAGTTTGGTTAATTGTAATTTATAAATTTGATGTTCATTTGAAAATTCTGATCAAACATCCTCTCGCCCTTTTTGCAAACATTTGATATATGAGTTTAATGTTGTCTTTCTTATTAGTTGTCAAGATACTGAGCTCAATCATCTTGCTACGATGCTCCACCCGTTGGTTATTTGAAAGTATGTATACAATAATGACCTCAGGGATGTTTAAAAAATTACTTTGAGCATGTCATACTCACTAATTTTATAAACCTAGGTCACCATGGCATAACCTGGTAGCTTCATGTGTAGAGAAAACCAACTTCTTATTTATGTGCATCAACCACATTTAGCTACCTCATGTATTTGCACGGCAAGCTTTATCATGATTTATATGCCATAAGATTTTGACGGGGTTCGGTGTAGCGTTTTTGAACATTATATTATTAATACATTGTGACGATATTCTTATATTGATTTACATGTCGTGTTAACTTTTTTTACGATCGTTTGTGCAACTTTCATGTATCCTTTCTAGCAAATTTAATGTATGCATAAAAACTCATGATTAACTCATTATATCATTCTCATTCCATGTTCTTACACATGCTCTTTTTTTGTTATATGCGAGGAACTCATGTTATATACATGCATTAGTCTGCGAGTGATGTTCCCCTTGGCCTTTGGGGAGGTTCCTTTGTTGTGTCAGGGTATACGTATATGCCTCAGCTTGCTTTCAGTCCAATATAATTTTTGCAACTTGTTAAGACATCTCTATTATTGTGAATGATCTCATAACACTTATACGCATTATGGACTATTCTTTTACTTTCACCCAATGATATATGGTAGGATCGTATTAGACATTGGCCATAGGGTAGTGTACTAACAAAGCCTTGGCTTGCTGGCGAATGCTTGCCCCCTTTGTCAATCTTAAAAACCTTCATATGGTCACCTAGGTCTATAGTGTAGGTCACCTACTTGTGCCATATGCATGACTAATTTTTTGCATGAAGCAAACCTTGCTAGGATGTTTTCTTTGGGTTTTAAAATACTTAAGTAACGATAAAAATCACCTCTTAATGATTTTTAGCCTTCAAATATTATTTCCATGAACATGTTAAAAATGTAAACAATGAAATAAAATTTGACCTTTAACATATTAGGTTAATCTTTGTATTGGTTTTGTGTAGTGTATCTTTCTACAAGCATTAGATTAGGCTTAGTTGTCTCAACCTAGTATTGAACCTATATATATATATATATATATATATATATATATATATATATATATATATATATATAAGGAAAAAAATTATTTGAAACTTTTTATATCACCCATCCCATCAATAAGGTTTTTTTTAGTTGGGCTACCTTGAGCTGCAGGGCGACATGTCCTAACTAGGCCTTATCCTCATGCTCATTATAACAATGTCATGAACCAATTAATGAAATATAAGTAATAAACCTATGATTAATCCTAAAATTGATAATGAGATGATTAAAAAATTATAATCACAAATAAATAGCCCTAATATAAACAAAAAGAAATGCCACCTAACTTAAATAATTAATTGGTAAACCATTAATTAGCCAATTGAATTGATCTAAATCAATAAACTAAATCAAACTTTAAGGACTAAAATGATTAATAAAATCTAATGTATATATATTATACTACCTATTATATCAACAAAGTCTATAGGCTAGAAACCTTGAGCTACAGGGCTACATATCCTAAGGAGGCTTTTGTCCTCATGTCCATTGTGATAATGCAAAAAATGAATTGATGGAATATATGTGTTATATTATAAATCTTACAAAAAGAAATTTCTATTTAAAAAATATTTTTAAATACATGTGGTGTTGGAGAAGCAAATGAATTTCACGTAAAACATTAGTGCTTTAGCCCTTTTCTAATTTATATTTATCTTTGCATCCCCTTCCTTAATTCATGTAAGGTATATAGGATGGACTACCTCGAGCTATGTGGCTATGTGGCCTAAGGAGGCCTCAACCTCGTACCCATCATAACAACGTCACTTACTTCACAAGTTAATGGAGAAAGGTCTAAAGATTTACATAAATTATCCCTCTTTTAAAAATCTAAAGCCACCTTTAGGGGCCCAATCCAACTCCTTAGCCACCCAAGAGTCAAACCTTAAGTTAAGTAGAACCATCATATATCCTTAGATAGCAGGTTTTCCATTCTTATGTCAGCCTTTTAAAATTGATCAACCTTATATATAGGAAGTCTAATATTTTTGTGGTGGGCAATAGGCCTGCTTTAGTATGTCTTCTAGTGATCTAACCTTGAGCCTTAGGAAAAAAAGGAAGTATTATCCAACCTTGTAGCCTTAAAATCACTCTAGCTTTAGTTAGGTGTAGGATTGAGGAATGGCCATTTTCCCCTCAATTCTTTTTAACTCTAGTATGTTAGAGCCTATATATTTGTGTTCTTTATAACTTAATGATCAAAGTTATAATTCTAAAATTAAATTATAATTAATTAGCATTAAATAGTTAACCACTTAATGAGAAATCTCCAGGTTAATACATTAAACAATATGAATCCGATCGTGCAACTTGAACATTTCACCTAAATAGAGGTAGTTAATCAACACTGATTTTGCACACACTTAGGCGATGGATAAAATACTTTTCTATAAGCATCTTAAGGTACGGTGTAGCTAGGATGATTTTTTTTTTCAGTTTCTTTCTTTCTCATTTTACATGTGTAATGATGTGATATAGTGTTTCTTGCTTGAATTGTTTATGATTATTTTGTTTCCTATTTTATGGATTGATGAATGGACACTTACCCTTAAGTGGTTAGACATTTGATAAAGATATATTTTGTAGGTGGTCATATTCTTAAGGGCTGATAAAAATTCTATAATCATTATTATAAATGCGCTCTTTAATAGGTACTATTAGGATTGTTAAGCCCTTAAAAATATGATACTAAGGACTAGGTTTAGATGTAAAATATAACTCTTTTATTATAATTTTGCCAACCTCTATTTTTTAGGGTGCCAATATAATTTTCTTTTTTATATATAATTTTAGTTAGGAAATCCATGTTGGTATATGTGTATTTAAGAAGGCAGGAGATTAAATATGTGAAGATCAATCAAGATCCCACTTACAATTTCATTGATGTATAGTTTTAAACTAACTTGCATCTTCGGTAGAGCTCAACTATCACTTTTATCTTTTTATAGGGTGTATGTATTACAGAACCCAGCTGTACATATGGCCTTTCATTTATTATTTATACTTTGATGATTGGTATATTTACTTTATTTGCGTACTAGAAATGTATTCTTTTCTTAAGTTTCTTTCACTTTTTCTTAGGGGTGGCTCGAATAGAGTCCCTATGTTAGGCTATTAGAGTGTTAATTTTTTACAATAATTAATGTATATCTAATCAAGATAAAATAAACATATGTCTTAAATCAACCAACATTCCAAAATTAATGCATGAACATTATTGGGTTAATCTTTTAAAGTGTAATTAATATTTAAACCTAGTCCACTTCAGAGTGGCTACAAGCTAGTTCTGATTAGCTCTAGCTTTCATTTATATCCTTATTTAATCACATAGAGGAATAGTCCACCATTACATTAACATAGTACCATTTATAGTCGAACCCAAGGCCTATTTCTATTTTGTACCTCCCAATAAGTCTTGCATTTATATAAGACCAAACTATATGGATTTAAAATGCTAGGTAGAGTTTTAGATAGTACCCTTTTTTGATTAGGGTGGTAAATCCATGCCAGGGGTTCTTAGGTCCTTGGTGGGATTTAAGTTGTAAGTCCCCTCGTTATCTTATGTTACGACTCGGGCTCACGAGTTCTTATTTTGATGATAACAAATATTATGGCTCACATTTCCTAATATTTGGAATATATATTTATTTATGTGTATACTAACATTTTAGGAAACAACATGCACCATCCAACAAAGAATCAAGGCTCAAGAACGGGTAGAATAGGTTATGATGTGTGATTCGTGTAAATCTCATTTGATGTGCTTTTTGATTTCTTGAGTCAAGTCCTGTAAGGGTGTATGCTTGCTTGTGATCATGTACACACATTCTTAGGGAGAGTGAGATCTGTCAAAATCAGAAGTTTAACTTTTGAATAAATCATACTGGATGATTTTAGATCGTCCAGGACGATCTATTCATTGAACTAATCATCTTGGACAATATTTATATCGTCATGGATGATCCAATACGATCTCAAAGCCCTAGCCGCCATAATAATTTAGGCAAGATTTTAAGTTCAATTTTTGGTCTAATCGTCCAGGACAATCCATATCGTATTGGATGATCTATTATAATGTTGCCCAAATTAATGCTGTAATTATTCAATAAAATATGCATAATTTGATATTCTGATCGTCCTGGATGATCTATACATCGTACTGGATGATTTGTGAAAAATTTGTACTGATCATCCTGGACTATCCTAGGATCGTACAGGACTATAAGGTCAAATTCTGCACATCGTCCGGGATGATCCTGCGATCGTCCTGGATGATTTTTGGGGGCAAAATTGAGTTTTTAGGGTTTTTTGAAGCCGTCTTTTAGAGCACATCATCCTAGACGATCCTACAATTGTCCTGGAAGTTCTTTGCCACTAGAACTGAGTTGGAAGGGTTTTTTGAGCTCTCTTTTTAAGCTTTCTCTAGGAGAAAAGGGTGGAGTTTGAGTGGGAGAAGAGCCTTGGAAGGGGGATTTTGGAGGGAGTGTGAGGGGGTTCACACGGTTGCTCCGACAAGCTTGCACCTAAGTACCATCAGATTCAAGGGTCATCTTGAGGGAAGTTTTGGGAAGAAGAAGATCTCTTTGGTGTCAAAGGACCCGGCTACTCCGCCCCACTGGGGAATGTGGAAGTGATTTTGTAAGGGCTCCTTCGCCTAGCTGTGGGGGCTAAATGAGAGTCACTAAAGGTTTAGTGTAATACTCAGAGGGTGCCTCCGGGTGTGGACGTAGGTCAGGTTGGATCAAATCACTATAAATATGATGTGTTCTTTCTGTTTTATTTCTGCACTTTATTTTACTGCTATTAATTGCTTGGGTGAAATCTCTGATTTATCTTTTTATTATTGATTTAATTCATTTTCGCTACAAGATATAAAAAGATTTTTCTTTTTGTTTAAAGAAGTTTTTAAATATCCAATTCACCCCTTCTTGGTTAGCCTCGGGACTAGTTCTTAAGGGCTTAACATCCCTGACGAACTTTCAAGTGGTATCAGAGCGGGATTCATAAAATCAAGTTTTGAAAAATTTTTGAATTTTGATCCATGGCTAATTTTGGAAATCGTAATATTGCGGAAGGATATTCAATCACCCGACCACCTTTATTTGAAAATATTTCTTTTATTTTTTTGAAAATTTGCATGTCTACTTTTTTGCAATCAATTGATTATCAAATGTGGCATATGGTTCAAACTGGTTATTCTGTACCTTCACGTATTATTGATGGAATCAAAACTGATATTCTTTTTTCTGAATGGAGTAGAGTAGATCAGATCAATACTCAATTGAATGCTAAATATTTGAATTATTTTTTCTGAGCTTTGAATTTTGATGATTATATGTTAGTATCTGCATGCACTACTAGCAAGGAAATTTAGGATAAATTATGCACTATGTATGAAGGTTCTTGTGAAATTAAGTAATCTTGATTAAATATTTTAATGCATGATTATGAATTTTTTTTGTATGAAATCTTATGAAATGATATTGGATATGTATACTAGGTTTACTCAAATTACGACATTATTACATGCATTAGGAAAAGAACTTTCAAACTTTGAAAAAGTCAATAAAATTCTATGTTCTCTACTTGATAAATTTGATGCCAAAGTCATTACAATTTTTGAATTTAAAAATTTGAACGAATATTCTATTGATAGTATGATTTGCTCACTCATTGCCTACGAGCAAAGATTGGGTCAAAAGCATTTGGATGCAGGTGAAACTATAGTTCTGAAAGCTAAAAATATGGATGAAAGCAACTCAGAAGATGATGAAAGTAAGGAGCTAACATCAATAACAAACAAATTGAAAAGTCTACTAAAGCTTAAGCATCAACATCAATAAAAGTGGAACAAAGATAAAAAAGATAAGAATGTTAAAATTTCTTCTCATGTTATTTGTTTTGGATGTAAGAATCCTGGACATATGAAAAATTAGCTCCCGAACTTAAAAACCCTTCCTGAAAAGAAAAAGGGTAAAGCTAAGCAAATTGTAATAAAGGCAAATAATGCAAAGCAAAAAATCTCCTAGGCAAAACTAGCTTCTGAATCATTAGACAAGGAACAAGATGATGTGGATTAAAGTTTTGCTTGTGTGTTTGTGTTTGTTTTATTTGTGTGAATATTTTTTTTACTTGTTGTATTATTTTTTTTAGGTTTTCTTTTTATTCTTTTTGTTTTATTTTTTGCAAACTTTTATTTTATTTTTTCTTTATAATTGTTAATTTCTCTGATCAGCACACACATATTACTTTTTATTTCATTTACACTTTAAAAAATCAAAATTATTTTTCAAAGATCATATTTTCTAAAAATGAAAAATTTACCTCCTATTTTTTCTAAAAATTCTATGTGATTTATGGTTGATTTCTCTAAAATCAGTCAAAGGAAGGAAACTCATGATTTTGTCTCTCCATCTCATTTCTTTATACAAGGCTGTTTCACTTTTGATTCAAAATCTATGTCAAATTATTAATTTGTTTTCAAAATTGAACCTTTTTTCATCTCCCTATATTTTGTTTATCTCATAGGGATCTTTTGTAAGTTAATGAACATACTTCAAAGATTATCTTAATCAGGTTGTTCATCTTTATCATAAGACTATGGTTTGTTGATTTAAGAGATTTAGAAAGGAGGCAAATTACAAAAATCAAAAGAGGCACAAAATGAGCCCAAAGCTAAAAGGATGCGCAATGTCGCCAAATTGAAAATATACATAAAGTGTATAAAAAATCAACAGATGTGCAAATAGTGCCAAAATGAAAAGTTGCATAAAATGAGCCCATAAAATGTTAGCTTCCCTTCTTGTAAATCTCTAAAGTTTAAAAAACCCATGTCTTTTTGATAAATTTGTTACTTGAGTTTGAAAATCATGATTTATGATTCATTACTTTGCATTAATCTTCTATTAGATATAATTCATGAAAGGAGTTTTGAAAAGATTTTTATTTCCTTATCTAATTTATTCCTTGATTTAGATATTAGCTTAAAATGTTCTTTAGCCTTTTTAAAACCTGATCTTGGATTAATAATTTTTGAATTTTTAACCTTTCTGGGTTGTGAGTAGTCAATACATGCCTTACTAAGCTTTAGAATAGAATCACGAGGTAACTTTCTCATTACAAGAAAATTCTTGATATTTCAAAATATTTTTTAAAATTTTTTTTTCACCAGATCAGAGACCATTTTCGATCTTTTAGTCTATATTTTCTGTTTCATTTTTCTATGCTCCTCTTCTTTTTGATAATGTCAAAGGCGGAGAACGTACTGGTGTATTTGTGAAGTTTATTTTATCTGTGTTGTATTTATTTGTGTTGTATTTGTGTAGTTTTTTTTAAATAAAAAAAATATGTTTCTCCTTATTTTTAAAAGTTATTTCTTAGTGAGGGGGAGATTAGGAGAAAATACTTATTATTTACAAATTCAACTAGTAATGTTTGCCATCATCAAAAAGGGGGAGATTGTTACGACTCGGGCTCACGAGTTCTTGTTTTGATGATAACAAACATTATGGCTCACATCTCCTAATATTTGGATTATATATTTATTTGTGTGTATACAAACATTTCAGGAAATAACATGCACCATCTAAAAAAGAATCAAGGCTCAAGAACGGGTAGAATAGGTTATGATGTGTGATTCTTATAAATCTCATTTGATGTACTTTTTGATTTCTTGAGTCAAGTCCTGTAAGGGTGTATGCTTGCTTGTGATCATGTACACACATTCTTAGGGGGAGTGAGATCTGTCAAAACTAAAAGTTCAACTTTTGAATAAATCATACTGGACAATTTTAGATCATCCAGGACAATCTGTTCATTGAACTAATCATTCTAGACGATATTTATATCGTCCTGGATGATCCAATACGATCTCAAAACCCTAGCCGCCATAATAATTTAGGCAAGATTTTAAGTTCAATTTTTGGTCTAATCGTTCAGGACGACCCATATCGTATTGGACGATCTATGATAATGTTGCCTAAATTAATGCTGTAATTATTCAATCAAATATGCATAATTTAATATTCTGATCATCCTGGATGATCTGTATGTCGTACTAGATGATTTGTGCAAAATTTATAATGTTCGTTCGGGACTATCCCAGGATCGTACAGGACTATAAGGTCAAATTCTGCACATCGTCCGGGACGATCCTGCGATCGTCCTGGACAATTTTTGGCGGTAAAATTGAGTTTTTAGGTTTTTCTGAAGCTGTCATTTGGAGCACATTGTCCTGGACGATCCTGCGATCTTTGCCGCCAGAACTGATTTGGAAGGGTTTTTTTAGCTCTCTTTTTAAGCTTTCTCAAGGCACTTGATAGGCGTCTTTGGCAGCCATTGAGTCTTCATTTCTTTTGGAGAAAACTTGAATAGAGAGCTTGATAGATAGAGAGGAAAGGGTGGAGTTTGAGAGGGAGAATAGCCTTGGAAGGGGGATTTTTGAGGGAGTGTGAGGGGGTTCACACGGTTGCTCTGGCAAGCTTGCAGCTAAGTACCATCAGATTCAAGGGTCATCTCGAGGGAAGTTTTGGGAAGAAGATCTCTTTGGTGTCAAAGGACTCGGCTACTCTGCCGCATCGGGGAAGGTGGAAGTGATTTTGTAAGGGCTTCTCCGCCTAGTTGTGGGGGCTAAAGGAGAGTCACTAAAGGTTTAGTGCAATACTCGGAGGGTGCCTCCGGGGAGTGGACGTAGGTTAGGTTGGACCGAACCACTATAATTCTGGTGTGTTCTTTCTGATTTATTTCCGCACTTTATTTTACTGTTATTAACTCCTTTGGTGAAATCTCTGATTTATCTTTTTATTATTGATTTAATTTGTTTCCCTGCAAGATATAAAAAGATTTTTCTTTTTATTTAAAGAAGTTTTTAAATATCCAATTCACCCCCCACTTGGTTAGCCTCGGTACTAGTTCTTAAGGGCTTAACATCCCTAATAAACTTTCATCTTATATTAGCTAGGTCATAGGTGTTAGTACTGAGGGTACAGTATGTCTCTTATAGATCTAGGATCAAATATTGGTGGTATAAGTATATCATTACATTTTTTTATTATTGGGTGAGTTCTCCATTCATGGGTGGCTATAAATATCACTTATCCACATCACACTTATGACATCACTTCCATCCCTCTCTATTACATGCCTGACTATGATGTATGATATTTTTTTCTTGATTTCTCCCCTTTTGATCGGCTGAGTGACTACATAATCTTTGTGTGTTGAATAACTCATTGAGCCTATCTCCTTTAGATTAGAAGAACCAAGTAATCCTACTATGCACCAAACTAAGAAGAGAATACAATAATATCCCTAATCGAGAATATTCTTAGGTCAAAGCCTAAGATGTAATTAACCATGGGGCTTACGCTTGTTAAAAATTTATATCCACATCAAATAAACCCCACTCAAATTGATGTATTGAAGGGGAAGAATCTCATAATTATATAGTTATATATATCATTATCTATTGAGATATGTAGGTAAAAGTTGCTATTTTCCATAGATAATTATATGTATAATTTTATATGCTCTACCATTGGTCTATTTGTGTTGAGTATAAAGGTTTGTGACTAATTTATATTATAGGATAATGTGATCGTACCCTTTGCATTCTAACCCTCGCTTACAGTTTCCATTTCAGAGGCCGACAGTGAGTATCCAAGAGAAAAACCCTATATGTTACCTCCCACCTTTGTGATAAGATTTGTAATAAGTAGCACTCAAGTCCCTTATAATCAGTGAGTCTAGTTGGCAACCCCACAAAGACAAAAATCTGGCAAAAGGTGCGTCCCACCAGAGGTGACTTCACATAAAAATCAACTAGAAATGAGATTACTCAGTAATGAGTCATAGCCAACCCGTTCAATTTTTCATTATCAAACCAAATCCTACAACATCACGCACTACTATTTCCTAAAGCACAAAGTTTTTATAACTTCCTCAAAGAAGTCTATTCCATCCTTACAACATGTGAACTCGTTAGGGTGTATTTTGTTAATTTCATAAAATATTAGAATTCACATTGAATTCAGACATACTTACCCTTGTGGTGAGCTCAGGTATGAATAGTATATCCTTTAAACTTTTACAGTTTTTATTATCCTATTGAATTCTTCTATGATGGATGTCATGTTGAGCTAGACATGCACACTACTAATAACAGGTTAGCTCACAAAACCTCTTAATTTCAAGCCCATGTTTGTCAACTTATACTACTAATGTTGAATTTGTTATTTAAGTATGAGGATTGAGAATTGACAACTTTTATCTTTCACAATAAAATCTATTCTTATATGGGAGAGTGACCTCACATATTCCTATAATTATCATATATGGACAAGCCTAACACTTAGCAAAAACTAGAAAAATAGTAATAAAAAAATAGATAAATGGAATAGATAAGTTAGACTAAAGTTTTTTTTTAAGTAAAACTATTACATTTACATCTTCCCATAGGCCTAAAAAATAGAAATAAAAAATTATGGATGAGCGAGTACGACTCAATTACTAGTCACAATTCTGTTATTATTTTAGATGATAACACCCTTGGAGAGCATGGCAAGGTTCTTGAACATTTGGACAACCACACCCTTAGAGCTAAGATTCTTCAATAAATACATAATCTTAGCTTCAAAGCACTCACATCAGAGTTCATTACACTCTCCATCAATCATAAAGTGGAGTCATTTATCTTAGATAGCCTTGGCCACATATTCAGCCTCGATGACCTTCACCTCAGCCCACTCCTTAGCCTTAAGTACAAAGTTCTTTAGTACACTCTCCATGTATTACTCATCCTGAAGTTGCTCCCACATTAAGGTGAGTTTGCCTCCTAACTCCTTTACCCTATCTTATGTGGAAAGCTTTGCAAAATGCTCACCCTTAACACATTTTTTTACCTCCTCATATAAGGTTATGGTGGCGACCAAGGAGGATGTATTCGGCCAAACTCACCCTATCATGTAGAGAGTACGCTATTTCCTCAACTAGGAGGCTCTCTAAGTGTTCTTCTAGGTCCAACAAGAAGATCCTACAACCCGGCCTACGGAATGATTACTATCACAACATGATTAATATTACTGATATCACACAAGTCATAACGTACCTGATTATGGAAAAACACAAAAATTGACCCCAAGTTCTAGTTGAAGAAGTACTTAAAAAATAAAGCGGAGGACTATATTTCAAAAATGAATTTTCTATTTATCATCAAAAAATACATATATAATTTGAGATCTATTTACAACAAAGCTTGGCAACATAGAGAATAACAAAATAAAGCCAAGCCTACAAAACTAAAGTAGCCAAAACATACATATAGCATAGATTAGAGCCTACTATCAAAACTACTCAACTCGCTCCTTACCCTTTCTTGACTTAAATATAAAAGCAAAAGGAAGAGTGATCTAACATGGCTGAATAAGCTATCATATTCTAAAATAGAAGTCAATAACTCTAACTATAAGAGCTGAAAATATTAAAAAAAAATTAAACTGAAATAGTGTAAAAAAAATTGAAACAAAATCATATGCTAATATTGAAACTATATAAAAATTGACTGAAATATAAATGAATGTCTTATAGTTATAGCGATTATCAGAATAGACCTTAGGCTGAAATAGGTGCTTATGCCTCCATATCCTCTTTTATATCGGCATTTGATTATATAACAAAGTACACATAACACCTAAAAAAATTTATAATGTTCCATTAGCTCAAGAATCTGAATATATAGTATAGTGCACGTTTCACCTAGAAAATTTATCATGATACCTACATGCGGGGTCAGTTGCTAGCACTAGCATCAACCCCCCTACTCCTTCTAGGTAATCTAACATAAACTTCATACCACAAAAAAAAGCTAGTCAACTTTGCCTAGTGGAGAGTGGCATTGATCATCACTCCCATGGATTTGACCAAAGCCTTGATCTCACTGATCTTCCCCTTTAGTTTGATGACATCATTAGTTAGCTCAATAATATCTACCTTTGACTTTCCAACATCCCTTTTAAAATTTGCTATCTCCTCTACCACTATCAGTTCACATGGCTCTTATGCTTACCCACACCTTGAATGTCCATCATCTCCTCCAAGATGGTGACTCACCCAGCTACCTCCTCTAGTGTGATGGATCTTTAAAGAGGAATGAAATCGTTAGAGCAGGGGGAGGAGAATCAATAAATTGGCTTCTCATGACATATTATGTGCTCGTATAACTCTAACTCCATCTTAGTCACCATGTCTATAAATTTCTTTCTATCTCTTATGAGCTTTGTTGCATTCAAAAGCCCAACTATATATGGGAAATTTGATGGCTCAACCTCCTGAAGCCCTTCCTTAGTCTATGCCCTAGTAATTAACAATATTACTCATTAAGGGATATATCTAAAACGCTAGACTAATGCCCAACAGTGTATCCCGCTGGACCATTCCCATGGAATATTTGAAGGCCACCCACTACTCAAAGGCCTTCATCTCTTACTCACTTAATATATACTCTTCTATCTCACTCAAGAAAATATAAATAATACACTCTCATAGAGAGTACATTCTTTCCTAATAATACTTTTAGATACTTAAATTTATCTATTTTTTGTTCACATGCAGGAGGCTAAAGCACTCGAAAACTCATATCCGTATTAGTGGTGGTGACCTCCCCCATATTGCCAAATGACACCTGCCTTTTTACTGAGCACAAGGGTGTAACTTCATTGTTGAAGCTCATAACACCCCTAAGAATAGGAATTGTAATGGGAGTTACCTCAATTAGTGTAGCTACTTCGCCCTCCCATGTATCATTGTTAATTTTATCCCAACTCTCTTTGTAGGAGAGATGTCAATGAGTTTGGTGGTCTTCTATATTTTTCCAACACTATTGTCAACTTCCTTACTTAGTGAAGCTTTAGCCATGCCAAACAGCTCACCCTAGATAAAAAGCGAGCAATCTCAACTTGATTCATTTTCTATAGACTCATAGGATTATGGACCATACAAATAAAGAGTAATTTTTTTCAACGTAAGCCCCATATTTGTAAGGCACGACTTGGAAACTAATACCATATCATCATTAATGTGAGCTAATAAGATCTCTAAGTAAAAATGTTTGATTGAAAAAATATAGTTTTGAAAAGTGTTTAATTTTCTTTGGGAAACATTTAATTTCTGGAATTTAAATTTTATAATTGAACACTTATTATGAATGATATATCACCTCGAAAGGTGAACATATCGTTCTCTAACAGGTTCAGATTACAAATTTTGATTTATCCTGATTATCGTAGTCAAACTCAAGGAGAAACAACATATGATCTCGAAAGATCAGAATGATGTTTAATTAACTGTTTGACTATGCTAATCTGAATATATGGATCATTAATTTCATAATCAGAATTATGATTGTAATTGACATATCTATCCGAGGAAAGAAGATATCAATCATTATCAATAGTTCGAATATGAAAATAATGATCGCCATTTTTTGTTTTGATTTCCCAAAGATAATTAATTAAAGGTTTTAAAAACTTGATTTTGAAATCAGGTCTGGGTTTCTGAATCTCCTACGAGCGCAAGCCCTCGTAGTTAATTACATCGTAGGAAACTAGAAAATTTCCTACGAATACTCTCGATTAAAATAGCGATACGAATTTTATTTAAGATTTTCAAAGCTAGATGTCAAAGAAGGTTAAGGGACTAGAAATTCAACAGGGATTGGATCAAAATTGAACAGTTATTTCTGGAGTCAAAGGAGGAAGGGTAGGAGGTGTTTTAAGATTCTGAATAGCTTCAGAAACACCCCAACCTATCCTAAGTGTTGGGCTTGAATTAGATTGAAAGATATTTAATGTTTAAGTGGTCAATTTTATTAGAGAGTGGGAATTAGATTCCCGAAAGATTGAGGTCTTAAGATTGAAGACTTACTTCAGAACTTAAGTCTAAAATTGGGTACTGAAAATCAGTGACCCAGAACTTAGCTAATGCAAATATAATCCTGGACTTACCCCGGCCTGGATTGGGGACCCAGCTAAACCACCTAAACGCTTTTAAAACCATGAGTCAAAGTCTTTATGAAAGAGTGGTTAAGGATATCATTTAAGATTGGTTTAAAGAGTTGGGGTTGACATCTAGAGCAGATCCTAATTGACCCCTTAACATATGTTGGGTTAAATGCTTAAGCTAGAAATGCAATTAAAGATTTAGACTCAATTTTTAATTTATATCTAATGTAATGCATGCTAGTTGACTCGATGAAATGCTTAAATCAAAATGAAGCAGTTTTAAAATAGGCTTAAAAATAGGTTTTATCCTAGAGATTGCACAACATCCCCTTGGACAGAACTGCACCCTAATAGGTCAGGTGGTCTGCCAGAACCCGCAGGCGGGGAGGTGCCTAACAAGGTAGAGAAAGGTTAATATGAATGCATGAAAAACTCCCGGCGAGTCCGGGCTTACTTCTTAAGAGCGTTAGAGTTTCTATCTGAGCTTAAAATTTTTAATTTTGTTTAAGTAGAAAAGGTTTATGACCGTACCCTCACGAGCCTCCGATCGGGTTCCAGACTAAATCAAATACGACATGCAAGATCGCCAAATAAACTATTAAAAACATGCGGGTCCTTAATCGCAATCAACACATCAATCAAATCAATTAAATAATTAAATCAATTAAATAAATATTCAAAATGAAAGTCCATGTGGCAAGTGCCACTTAATTATACAACCTAGGGTCTGCAGGAAAGTAAAGTGGCTGGGTACCACTGATTACAACCCAGATTCTACTCCTAAGACTCAAGTGACTTTGAGATTTGAGATTCTTCTCATTCTTCACTTCTTCGTCTTCTTGGAACTCCTTGAATTGTCGGGTCTGGATATCCAAATGAAAAGAAACTCCCCTTGAATAGGGGTGTTATCTTTCCTCTTTGGATATTTGACATTTATCCTAATTTGGATCTCCAAATGGATAGGAACTCTCCCCTAAGGGATGTTCCTTCCTCTTTGGATTCCAAATTGGATTTTGAAGCATCTCAATCTCAAATCACTTAAACAATACAACTCAATTTAAATCAAATTACATCAATTAAAATTAAAAATCTAGACTCAACAACCTACAGGGTTATCCTAATAATCAGCAGTTTATATTTGACATCTCAAGCAATTAATATATATTTAAAATTAAAAATGCTCAAACCAGCCACGCTTGGCCATGCTCTTTTAATTTTAAAGGGGGTCTTAAGCAATTCTCTGGAGCACCTGTGCAATTTAATAATTTTAATTTTGCCCCCTTTAATTTATGTCCTGTATGAGCATGGCCACCTGCATAAGATTGAATTAGTACAAATCGTCCCTAGCCTAGGGGTAGATCTAATCGTACAATCAATCACATCACAGCGTGCAATAAATAAGTAAACAAACACATCAATTCTACTACTAGCAAACAACATGCACTAAAAGCTCGAAAACCCGGCACACAGCAGAAAAGTAAACACCGGCCTAGCCTAAGACTAGAGTTGGTTGTCCTAGCAAACCATCTAAAGTGTGTGAGGTAGGCTGTGTGGCTTTGATATGTCCTAAATAGGCAATTGATTGAAGTTGTTTGAGGTTCAAGTTGGTTGAAGGTTTAAGGGAAGATTTAATTTGAATTTAAATATTAATGACTTGAAATTGATTTTAAACTTGATTTTAATTGTTTGTTGGATACCACCTTTGTTTCACACCGAGGCCGTGAAGTTTATTTCACCTTCCTTGTGGCTAATTTAATAGCCTCGTAGGCCTGGGTTACCTAGTGGTACCCGATATAATTAAGTGATTTGAGTTTGATTAAGATTTAAAGGTTGATAAATTTTAATTAAAATTGATTGATTGCTGGTTTTAAGTTCAAATTAATATTTTCTGGAATTTTGAATGATATGTTCAATTTTGGAATTTTCTGGATTATTTTAATCATTTAATTAAGGGGTTAAAAATTGACTTTTTGATTTAAAATATTTTCTAGAAATTTAATATTTTATTAAAATACTAGACCTTAATACGATCAGTTAGACAGTAAGTACACTAAAATTGAATTTTTCTACATTTTATTATGAAGGTTTGGAGTTTTGACATAAATTTGAACTAAGTTTGACCAAAAGTTGACTTTTTCAAATTTGATTGATTTCTGGAAACTTAACATTTTTAATAAATATTAGACCTTATTATGAGTTGTATTCCTTTGAGTTTGCTCAATTTGGAGTTTATTTGAATTAGTTATGAATTTTTGAAGTTTTGAGTGTTTAATGAATTATTTAAATTGTTAAATTAAAGCCATTTTTATGATTTGAATCCAAATGATCTCCAAACTCCTTGAAATCAACTCCAAAGGTCAGGAATGACCTAAGGAGTGATTTCCAAGTGTTTGGAAATTTTTTGAAATTTTTAATTATTTTTAATTAAATAAATTTATTAAATTTCAGATTTCAATTAAACCTAAATTAAACTTAATTTTGAAGTCCAGTCAAGGGGCTTTTATTTTTCATTGATTAAGGGTTTAATTCTGGTCAGTTTGAATGATTGTGTGTAATGTTTTAGTTTAAAATTGATTTATTACATTTTCTAGAAATTTAAATGTTTGATTAGGTGGTTAATTTTGACTTGTTTAATTTTCTGACCTAATGAGCTCCAAATTAGGTGAAATTTGAACCTAAGGTATTAAATATCACTAGGTTTAATGTTATCAAGTTTCACCCCTATTGGGTGTGTGTAGAATTTCCTAAGAATATTCTAAGTTATCTAGACTTTTTCCTAATTATTTTTCCTAAGTGTGTCTACTGTTCAAATAGGCTTGAAATTTAGTGTGGCTAACCCTGACACATATGCAATCACACCACAAATATTATGCACCCTAATTCTAAAGAAAAATGGAGTTATGAATTTTCAAAGTTTTGGGTCCAAAATGGACCCATTACTTTAAAAATTCATATCACAGAAATCCACAAAGCATCTGACCCGAGAAAAATTACATAATATGCCTAAGATGCTCAGGAACCTTCCACCAAAATTTGGGATTCATTTGATCCCTGGATTGCAAGAAAATTGAGAAAAAGGAAATCAAACAAACACCATTTTCTCTCAATCCAAAGCTCAAAATAATTTAATTTTAATTTTAGTAGATTCTACATTCCATTACCTTTCTAACGAGCCCAAAAATGTTCAATTTGGTGGAAAATTGAATTTACTGTGAATTTTGGAAGATTTTGGCATTAAAATTGATTATTTTGACCAATTTAGGTCAAATCTGCCGTCGGCGCCAATCATTGGAAATGATTGGCATTGAAACGGTGGCAGTGAATGGCGGCGTGACACTTGGCATTGTGGGGCCCGCCACTTAAATGAGTTAGCGGTCCATCAGGACCGCTGAACAAGCCGACGGCCAGGATTGCGCCACGTAGGCTGTCGCGGTTCGAATTGGCGCACGCTCGAATCCAGCTAGGAACGGCACGCGGTCCGACTAGGCCTGAGCCGTCCGATCCTGACAAAGGAAATATCGGACAACTGTGATTGATTGGCCGATTCTAGTTCAAAAATGAACTAAATATTCAAATGCTTGTATCTCCCAAAATACTCGACAAAATTTCGCAAAATTTGAAACATAAACTTATGGTAGCACAATCTTACAATGCATGGAGTTTGGAGGCTCCATGCATTGTATATTTGCTACAGTTTCAAACTCAATTTTAAACTTAAAACTAGAATAACTCACAGTCTAGCCATTGGATTTTCAACTTCTTGGTCTTGTTGGAATGCTGAAGATGTCCTCTTTAACTTTGGTGAAGACTTCAAGACCTGGATTTGGCTGGATTTGAAGTTATTTGTATATCTCCTGATTCTCTCTCTAGATCCTCTCTCTTCACCAATGAGGGCTTTGGAGGCTAGTATCTGGTGGGGGGAGGCTTGAGACAGCCATAGAAATGTCTGGAGAGGCTTTTGGAGAGATTTTGGGGGCTGGAATAGCTCTGGAGAAGAGGGATTTAAGTGAGAGAAGATAGAATCATGAATGAGCTTGATTTTAGGGATTTTAGCCTATTCAATCATCCCCATGCCAAATGGATGGTTGGGATGACTTGGGGACTTGCTGGGATGTTGCCACATGTCCTCAATCAGTTAGAGAGCAGGGAATGAAAGGACAAGAAGGTACATCCCATATGTAAAGGGGTTTGGTCCCCACTTAGACACATGGAGTTAATCCAAGCCATGAACTCTTGATCTAAGGGCTGAGATTAGCCTTAGGAAGCTTCTGGAGTCTGTTACAACAGCTGGAATGATTTGGATTAGAGTGCATTAAGCTTTGGGGAATGATTTGACTTGTTTGACCTTCTTGAAAGCTCAATTTGACTATTTGATCAGTCAAAGTCCATGTGGACTGCTGAGTTGGTATGCGACAGAGCTTTGGGTGTTGAGTTGATGGCTTAAAGGGGATTTAATGTTCAAGGGTTAGAGATTTGAATGCATTTACATGCATAAAAGGAAGTTTGACCAAATCCTCAAAGCTTGACCAAGTCAAACCTATGTGATTTGACACTAAATGAATTTGAACATTTTGGAATCACCCCATGGAATAGGTTTAAGTATTTGTTGAGCTTGATTGGTTCAAGTGGGTTAGATTAAACCATATGAACCCTTAAAGGTTATTGGGTCAACCTAGGTTGACTTAGTCAACTAGGTTGACCTAGGATATGAGACAAGATTGAACATGTTTGTTTTAGTATTTGAAGTCTGGTGAAAGTGGTTTTAGGGTTTAAATAGGTCATCTAGATCAAATGATCTATTTAGGCCCTTAATGGGCCTAATAGGTCAACTAGGTTGACTTGGTCAACCAGGTTGACCCAGGGTCAGGGAATGGGTCCAATCAGTTCAGAATGACATTCTGAGTCTGCTGGTGGTGGTCTCAAGGTCTGGAGAGGTTGTTTGGTCAAAATGACCTATTTGGGCCCTTAATGGGCCTTTAGGTCAAACCTGGTTGACCTGGTCAACCAGGTGGGTCCAGGGTCTGAAAATAGGTTCAACAGATTTGAAATGATATTCGGAGACCAATGGTGGTGATCCCAAGGTCTGGGGAGGTCATTTGGTCAGAATGACCTGTTTTGACCCTAAAGGGGCCTTCTAGGTCAACTAGGTTGACTTGGTCAACCAGGTTGACCCAGGGGCTGGTTCTGGGTTCAATGGGTTTGGTTTGACATTTGAAATTTGCTGGAAGTGGTTCCAAGCAATTTGAAGATCATATAGTTTGAAAAGTGCAATTGAACCCTAAAGGGGTATTTTGGTCATTTTGACCCCTGGTCAACTGGGGGTCAAATTGAGTCCAACAAAATGTAGTTTATTGCTTAATGGATCATAATCAAGGGTTTTGAAGTAATTGGAGGCTTTGGAGAAAGCTCCAGGGTCAAAATCCACTGGATGGTAGGTCTAGTGGCATAGACTGTAAATATTTGAAGGTTTTACAGCCTTTGGATTTCAATTCAGTTTCTGGGGTTAGAGACCTCAGAATGAGCTCAAATTTGGAGGGTTGCCTCTAGATACATGTCATATCAGTATGAAATTGATAGATTTTGAATCAGAGGTCATTTGATAGGGTTTTTAAGTGTTCAAAAATTTGCTCGAAAAGGCTTTCAGGACTTAGACCTTTGGCCTTGGTTTTGAGTCTGGAAATCTGGTTTTGAATTAGATTTTGAGCTTGAATGATAGGATTTGAATTAAGTTTAGATTGAATTGAAGCTTGGATTGATCTAGAAGAATCCTAGGGTTTAGAATAGGTCCTAGGGTCCAAATCAGCTTAAGGGAATCCTAAGGTCTAGAATAGATCCTAGGAACTGGAGTCTGGAAAGGTCCTGGAATCTAGAAGTCCTAGGGAAATCCTAGGATCTGGGGTCAGGATTGAATCCTATAATCTAGAAGAATCCTAAGATCTAGAAGAATCCTAAGATCTAGGAATCCTAAGATTCAAGATCTATAAGGATCTTAAGATCTAGAGTAGATCCTAAGGTTTGATTTCTAGGAGGATCTTAGGGTCTGGAAGTCCTAGGGCCTGGGATCTAGAATAGTCTTAGGATCTAGAAGAATTCTAAGCTCTAGATAGATCTAGGAGAATCCTAGGGTCTAAGAGGATCATATGATCTAGAGTCATGTAGAATCCTAGGGTCTAGAATAAATCCTAGGGTCTGAAGTCTAGGAGAATCCTAGAATCTAGATTTGTCTTAAATTGTATTGATCTGGGGTCAGGATTGATTTGAATTTGGATTGATCTTAAAGTTTGGATTGATCCAAGATCAGATTGATCCTAGGGTTAAGATTGATCCTAAGGATTGGAAAGATCCTAAGGTCTGGCTTGGTCCTACTGAGCTTATACAAAAATGAGGTCAAACAAAAAATAGGGCAATAAATTATGCATTCACTTTCTCATTAGCTATTTGGTAGCTTGATTTAATACTCATCACTTTCATTCATTCAATCTTTTGGTTACTTGCTTGTCAAAGGGCCATGTAAATCAACTAGTTAATTATATACTCATATATGCCCTCACAGGTATTTAGTAGGTTACTGAGCTTGACTTGGTAAGAACTTTCCCTCTAGGACTCCCGTGGGATGAACTCATTTGGATGATGTAGGCAATTCTACACACCTAAGACTCATGTAAAGGTTCATCCAAAGAATTAATAAATGCAACTTGCCTAGGCTTTCCAAGGAGCTTTCCCAATGTTGGGTAGACTAGGACATCCTTGCCAAGTTAATAACTCTACACTTGCTGTATGGTATGATGACATATTAGTCACTCACTCTCTTCGAAGTGGCGACCCCTTTATCTGAACACAGCTACATAAAAGAACCTATCTGAACCCACCTTATCCACCATTAAAAGTCACTCTCCTTCTCACCTATGTGATTCAAGGCTCAACAGATGTCAATAGCTGCTTCCATAACATTTAAGCACCATGTGACAGCCTAGGATCTAATAGAAGGAGTGGTTTACCTAAACTTAAGCTTTATTCTCAACCATCAATAACAATAAATAGGCTTCTAAATTTTCAATTTATAAAAGCAATATATGAAAGTGCGAATAGGTTGTTAGACCTATTGATTACGATCCTAGGCTAACCAAGAGGGGGGTATATTGATGCTTTTTAAAAATTCTCTTGGAATTTTGGAAAACTTTTAATCAAAAACTTAATCAAATCGTACTATACGATTTAAGTTTGTACAGTACGAATAAAAGTAAATTTTGTATTTTTCTACCATAGAAAAATAAAGTGCAATGCAGTAAGAAAATGCAGAAAATAAAAATAAGAATAGAGAACACCATATTTTATAGTGTTTCGGTCAAACACGACCTACATCCACTCCCTAGAGTCTCCTTCTCTAAGTATTGCACTATATCAAAGTGACTCTCCTTTAGCCCCCACAGCAAGGTGGAGAAGCCTTTACAAAACTCTCTTCCACCAAATCTCGGTGCGGCAGAGAACCGTCATCCTTTTTCACCCTCTTGGTGAAGGCAGAGAACCCTATCATCCTTTCACACCCTCCTGGTGTAGGCAGAGAACCCACTCATCCTTTCACACCCTCCTGGTGTAGGTAGAGAACCCTCTCGTCCTTTCACACCCTCCTAGTGTAGGCAGAGAACTCTCTCATCCTTTTTCACCCTCCTGGTGATGGCAGAGAACCGAAAACCTCTCGAACAACTTTCTTGCAAGAGCCTACAAGGAGATTGGGAAGAAGCTTGAAGTACAAACAATGAGATCCTCACACTTGGATAACCTTATGAATCCCCTTACAATTTTCTCTTCAAAGATCTCATAACACTCACTCCCAAACACTCTCCCAATCACTCTCTCTTCCACTCTCAAGAAGAATTTTTACAGAAGGATATTTGACAAGTCAGTTTTTAGGACTCGTAAGTACTATGAACTAGAAAAACCATCCAAAAACTAAAAATTTTAAATTTTACGCAATACGATCATCCCGTACGATTGTATATCATACTGTACAAATAGTTCAAAATATGAAATGTTCGTCTGGTATGATCCAGTATGAACCTAGAACCGAGCAATTCGTACCTCACAAATTTCTGTACGAAGGCCATTTTGTACTGTATGAATAGTTGAAAAAATTGAACAATTCATCACGTACGATCCAGTACGAACCATACCGAGCCGTTCGTACCTACGGTTTGTTCCGTACGATCTTTAAGTACAAACCATTTCGAGCCATTCGTACCTACAATTCATCCTGTATGATCCTTAAGTATGAAAAATTCCGAGCCGTTTATACCTAAAGTTCATATCGTACGATCCTTAAGTACGAACCATTCTGAGCCATTCGTACCTCAAATCCTTATGTACAAAGTCTATTTCGTACTGTACGAATAGGACTTAAAAAAAATTCCAAACAGACAAGTTCGTTGTGGAGGACTAATAATATAGATCATCCCATATGATCAAATATTATACTGTATGATAAGTTTTAAAAATTAAGCTTTCACTCCCCCAGTGTGTGTGCACAGCTATCCAACATACAATCACACTCTCTCAGACTCAAGAAAAGTAAAAAATTATAAACTTCTCATACAATAAAAACTAACAAATAAACGTGAAGTCTTCAATAGTCTGGAGTGTGAATTTCCTAAAAAATATGTTAGTACACACAAAAAGGAAACTCTAATATTTGTTAGGAGAAAAAGAAATAAAACAAACAATAAGCTTTTGTAATCATCAAAAAATAACTTGTTTCATAATCACTTGAATGAACTGATTTGCACAAATCATAACAATCTCCTCCTTTTTTGTGATGGCAAAATATTTATTATTTGAGTTAATAAGTAAACCCGCGTTCCCACGTTTTCCTAAACTCCCACTAAATGTAAGCTCCCTCTAAATAAATGATCTAAGCTCCCCCTAAATAAATGATCTCCTAAGCTCCCTCTAAACGGAAACTCCCCCTAAAGAAATGATCTATTCGAAACAAGGGGTAAGAGGAGGTAAGAAGAAAAAAGATAACCAAGCACATACAATTACATACAATATGCAAATATAATATGCAAAGACAATTACGTACATATGCAAAGACAATTCAAACAATTCAAACAATACTATTCAAACAATATTCAAACAATAAACGATAATATGCAAAGATAATATGCAAAGACAATTACATATATATGCAAAGACTATTCAAACAATTCAAACAATACTATTCAAACAATATAATATGCAAAGTCAATTCAAACAATACACAACTCCCCCTTCTGACAACAATAAAAAGGAAAGTCAATCAAAGTAGTTGGTGATTTAAATAATGTTAAAAGAAGATTAACTATAATATTAAAATCAGATGCAAAAAGTAAGAACTCAAAATGGTTTAGATTACATACTATAATAAGGAGAAGAGAAGTTGATCAATGGCAATAATGTACTAGATAGATTAAGTAACCACAACTATTGCACAAAAGATGAAATAAAATTAACCAAATTTCTAAGTCAAAAGTGACTATTATTGATTAGTGAAATTTGAGAAAATGTTAAAGGAAAGAACAATTGGCGACATTGCACATCTTTTCAAATGAAAGGGTACATTTTTTGTACCTAGTCAATGTTTGGGCTAATTTTGTGCCTTTTTATAATTTTGGCAACATTGCGCATCTTTTCATTGTATGGCACACTTTGTGTATCTTTTCAAGCTTCACTCTTTTTATTTTTATTAAATAAAATTCTTTCCAATAATACTATCTCTTGATCACAATTACAATAATGAACACTTTGATATAGAAATCAAGAGCAATATTAAGACATCAAATATACAATAATTTAGGCTAAGTAATACATGTCTAAAAATCATATAAAGTAAGATCTTCCAATCTACACCAAATCACAATGTAATCTAAATATGTTTAGAAATTAAATTATGCATAGAAATTTCTATTGTAATTCAACTTCAGTTAATATTTTATAAATTTAATTAACTACATTCGAGTGTTAAAGATCAAAATATTTCTAGTCACAACCACAATCAGATAACAATATGCATAAAAATAGAATTTTTCATTCCACATGATTCCAAGCATATGATAAAGCAAGCTTTTATAGTTTAATCAATCAAAAAAAAAAACCTTGCTAGTACACCCATCATACAACAACAATCACAACCATCAAAATAACAACAATCACAACCAAGAACAACAACAACAACCATAGCATCCAAGTCTAAGAGGACAACAGAGATAATTAAGAGCTAAGCCAAATAAATAGAAGAACATCACTAATACTCCGGAGGACCCTAATCTGGAGGAGGTGGAGGAGCATCGAACATTGCAAAATAGCTATTAATTGTCACAATATTAGTGTTCACTGACTCAAATTGGTCTCGAATCCACACCCTGTCCTCATTATATCTGTCATCCTTCCTTTTCAAATGTGCCTCCACATTATCAAACCTTTGATCAAGCTGATTAAAATGCTGGACAGTATCCTGATAGAAGTTTTGGTCGGGTCCAGGTGCAGGTGTATGTGTGGGTTCTTCCTTAGAGCTATCCCCAGATCCATCTCTCCCAAAGAGTGCTCGAAAAGAAGCATCAGTAAAATAGATGGGCAGTTCAGAAGGTCCGTCAGGGTGGAGTAAATTGTACTTCTTTTCTAGAATATAGGAAATCAAATGACCTAGAGCAATGTTTTTCTTTCTTTTGACACTAGGCTGGCCAATATCGGTAAGAGTACAAAGATATTCCAAGATCAATTGGGCTTCATCTATAGGTTGACAAGTCATAATCAAATAAGTAATATTAGAAAGAAGGGGGGTAATATTCACTCGATCTCCAACTTTGGGTATTATGGAGGTCGTAAGAACGTGTTGGATAATTCTTATATTTTGGTTCAAAGTGTCAACTCTAGGTAGGTGACTTGGCATGCTTATACCCCTCAGAACTTGATTAACTTCGGACCAATCATAGTCTGCTCTAGAAATAAGAGTATGAGTATGAATACCTAGGGTTTTAAGATGAAGAATTGATCCAAAGTCCTCCTTAGTTATTTCAACTCTTTGTTTGAGGACATAAGAAGATATCCTAGTATGTTCCTGATTGATTCTCATATTGGCTAGAAAAATACGAAAGAAGTCTTTGTTGTAGGCATGAATAAGGGTGAGTAGGAAAGAAAATTGAGTCGAGTCGAATCGAGGCATTACTGCAAAATGTATGTTTTCTTGTAGTAGAATATGAGAGGGGGTAATTTTTGATGCAACATACCTATAGTAGGCTTCTTCCTTTGGGGCAGTCAAAAAGTTGTTGTCCAAATTTTTCCTAGACGATGAACCCTTAGATTATGGCACTCTCTTTCCACTGCCTGACATTTCTACTATATGCTTAGAAGAGTTAGAAATTGGATGTGAAAACGAATGAAAATGACCCTTCTTTATAAAGAAAAATGATCAATCGTATTGTATGAAAAAAATTTCGTATGGGACGAAGATAATTTCATCCGGGACACACGAAAATGGTAAAAAATGAAACGGCTTTTCGTAAACTACCCTTCCCGAGGCGTCCTTTAATACAGGCTTTTTGACTTCTTAATCGTACAGACGATCACGTGTTCGTTCGGGATGATCAAAAAATTAAAGATCATTCAGGCGACGGTTTGGTTCGTCCTTATTCGAATCAACACATGAATCGTACAGATGAATGATGTATTCATACGTACGATCATCAATAATAACTGACACTAACCATGAACCCACCTCATTCGTATAGACGAACCTGTAAATATCTTATGGTACGATAATGTCATCGTACAGTACGAACATACTATGAAAATACATTTTCGATACTTCAACTCCACAGATTTTTATACATGAGCTACAAAATTTATGACACTGAAACAATACTAAAATAAAGAACTCACAAAAATTTTAAACAAGAGATATTTTTTATTTGATTTTTAAAAGACACAACAAAAAAGATGTTGTAAATCTGGTTTTGATGATGACAAACATGTTTCCAGTGTGTTTTGCTTGGCTAATCTGTTTCAGGCACAAAAGATTGCGAGCCACTCAAGCCAACTCAAGATCGGGTCCAAGTGTGTCAAATGTATGATTTTTCTTTTTATTGAGTCAATTGTAATGTAACTGATCCCCTAGCTAAGTAACCTTGCACACACACACTCAGGGGGAGAGATTGAGTGAGTTAGAGTTTCTGTTCAAAATTTATTCAGATCGTCCTGGACGATAGTTTCATCGTCCTGGACGATCCAGTTAAAAATAGAAACCCTAATTAGGGCGACTAAGCTAAGAGGGTCTGATTGAGCCGATCGTCCTAGACGATCTATGGATCGTACGGGACGATATTCCCAAATCAGAAATTCTCAGCCGCCAGATTAAGTTAGGCAAGTTTTATTTTAAGTATTTTGGTCTGATCGTCCCGGACGATACGTGTATCGTCCTGGACGATTCACTACAATCATGCCTAACTTAGTCTGGTAATTAAGGAAAGCAATTAATGTTTAATTGATACGATCACATCGTCCTGGACGATCGCAGGATCGTCCCGGACGATCGTGATCGTCTTGTGCATTTCAGCTGTACGTCCAGAACTATGTACAGGATGATTTGGGGGCCTTTTTGAACTAATCGTACCGGACGATTACCCTATCGTCCGGGACGATCAAGTCATTTTTTGGTCGTCCAGCACAGATTTCTCTGGACGACCCGAACTGTCTTCTGGACGATTTCCTTCAATTTGAACTAATCATCCCGGACGATCGCAGGATCGTACGGGACGATATGAACAACTTTTTCTACTGATCGTCCAGAAGAGCCAGATCGTCCAGGCTGAAATAGCTGAATTTGAACTGATCGTACAGGACGATCTACCGATCGTCCTGGACGATCTTGGCCGACAAGTTGAGATTTAGGGCAAATTTTAAGCCCTCCTTTAAAAAAACTTTTTCCAATTTTAGGAAGAATCTTTTGCTACTTTCCTTCCCTGAGAAACCCTAGAGAGAAGAGAGAGTTGGGAGAGAGAGAAGAGATCTTGTGAGGGGGAGTTAGTGAGGGATTCACTAAGGTTGCTCCAAGCACGGATCAGAGTCGTCTTCTCCGCTCGTCGTCTGTCGTCTAGTCGGTGTTCTTCGTGGGAGGATCGTTCGCAAGAAGATCCGGGTTCTCTGCCCGCTTCAGGAGGAAGCGAAAGGAGTTTGTGGGTTCTCTGCCCGCTTCAGGTGGAAGCAAAAGGAGTTCGAAGGTTCTCTGCCTGCTTCAGAAGGAAGCGAAAGGAGGTCAGGTTCTCTGCCTCACCGTGTGGTGAAAAGGAGGTGTTTTGTACAGGCTTCTTCGCCTTGCTGTGGGAGCAAAAGGAGAGTCACTTTCGTTTAGTGCAATACCCGGAGGGGAGGCTCCGGGGAGTGGACGTAGGTCAAGTTGACCGAACCACTATAAAATCTAGTTTGCTTTTCTGATTCAGTTTTACATTTTACTTTTCAATATAAACTGCTTGGGTGAATATCTTTGGTTGATCTTTTCGTTATTGTTTACTTGTTTCTGCTGCTAAGTATCAAAAAGATTTTTGTAGTTATCGTGAAATTTTTAAATAACTAATTCACCCCCCCCTCTTGGTTAGCCTCGGGACTAGTTCACTAGGGCTTAACATCCCTTTCGAACTTTCAAGTGGTATCAGAGAGGGATTCAAAATTTCTGTTTAAAAACTTTTGAATTTGATCCAATGGCTAACTGTAACAATCGTAATACTGCTGAAGGTTATTCTATTACCAGACCACCATTGTTTGACAATATTCCTTTTAATTTTTGGAAAACACGCATGTCTACTTTTCTGTAATCTATTGATTATCGCATGTGGATATTAGTTAAGGACGGATACGAACCACCTTTTCGAATGATTAACAATGTGAAAACTGAATTGCCGTTTACTGATTGGACGTTTGATGATCGTGATTTAGCACAGTTGAATGCAAAATGTTTGAACTGTTTCTTTTGTGCTTTGAAATCTAAAGACTATATGCGTGTTTCTACTTGTACAACGGGAAAGGAAATCTGGGATAGGTTATGTATAATATACGAAGGTACAACTGAAGTCAAACAATCTAGGTTAAACATCTTGTTCCATGATTACGAACTTTTTCGCATGAAACCTAGTGAGACTATTTCAGAAATGTACACAAGGTTCACTCAGATTGTTACCTCTTTGCATGCTTTAGGTAGAGAACTTACCAACTACGAAAGAGTGAACAAGATTCTTAGATGTTTGCCTGCTTCTTATGATGCTAAGATTACTGCTATTACTGAATCCAAAGATTTAAATACTTACTCTATTGACAGCTTACTTGGATCACTCATTGCTTACGAGCAAGGGGTGAACCAAAGGCAACTTGATGCAGGAGAACGCAAGAAAGAGAAGACCGTGGCACTAAAGGCCAAAGATTCAGATGCTAGCACTTCCGGGTCTGATAGCGATGAAGTTGCCTTAATCACAAGGCAATTCAAAAGCTTTCTAAGGAAGAAACATAAGAACTATTAGAAGTGGAACAAGGGTAAGTTCAATAAAAACTTTAAGGGTTCATCTGAATCGGTTTGTTTTGAATGCAGGAAGCCTGGACACATTAAGGCTGATTGTCCAACACTTAAAGCTCACCCAAGCAAGGAGAAGAGTGAGGAGAAACCAAAGTTCAGAAAGGACAAGAAGCGGATTCAGAAGGCGTTCTGGGCAGACTCTGCATCCGACTCTTCTGAGACTAAAGCTGAAGAGGAGGAAACAAACTTGTGTCTGATGGCGGATGATCACCCTGGTCAGTCGGACCAGGAAGAGGTATGTGAGCTTACTTACGATCAGTTATTTGAAGTTTCTGAAAAGATTCATACATCGTATAGGAAGCTTAAGAAAACCCATGCTAGTTTGAAACTAGATTATCTGACTTTGCAAAAAGAGCATGAAGTGTTGATTAAGGATCATTCCACCATTGATAGCAATCACATATTTTTACTAGATGAGTTTGATGAACTGAATAAAAAGCATTCTGATTTAATTGTTGAGCATAACTTGTTAAAAACATCGCATGGTGAATTAGAACTTGCTTTTAAGAAAGTGAATGATTTGGCATCTGAGTTAGAAAGTATTGAAAGTGCAAAAACGTTTGAAATTGGAAGTTTAAACAAACACATTGAGTTTTTGAAAGTGAAAATCAGTGCTTTTGAAAATAACAAAACACCGCCTACTTTTGAACAATTTTATGCACCGCCACCTTTTAAAAATTCTGTTGCAAGTTCATCAAAGAATGTTTCATACACTACTAGGAAGAGGCACTATCACTCACGATGTTTAGTTAATCCTTTTCCTGGTGTTAGATGTTTTTCATGTGGCATGTTAGGACACATATCACACACTTGTACTGTTCACCGTAGTACACATTGGGTGTGGAGACCCAAACTGCCTGTTGCACAGCACAGCACGCATGCATCGCATTCTTCTTTTCATAAGAAGGAACCCAAACCTGTTTGGGTTCCTAAGACTGACATTTGATGATTTTGTAAGTGTGCTCTCACACAAGACCTCGTGAGAGCATGTGGTACCTGGACAGCGGATGTTCTAGACATATGACTGGAGATGCAAATTAGTTCATTTCGCTGGAGGCCAGAGCTGGAGGCAAGGTTACACTTGGAGATAACACCACCAGGAAGGTGGTAGGCACAGGTATAATTGGTGATTCAAAGAACTTTATGATTGATAATGTTTTGCTTGTAGATGGACTGAAACACAACCTGCTGAGCATCAGTCAACTCTGTGACAAGGGATACAGCATCAAATTCCTGCCCACTGGCTGCATTTTAAGCTTAAATGATGAAGTTGTTTTGCAGGGGCAAAGGATCAACAACGTCTACAAGCTGGATGTAAGTAGCATTAAATCTGATAATTCAATTTGCTTAAAAACTGCTGCTGATGAGTCTTGGTTATGGCATAGGAGATTGTGTCATGCCAGTATGAAAACCCTTAGGAGAGTCACCCAAAAGGACTTAGTTAGAGGTGTGCCCAAGCTTAAGTTCACTAAGGATCACATGTGTGATGCCTGTCAGTTGGGGAAGCAAGTCCAGTCCTCTTTTCACTCAGTTAAGGACATTAGCACCTCTAGACCTTTAGAAGTTCTTCATATGGACCTCTTTGGACCCATTAGCACTGCCAGCTTAGGGGGGAGAGTCTATGGTTTTGTGATTGTTGATGATTATTCAAGGTTCACTTGGGTTAAGTTTTTGTCACACAAATCTGAGTCATTTGATGAGTTTAGATCTTTCTCTACTTGGATTCAGAAGAAGTTAGGATGTGAGATTATTACCATCCATAGTGATCACGGAGGGGAGTTTGAAAATAAAAGATTTGGAAGTTTTTGTGAGGATCATGGGATTAGTCACAATTTTTCAGCTCCTAGGACCCCTCAGCAGAACGGGGTAGCTGAAAGGAAGAACAGGACCTTAGTAGAAGCCGCTAGAGCCATGCTTGCCGAGTATTCACTTCCTAAATACTTTTGGGCTGAAGCGATGAACACTGCCTGTTATGTGCTGAATAGGGTGAATGTGAGAGTCAAACTGAACAAGACACCTTATGAGATCATTAAGGGTAGAACACCAAATCTGTCCCACCTCCATGTCTTTGGCTGTAAGGTTTTCATTCTGAACAACGGGAAGTCACCCTTAGGAAAATTTGACCCCAAATCTGATGAAGGAGTGTTCTTAGGATATTCAAGTGTGGGGAAATCCTTTAGGGTGTTCAATAGGAGGACTTTGGTGGTGGAAGAAACAACCCATGTAGTGTTTGATGAATCTGATCCTAAGGAGTCTAGATCTGAAGTAGAAGATGAAGAGATTGTTGAGGTTACCCAAGGAGTTGGAAATACAAATTTGGAGGAAAGGGTAGAACCTCAAACCCCATTGCCTAGAGATTGGAGATATTCTTCGAGTCATCCTAAAGAACTGATCTTAGGAGACCCTTCTGAAGGTGTTAGGACTAGGTATGGACTTAGGAAGGAAGTAAACCATTCTGCCTTTATCTCAATGACTGAACCCACCAACATCAATCAAGCCTTGTTAGATGAGTTTTGGATTTTAGCGATGCAGGAAGAATTGAATCAATTTGTAAGGAATGATGATTGGGAGTTAGTAGAAAGACCTAGAAACCAAAGTATTGTGGGAACCAAGTGGGTCTTTAAGAATAAGATGAATGATTCTGGTGTGGTGGTGAGAAATAAGGCAAGATTGGTGGCTAAGGGGTATAATCAGATAGAAGGGATAGATTTTGAGGAAACTTTTGCCCCTATAGCTAGATTGGAAGCCATTAGAGTGCTACTAGCCTTTGCCTGTTACAAGGGATTTAAGCTGTTTCAAATGGATGTCAAGAGTGCCTTTTTAAATGGGGTAATTAAAGAAGATGTTTTCGTAGAACAACCCCCAGGTTTTGAGAGTTCCCAATATCCAAATCATGTCTATAAATTAAAAAAGGCCTTATATGGATTGAAACAGGCACCCAGAGCTTGGTATGAGAGGCTTAGCACATTCCTGTTAGAAAGAGAGTTTGTTAAGGGGAGCGTAGACACCACCCTTTTTCTGAGAAGATTAGGAGATGACTTACTCATTGTCCAGATCTATGTTGATGATATAATTTTTGGATCTTCTGATAAATACTTATGTGAAGAGTTTTCTAAAATAATGAGTAAAGAGTTTGAGATGAGTATGATGGGAGAATTGTCCTACTTTTTGGGGTTTAGCATAAGGCAAACGGATGATGGAACCTTTTCTCAATCAATCAAAATACACTAAAGATATTTTGAAGAAATATGAAATGGACAAAGCCAAGCCAATCAATACTCCCATGCCCTCCTCAGTTCAGTTAGATAAGGATTCAAATGGAAAATCTGTTGATCAGAAGAAGTATAGAGGGATAATAGGTTCACTGCTTTACCTGACTGCTTGCCGACCTGATATCATGTTTAGTGTCTGTCTTTGTGCTAGGTTTCAGGCTGATCCTAAAGAGTCCCACCTGACTGCTGTTAAGAGAATTCTTAGATATCTTTTAGGAACCCCAAACCTAGGAATTTGGTACCCTAGGCACAGCACCTCTTTTGAGATCATTGGATATTCTGACTCTGACTTTGCGGGGTGTAGGGTGGATAGGAAGAGTACCTCTGGGACTTGTCAATTCATAGGACAGTCGTTAGTCTCTTGGTCCAGTAGAAAACAGAACTCAGTTGCACTTTCCACTGCTGAAGCTGAGTACATTGCCTTAGGAAGTTGTGTGGCCCAAGTTCTTTGGTTGAAACAACAAGTCTTGGATTTAGGAGTACCTGTTGGCACAATGTCTGTTCTGTGTGATAATACTAGTGTCATCTGTATCTCTAAGAATCCAATCCAACATTCTAGGACCAAATACATTGACATTAGGCATCACTTCATTAGGGACCATGTTACAAAAGGGGACATTGAGCTACATCATGTAGCAACTGAAAATCAGCTGGCTGACATATTCACTAAACCACTGGCCTTTGACTCATTCAGCATTTTGAGAACCAGATTAGGAGTGATTGATATAAATGCTTGATTCTGATGACTGTTGATTTATGATTGTTATGATTGGTATTCTGATTTCAGTTAGTTAGTTTTTTGTATTCTGTTTTCTGATTTCTGTTAGTTAGTTTTTGTATTCTGATTTTTGATTTTTATTAGTTAGTTTTGGTTTGATTATTTGCTTTCAGTTGATTTTATTTCTTCTGCTGATTTCTGTGTTACCTTTTTTTTTGTTAGTTTGATTTGAGTATTTACTTTGCTATGATTTTCTACCTGTTTTTATTTATTTACGGGTTTATATCTTGCACTTACTGTTTTATGCTTTTCAAGATCTGATCACCGCTCACTACTTCTGGTGATCTGAATTTTTGACTGGGAGTTTTTACCTTGTTTTGGTTTGGAAGCTGATAAGCAGTGATTGACTTCGCTGAATCTGTTAAAGGAAAGAAACATTGATAATTGTTTCTCTTCCTCTAACTCCTTTACTGGTGTGTAGTTTCTTTTGAATAAAAATCCTTTTCAAAATTAAAATGCTAGTTTTTGAAATAGAGATTATTTTATCTTCCTACAGTAATCTGCCTCATATCAATAGTGTTTTTCAAAGTCTTGAGTCATTAGTTTGATTTTCTAAACCAAGTGATTGCATTTATCATATGTTGTATGGATTTTGTTTTGTGAATCGTTCTTCCTTACTACGGAGAGTCATCTCCTATGTCTGGAAGATAATCTCACAGCTGAGACTCTTTAATGATTATGAAAAGGAGAAAGCTTATAAAAGATGCGCAGTGCGCCACATAATTTGAAAAGAGGCATAAAATGAGCCCAAAACTGAAAAGATGCGAAATTGCCAAATTGGATACACAAAGTGTATCAAAAATCAAAAGATGCGCAAAGCGCCAACCAATTTGAAAAAGAGGCACAAAATGAGCCCAACACAAGCTTTCTTTCCTTTCAGATTATTAAATGTCTTAGAAAAATCTGTGCGCCACTTAATATTTTCAAAAGCTTGAGTCTTGAAAATCCTGATTTCTGATTTTTTTACTTTGTAACACTATTATATCAGATATTTTTTCTGGAACGAGGCTTGAAAGGATTTCTTTTCAAATCTAATGTCTTTTATTCTGAATCGGATTTTTGTGTTGAAAGAGGTTTGCATCGATAAGGTGCCCGGGGTCGGAGTTACGAAAGTTGATTATTTCCAACCTTTTTTGGATTTCAACGCTGTCAATTGTCCTGTCATTGGTTTTTGAATCTAAAATCAAGGAAAAATTCTGATTTTCCTGTTTTGTAGTTTGTTCTATTTATGTTTTATTTTATGTTTTCTTATCGTGTTATGTTTTTTGCTCCTCCTTTTTGTGATGTTAAAAGGGGGAGTCAGTTGTAGTCGTGTCTGTTTCTATTTTCTGAGTCATGTTTTTTGTATTGTTTTAGCTGTTAAATGAAAATTTAAAAAAAAAAATGTTTGTTTGTTTGATCTCCTAGTTTACTTTTACTGTTAGACTACTTTACAAATGTTTGCCATCATCAAAAAGGGGGAGATTGTTACAAATCTGGTTTTGATGATGACAAACATGTTTCCAGTGTGTTTTGCTTGGCTAATCTGTTTCAGGCACAAAAGACCGCGAGCCACTCAAGCCAACTCAAGATCGGGTCCAAGTGTGTCAAATGTATAATTTTTCTTTTTATTGAGTCAATTGTAATGTAACTGATCCCCTAGCTAAGTAACTTGCACACACACACTCAGGGAGAGAGATTGAGTGAGTTAGAGTTTCTGTTCAAAATTTGTTCAGATCGTCCTGGACGATAGTTTCATCGTCCTGGACGATCCAGTTAAAAACAGAAACCCTAATTAGGGCGACTAAGCTAAGAGGGTCTGATTGAGCCGATCGTCCTAGACGATCTATGGATCGTACGGGACGATATTCCCAAATCAGAAATTCTCAGCCGCCAGATTAAGTTAGGCAAGTTTTATTTTAAGTATTTTGGTTTGATCGTCCCGGACGATACGTGTATCATCCTGGACGATTCACTACAATCATGCCTAACTTAGTCTGGTAATTAAGGAAAGCAATTAATGTTTAATTGATACGATCACATCGTCCTGGACGATCGCAGGATAGTCCCGGACGATCGTGATCGTCTTGTGCATTTCAGCTGTACGTCCAGAACTATGTACAGGACGATTTGGGGGCCTTTTTGAACTAATCGTACCGGACGATTACCCTATCGTCCGGGACGATCAAGTCATTTTTTGGTCGTCCAGCACAGATTTCTCTGGATGACCCGAACTGTCTTCTGGACGATTTCCTTCAATTTGAACTAATCGTCCCGGACGATCGCAGGATCGTACGGGATGATATGAACAACTTTTTCTACTGATCGTCCAGAAGAGCCAGATCGTCCAGGCTGAAACAGCTGAATTTGAACTGATCGTACAGGACGATCTACCGATCGTCCTGGACGATCTTGGCCGACAAGTTGAGATTTAGGGCAAATTTTAAGCCCTCCTTTAAAAGAACTTTTTCCAATTTTAGGAAGAATCTTTTGCTACTTTCCTTCCCTGAGAAACCCTAGAGAGAAGAGAGAGTTGGGAGAGAGAGAAGAGATCTTGTGAGGGGGAGTTAGTGAGGGATTCACTAAGGTTGCTCCAAGCACGGATCAGAGTCGTCTTCTCCGCTCGTCGTCTGTCGTCTAGTCGGTGTTCTTCATGGGAGGATCGTTCGCAAGAAGATCCGGGTTCTCTGCCCGCTTCAGGAGGAAGCGAAAGGAGTTTGTGGGTTCTCTGCCCGCTTCAGGTGGAAGCAAAAGGAGTTCGAAGGTTCTCTGCCTGCTTCAGGAGGAAGCGAAAGGAGGTCAGGTTCTCTGCCTCACCGTGTGGTGAAAAGGAGGTGTTTTGTACAGGCTTCTCCGCCTTGCTGTGGGAGCAAAAGGAGAGTCACTTTCGTTTAGTGCAATACCCGGAGGGGAGGCTCCGGGGAGTGGACGTAGGTCAAGTTGACCGAACCACTATAAAATCTGGTTTGCTTTTCTAATTCAGTTTTGCATTTTACTTTTCAATATAAACTGCTTGGGTGAATATCTTTGGTTGATCTTTTCGTTATTGTTTACTTGTTTCCGCTGCTAAGTATCGAAAAGATTTTTGTAGTTATCGTGAAATTTTTAAATAACCAATTCACCCCCCTCTTGGTTAGCCTCGGGACTAGTTCACTAGGGCTTAACATCCCTTTAGAACTTTCAATAGAAACAAATACACTCACACTTGACATAAACAAACTCACAATCACATATAAAAAAAATTTGTAGAATTTTTAATCATACATTAAGATCAATCACGCCTAGTCTTGTCCTTAATATGCTAAAAGTGTCAAAAGTTAGGGGTTTTGTGAAAATATTTGCAAGTTGATCCTTAGTAACAACATGATGTAATTCAATTTCCTCTTTTGCTATGTGAACTCTTATAAAATGATGCCTTATGTTGATATGCTTGGTTCTAGAATGTTGAATAAGATTCTTTGAAATGTATATGGCACTAGTGTTATCACAAAAGATTGGAATAGTGCCTAAAGAAAAACCTAAGTCAATTAGCTGTTATTTTAACCAAAGAACCTATGCCACACAACTACCTAAGGTAATATATTCTGCTTCATCTGTAGAAAGTGCTACTAAATTTTGTTTCCTACTGGACCAAGATACTAATGAATTTTCAATGAATTTATAAGTTCCAGATGTACTTTTCCTATCAACCCTACAGCCTGCAAAGCCTGAATCTGAATATCCAATTATTTCAAATGAAGAGCTGTGCTTAGGATACCAAATCCCTAAGTTTTGAGTTCCCAAAAGATATCTCAATATTATTTTTACTGCTGTCAAATGTGATTCCTTTGGATCAGATTAAAATCTAGCACATAGGTAAACACTAAATATAATGTCTGTTCTACTAGCTGTCAAGTAAAGTAATGATCCAATTATTCCTCTAAACTTCTTTTGATCAACAGATTTTCCCTTAGGGTCTTTATCTAACTGTACTGAGGAACTCATGGGTGTAGTGACTGGTTTAGCATTATTCATTTCATACTTTTGAGGATGTCCTTAACATACTTAGACTAACTAAGAAAAGTTCCTTCCTTATTTTGTTTTATACTAAAACTAAGAAAATAACTCAAGTCTCCCATTAAACTCATCCCAAATTTACTATTCATTATTTTTAAAAATTCATCACATAATTTTTTATCAGTTGATCCAAAAATGATCTCATCAACATATATTTATACAATGAGTATTTCATTCTCTATTCTTTTCAAAAAGAGAGTGGTGTTCACACTTCCTTTAACAAATGATCCTTTTAATAGAAAAGTACTTAACCTCCCATACCACACCATAGGTGCCTGTTTTAATCCATACAATGCCTTTTTCAATTTGAAAATATGATTAGGGAATTTAGAATTTTTAAAACCTAGAGGTTGCTCAATATAAACATCCTCTTCTATCACCCCATTCAAAAAGGCACTTTTAACATCCATTTGATATAATTTAAAACCTTTAAAACAGGTAAACGCTAACAAAACCCTAATTGCTTCAAGTCTTACTATAGGGGTAAATGTCTCCTCAAAATCAATTCCTTCTATTTGATTATACCCATTAGCTACCCATTTAGCCTTATTTCTAATCACAACTCTTGAATCATTCATTTTATTTTTGAATACCCACTTAGTACCAACTGCACTTTGATCCTTTGGCCTTTCAATTAATTCCCAAACATCATTTCTTATAAATTGATTCAATTCTTCTTGCATGGCCAAAATCTAAAATTCATCCAAAAGTGCTTGATTTATGTTAGTGGGTTCAATCATTAAAATAAAAGCTGAATGTTTTACTTTTTTCCTCAAATCAAGCCTAGTCCTAACTCTATCAGTTGGGTCTCCTAAAATTAAATCTTTAGGATGACTCTTAGGATAATTTCATTCTCTAGGCAAAGGGTTCACATTTTGTTTCTTTTCTTCCAACTTTATACTTTCAATATCATGGGAGATATTTTTAATGTTTTCTTCTTCCAATTTCAACTCTTCCGAAATGCTAGATTCATCAAACACTACATGTGTGGTCTCCTTAACTACCAATATTCTTCTATTAAAAACTCTATAGAATTTTTCAACACTTGAATATCCTAGAAAAATTCTTTCATCAGATTTAGGATCAAATATTTCTAAGAGAGTCTTTCCATTATTATGTATGAACACCTTGCATCCAAAAACATACAAATGAGAGAGATTAGGTGTTCTCCCTTTAAGAAGTTCATAGGATGTTTTGTTTAAACAGGCTCTAATGTTCACCATATTCAGAACATGATATGTTGTACTAACCACTTCAGCCCAAAAATATTTTGGAAGTGAGTATTCTGCCAATATGGCTCTAGCGATTTCAATTAATATTCTATTTTTCCTCTTAACTACTCCAATCTGCTAAGGGGTCCTAGGTGCTGAAAAATTATGATCAATCTCATATTCTTTACAAAATTCTTCAAATTTTTTATTTTCAAATTCTCCTCCATAATCACATTGTATTGATAGAATTTCACACCCTAGTTTTCTCTGAATCCAAGTACCAAATACTTTGAACTCATCAAATGATTCACTCTTATGAGATAAAAATTTGACCCAAGTGAACCTTGAATAATCATCCACAATAACAATTCCAAAATTTTTTCTCCTAAGGTGACAATACTAACCGGTCCAAAAAGATCCATATGAATGACTTCTAATGGTTTACTAGTCCTAAGATCTTTGATGGAATGAAAAGAGGACTTCACTTATTTTCCTAGTTGGCATGCATCACACAAGTGATCCTTAGTGAAAGCTAATTTGGGTATTCCTTTAACTAAATCCTTTTGAGTAATTTTTCTAAGATTTTTCATGCTTGCATGACAAAGTCTTCTATGTCATAACTATAATTCATCAGAAATAGTTTTCAAACAAAAAGCAAGCTTGTATATATTGTTTACTCTATCCCCAAATAACACATCAATTCCATCTTTCCTAATCACGTAGTTAGTAGACAAAAATTTTATATGAAAGCCTTTATCATATAATTGGCTAATACTTAACAAATTATGTTTCAAGCCATCTACCAACAAAATATTTTCTATCATAAAATTCTCTAAGTTTCTAATCATACATGTACCTACCACTCTCTTGGTGGTATTGTCTCCAAGTGTAACCTTGCCTCCATTCCTGGCTTCCAGCGATATGAATTGATTTGTATCTCCATTCATATGCTTTGAGCAGCCACTGTCCAGGTATCAAATACTCTCATGAGATCTTGTGTGAGAGTATTCCTATAAAATTATCAAATATTAGACTTGGGAACCCAAACAAGTTTGGGTCCTCCTCTTCGAAATTTTAAAATAGATGGATGTGTGATATGCTGTGATTTATGTATCCTAGATCTCCACACTAAATGTGTTCTACATTGAATATTATAAGTGTGAGATATATGTCTGATCATATCACAAGAAAAATACTTTACTCCAGGAAAAGGATTTATCAATCTATATGACCTATTAGATCTTCTCTTAGATTTTGAATTAGTGAACTTGTGGTAGGATTTGTGAAAATCTTTAAGTTTAGGTGAATTCTAATTTTCCTCAAGTGCTTTTAACTTAACCTCAAGATATGCATTAGCACTTTCTAAAATCGAATTTTCAATCTTCAAGTTATGCTCTCTACTATCTGATTCATCCATAAATATTTTGAAATCATTTTCAAGTTCGGTGTGTGATGATTTTAAAAGTTTATGCTATTTATTTAAATCATCAAATTCATCTAATAAGGTCATGTGGTTGCTATCAATTAATGCATGATCTTTCCTAAGGATTTCGTATTCTTTTCGCAGCTCTAAATAATCCAAATTTAACTTAGCATGCAATTTCTTTAGTTTACTATATGCAGAATGAATGCGTTTAGAAACTTTAAATAATTCATCATAACTCAAGTTACATACCTCCTCTTGATCCGAATGATCAAGATTATCAGCCATTAAACACAAATTTGTGACTTCCTCTTCAGGTGCTATTTCTGAGGAATCTGAAGCTGAGTCCACCCAAAATGCCCGTTAAAGTCTCTTCTTGCCCTTTCTATCCTTTGGTTTCTCCTCAGCTTTCTCTTTGTTAGGATTGGCTTTAAGATTAGGGCACTCAGTCTTGATATGCCCAGGCTTCCTACATTCATAACAAATTATTTCATTAGGAGCCTTAGCATTTTTATGAAACTTACCTTTGTTCCAATGTTGACGTCTCTTCTGCTTCTTCCTTAGGAAACTTCTAAATTGCCTAGTCATCAAGGCAATGTCTTCCTCATCCTCAGGCAGTGACTGATCACTGTCTGAATCATCCACCTTCAAAGCAATGTTCTTCTCCTTCCATTTTTCACCTGCATCAATATGCCTTTGAGTCATAGATTGCTCGTAAGCAATTAGTGATCTAAGAAGATTGTTAATAGAATAGACATTTAAATCTTTCGATTCAGTTATAACAGTTATCTTTGCATCATAAGTAGTAGGTATGCAATGAAGTATCTTATTTAGTTTTTTTGCATTCGTTAATTCACTACCTAAGGCATGCAATGAAATGACTATATGTGTAAATCGTGTATACATGTCTGAGATTGATTCATTCGGTTGCATGCGAAAAAGTTTTTAATCGTGCAAAAAAATATTCAACCTAGTTTGCTTCACTTTATTTGTACCTTTATACGTAATACAAAGTCTATCCCATATTTTCTTTTCGGATTTACAAGTAGAAACACACACATAGTCTTCAGATTTAAGAGCACAGAAAAAACTATTCAAGCATTTTGCATTTAGTTGTGCTAATTCCCTTTCTTCTAAAGTCCAATCAGCAAATGGTATTTCAACTCTTATGCCATCTACAAGTCTAGTTGGTGCAGTATAACCATCCTGAACTAACATCCACATGCAATAGTCAAGAGATTGCAGAAAAGTAAACATGCGAGTTTTCCAGAAATCAAATGAAATATTGTCAAATAAAGGTGGCCTAGTAATCGAGTAACCTTCTAAAGTGTTCAGATTTTCAAAATTAGCCATGATCGAATTTTAAAAAGTAATCTAAACAGTGATTTTTGAAATAGGCTCTGATACTACTTTAAAGTGCGAATAGGTTATTAGACCTATTTATTACGTTCCTAGGCTAACCAAGAGGAGGGTGAATTGGTGCTTTTTAAAAATTCTCTTGTAATTTTGAAAAACTTTTAATAAAAAACTTAATCAAATCGTACAGTATGATTTAAGTTTGTATAGTACAAATAGAAGTAAATTTTATATTTTTCAACCACAAAAAAATAAAATGCAATGTAGTAAGAAAATGCAAAAAAGAAAATCAAGAATAGAGAACACCAGATTTTATAGTTGTTCGGTCAAACACGACCTATATCCACTCCTTAGAGACTCCTCTAGGTATTGCACTATATCAAAGTTACTCTCCTTTAGCCCGCACAGCAAGGTAAAGAAGCCTTTACAAAACTCTCTTCCGCCAAATCCCAGTGCGGCAGAGAACCGTCATCCTTCTTCACCCTTCTGATGAAGGCAGAGAACCCTCTCATCCTTTCACACCCTCCTAGTGTAGGCAGAGAACCCACTCGTCCTTTTACACCCTCCTGGTGTAGGTAGAGAAACCTCTCGTCCTTACATACCCTCCTAGTGTAGGCAGAGAATCCTCTCATCCTTTTTCACCCTCCTGGTGATGGCAGAGAACCGAAAACCTCTCGAATAACTTTCTAACAAGTGCCTCCAAGGAGATTGGAAAGAAGCTTGAAGTTCAAACAATGAGATCCTCACACTTGGATAACCTTGTGAATTCCCTCACAATTTCCTCTTCAAAGATCTCACAACACTTACTCCCAAACACTCTCCCAATTACTCTCCCTTTCACTCTCAAGAAGAATTTTTGTAGAAAGATATTTCACAAGTCAGTTTTTAGGACTCTTAAGTACTAAGGACAATAAAAATCATCCAAAAACTGAAAATTTTAAGTTTTACGCAATATGATTATCTAGTACGATCGTATATCGTACTATACGAACAATTCAAAATGTGAAATATTCCTCTGGTATGATCCAGTACGAACCTAGAACCGAGTCGTTCGTACCTCACAAACATCTGTACGAAGGCTATTTCATACTATACGAATAGTTCAAAAAATTATAAGATTCATCCGTATAATCCAGTATGAACCATACCAAGTCATTCGTACCTATGGTTCATCCCGTACGATCTTTAAGTATGAACCATTCCGAGCCATTTGTACCTACAGTTCGTCCCGTACGATCCTTAAGTACAAATTATTCCGAGCTGTTCGTACCTAAAGTTCATCCCGTACGATCCTTAAGTACGAACCATTCTGAGCCGTTCGTACCTCAAATCCTTATGTACGAAGTCCATTTCGTGCTGTACGAATAGGACTTAAAAAAAATTCCAAACAGGCAGGTTCGTTGTGGAGGACTAATAATACAGATCATCCCGTACGATAAAATATCGTACTGTACGATAAGTTTTAAAAATTAAGCTTTCACTGCCCCAGTGTGTGTGTGCACAATTATCCAACTTATAATCAAACTCTCTCAGACTCAAGAAAAGTAAAAAATTATAGACTTCTCTTACAATAAAAACTGACAAATAAACTTGAAGTCTTCAACAGTCTTAAGTGTGACTTTTCTAAAAAATATGTTAGTACACACAAAAAGGAAACTCCAATATTTGTTAGGAGAAAAAGAAATAAAACAAACAACAAGCTTTCGTAATCATCAAAAAATAACTTGTTTCACAATCACTTGAACGAACTGATTTGCACAAATCATAACAATATAAACTAAATTTTATTCTAGAAAAATATAATTATATTAATCCAGAGTAATAATATCATTACATCTAAACAAATATTTACAAAATTAGTATTTCAAACACTAAAACTTGGAAGCTTGCATCTACACTCCTTTACTCAACTGGACCTTTCCCTTTTCTTAAAAAATTTAAAAAAATATGATGAGCACTACTAGCTCAGTAGACTTCGTACCCTGACCTATCACTGATATCAATATTTCAATGAAAATGTGAAGTTGCATTATAAATAAAAAAGTAATAAAGAAACATTAAAGTGATACGACAACACTAAAAGTGGGAAACATAATTTTAGGGTTTCAAAGCATACATAATATTTTAACTTATTTACAAAGCCATTTGTATAAAAATTTCCAAATACTTGGCAGAGTACTTGGCCTCAAAGATTCACTTGCATTTGCCTTTCATGTTTCATCAGAATTTATTCATAGTTTAAGAATTTTTAACATTCATTTTAGATTATTACTTATACTTATTTTATTAATATTAATGTAATTCAATGATTATCATACATACATCCCAATGCCTGCTTATAACTCTACTTTCACTTATATCCTCCTTTCCCACACATACATATACCAAGTGGGGCTAGAATGCCTCTCGTATTTACACTAACTATATGGGCCATAAGAGTACTTATAGTGTTACATAATCTCTCAGACTTGCCTTTAGCAAGTGGGGACATAATCTCTAGCTCATCTGCCCTGAGCAGATCGTGCCAAAATAGAACATTTAAAACTTTTGTCACTTAATAGAGAGTGCACTATTTCACATATTAGAACATTTCTAATGCCATGTTATGCACAGTGCAAATGCAATATAATAACAATTAAATGAGAAATCTAATGCAATATCCAAATAATGCATGAATTACTTATAAAATGTCATGTTGCATATATACCGGTATACCCACTAAACTTTTTCTATTTCACTTCTTATTGTAAAGGGGCATTCACATGAATATTTGAAGACTTTAAATAACTATTGTAATTGCTAGAAAAATGTCAATCAAAACATATACTTAGAAATTTACGTAGAAAAAATCAATCAGTAAAATTTTAATTTCTTATAGTCAAAATGTTCTGAATAGAGCATACAATAATATATAAAAAATGAAACGGAAAAAACTTCAAAAAATCTGACATAAACACTTTTGAACCAATAACTTTTTTATTAAATAGCAAAAATTAAAATTAGAGACAGGGGTTCAGAAATCTACCCTGTGCTCTATAATTTTTCCAACTAGCCAGACGATCAAACCCGAGCTTTGGCCTCCAAATCCTCTCCTTCTCTTAATCTTTCCTCTTCTCTCCTTCTCTTCTCCTCCTCTCTTTTCCAACATTGTAGCTAGGTGAATGGAATGAAAAAATGGTTTCATATATTTTAATATTATAATTCCACTATTTTAATCGAGCATCGTGATGCCTGCCTTCTAAGAGCTGCTATACTCCCAGAGCATCTTCCAGATTCTCCTAGAATATCCTCATCTAAGACACAACACCATAACAATGCTTCCTGATGCCACAATGCACACCCAAAACCTATTTTTTAATCCATTTTCTTGAGAGCTTTATGCTGTGCCACTAATAATTATGGCACTGCGGCGCCCATAAAATATTTTTCAAAACTTAGATTTTCACTTTTTCAACCCAAACCTTGGTTCATTCAATCTCCATTATGCATTCTAAAACTTATAATTATACATTACATCAACTATAAATGAGTATTTAACTTAATTAACTGTAATTATCTGAATTTTGAGACAACGGCCATTATAAAACACCTTTTTTAAACTCATTCGTTGGATCATCTACTCCAACATGACACTACCTAGCTTAACTGTAATTATCTAAATTTTGAGACAACGGCTATTATAAAACACCCTTTTTAAACTCATTCGTAGGATCATCTACTCCAACTTGACACTACCAAGCTTGCCCTAACTTCATTGCTTGCCTAGTGCACACTCTGCACTACTGAGCTCACCCAAAGATAGATCGATGGAACTCTACATCGCCTAATCTCCATCAGTCATTCATTGGGCAACGCACGTCAAGGGTAGTATGTAGCACTGTATGGTTGATAAGTGTAGCATTGTATTTAAATTTTTTTTCTTTATATTGCTTTTCCTGTAGCCCTCATAACCCTATAAATAAGAGATTATAAAATTAGTTTGGGCAACTTATGACCATTAGCGGATACTTTATCAGCTTGAAATCTATAGCTATTTTAAGCATTTTATAGTTTTTTTTATTTTCTTTCCACTCTCCATTCTCATAGGTTCTAGCTCACTAGGTTTCACCTATTAATAATGTTTGGAGTCTTCTGCAGATAGTTTGGATCCAACAATTATCATGCACTAAAGTTTTTTCAAACCAAATTCTATGAGAATAAACACCTAATCCTCACAACTAGCATTACACATGCAACATGATTTGTCCAACACATTAAGCTAAACAAAGTGAGAGTATTAAGTTGGACTTGTTTTCTTGAAGTGAGAAACATTTAAATTCATTATTGGAAGAACTAAACAATAAATGAAGGAGAAACTTAATGCTCTTTTAAATTCCTAATCATCCATTAGTTCTATACATATAAGAGTCTCTCTACGTAACAATAACTCTCTTACATCTAGCCTTGAACACACTAGATCTTTCTATTTGATATTCCAAATCCTCTTATAATAACCCTTTAAATAGACAAGAAATATTAGTTAAAATGAGATAGCATGAAAACATTAATTACAAAGTATGGCGTTGACCACTGTATTGAATTTGTTTTAGAAAATCATGATTACAAATATGAGAAAATGAATTTGATTTCAACATTGATTTTGTGTTTTACTAAGGCTTTATTTGGGGCAGCTTTTGTATTATTTTATAAAGCATCTTTTTAGTACAAATTTTTTTGAAAAGAAAATTTTTTACTAGAAAGCGGCTTAAGAAAGTTGTCCCAAAAAATGCCTAAGTCATAGCCACACTATACCTTATCAATAACAGTCTTCTCACTTATAGAATTACTCATCTCTTAGGTGTTATTTAATATCATCTCGAGTTTCTCTTAGCCCCACCAATTTTCTATCTTTCAATAGATTTTTCTTGGCAACACTCTAATTTTCTCAAGATTCATCCTAGTAATATTAAAATCCTCTTATGAGCAACTTTTTTAGCTTCCAATTCCTCTCAGCTTAACCTCTGCATGCCTTCCGTAGTTTCTTATTACATGGTCATTTGATGATCGACTCTAGGATGCTTTAAGATCCAGCCCACGAATGGCCATCACGAGCCAAAGGAGTACTTCGATAATCTTAAGACAGTTGATCATTTATACATTTGGTTCAATGGAGCTCTTGGCAGACGAGTCGAATAGCATTTTAGGGTTTCTCAGTCATCGACGTGGAGGTCTTGCTGGTAGTGGATTGAGATCATCTACGTTGATCTCATTAGAGATAGCCGCAGCACTTCTCTATTTTCTGATTTCTTTTCCATCATTTAATTTTTGTATTCCCTCATTGATTTCTCTGATATTTCTTTGCTGCTTTTTGTGGGAGCTAAAAAGAGTGGAGGTAGCTGTTATGGTTTCTCGATAATCCGAAGCCTCTTATATCATGAGGACGATTTAAATCCATTCATATGCATATCTCTGAGCACCTCCTTGCGGCTTTTTACCGCAGAAGCATTCGATTGAGTTCATGCTTCGATTGTTTGTGTATGTATGCATGTTTGTATGTTTGTTTTTTCTTGAAAAATGTGAGGAATTTTTTCTGAAAGTTCTAATATCCTATCGTCGGATGAATACTAATTATTTTATAAGATTTATGAAAATGAAATTATTGTATTTCTATGATATTTTTGTTGGATTTAAATTTATTCTGATTTTCTTATTAAGATTGGCTAAGACAAAAATTGAGGAAAAGAGGAATTAATTTAAGAAAGGTGACATTATTAAATGCAAACATTTTCTTAGGGGTTTTCACTCTTGTGCAAGCCTTTTCTTTAGGAGCCTCACCTTGCACAATTAGAGTAATTTCAATGAAATATTCATGCACTCCTAAGTTTGGAGAATTTTTTTAATTGAGGCAAGGCTTATCATGAGGTGTGAGTTATTTGAGTATCAAATATGAAAGTATTAGATATTTATAACATTAGTAGGAATTGTTGGCAAACACCATATGATGATCCTCGAGTAGTTGACGTTGTCTCCTAACTTGCCCATTGCTCGCTCTTTGAATGGCTAGCCCTAATTGGAGATAGCGAGTGCTTATCAACCACTATAATCTCTTTTGTGAGTGGGCTTTCATGGCATCTTTTTTCTTTGTTGGAAATGAGAGATTCATAATTTTTGAAGAGCCGTGCACTTTGTACACTAGTCGAGGTGGTAATTGAAATCTATAGGAATTTTCGAATATCATTACTAATTTAATTTCTTGCAATGTAACATTTCATCTTCATGGTGCAGAGGTCAATAAATATTAAAAGTGCTTTTTAAAAGTAATTCTAACCTTTGGAGCAGTAGTTTAGAAAGTGAAGAGGGATTTATAGAGTGAGAAAGTTACATTTGAAGGTCTACTAGTTTATTTTGGGCCGAATTTTAAAAAGGAACATGTTTAATGTGTAATTAAGCAAAAGAAGCGTGATTATTAAATAATTTAGAAAGGAACAAAAATGTTAAATAATTTGGCATTTTCTATAGAAAATACTAAATAATTAAGAAAATATCAAATTATTTAGCAAATGCCAATTAATTTGGTATTTTTCATAAAAAATTCTAATTAATGAAGAAAAAGCCAAATTATTTGACGTTTTATTCATTGGAGAGAGAGAGAGAGGAAGGGAGAGAGAAAGATAGGAGAGAGGGAGGGAGAGATAGAGTAGTTAAGATAATTATTAATTTAATATGTAAAATAATATATTAAACTGATAATTTTTTTTTAAACACAAAATAATTCATTGAATAAAAAAAGGAGGGGTACAATAACAAAAGGTCAACAGCCCGAGATACAAAATAGTAAAATCCCAAGAAACCAAACAAAGCAAAATAAGCAACGAAAAGGGACTCAGGAATAGAGGCCCCCAGCACCAACCTAGCATCCAAACACGGACCATCCATAGGTGACAGTATACGATCACAATCCATAATCCAAAGCTGAGGCACCCAGGTTGTTAGCCAGCACAGCCAACCAGGGGAAGCAAGGGCCTCCTCATCATCGTCCACCAAAACACTAAAAACCACTGAAGAAATCGGAAGAGCCAAATCACAAACCCTATTTCTTCTTGCCTTTTCTTTTTTGCTTAATATCACTAGCATTAAGAACACCACGAACAATAGAATGGCCCTTCTCGAATTTATGATAATCTGTTTCTTCCCCACTAGAAAGGGAATCCTCTAAAATCAACCAATCAGTTTGAACCAAAATAGAGTTTTTCACAGACTTAGCCCGATGATCTTCCATTTCAACATTTGACATAAATGAAATAAATATATTAACAAAATTAACATTGCGCTCAAAGCCGTCATTGGAAGCTAAATCCGCTTGATCCTGAACTTGCTTAGCCAACACCAAATTAACAAAAGAGGAGGCAGCATCCCAATTCACGGGAACTATAGGAGAAACAGAAGAAGCAGACTGCTCAGCGACTATACAAGGCATATCAGTCAAAGGCAAATCGTACGGGGCAGACAATGAATCCACACGGGATTAAGCATGTTTAGAAGTAACACAAAAATTCAAAACACCAACATCACTAACACATAATCGTGGGGCCTGGGCAACAGGTTCTACCCCAACCACCACAGAGTCCACCTGGGCTAAATTAGGATTAGTAATAGCAAGTGAAACCCCCTCAAGAACTTTATCATTCCCAGCCAAATTCACTGCAGAGCCTAAATCTACAGCTACCGCAGCATTCAAAAAATTCTCCACAGCAAGAAACATCTCAACAGGGGGAGGGGGAGAAGAAATAATCAACACAAGATTATCTGAAACCATGTTAAAAACCTTGTTATAGGAATATCTAGGTCCGCCACAGGACGAGAGTTGCCGATCGCATGACCTATTCTCTTATAAGAAGCACAAAAAAGGAGGGAACTCCTCCATAACCACTTGCCGAACATAGCTGGACTTCTCAAGGCCTAACCAAACCTTATTAGGGTAGGATTTAGTGATATACAACTCCACTAAAACACAAGCTAAGGATGCCCTGGAGCCGATAGAGGTAACAGAGTCAATGTTTAGAGGTTTGCCAAAGAGAGAGCCCAAACCATGAAGAATGAAGGGAGAAAAGAGGTGAGGACGTAATTGTGGAAAGGATACCCAAATAGGGATCACCGTCGACTCAACACTAATATCAACTAGGGGAGACCACTTGATAAGCTTCATGTAACAATTATAGACAAAATATGATCTATGACAGAACACCCTACAATAATCAAGATAATTTGCCAGTTTGATAAGGATATGCTCGGGTCCAGCAAGGTGACCGAAAACTCCCCATTAAGCTTGAGATTAAAGAAAAATCTACGAATGAAGTCAAGAGATGGTCGTTTGGAGGGAAAGAAACCTACTAAAGAAAACTAAAAAGGGGCAGCTAGAGCCTTTATCTCCTGTTCCAAGATCCACAGGGAAGGTAAGCCACGAAAAGAGGATGCCCTAAGTTCCAAAAATTCAGTGACAGAAGAGGAGCCCACAAAAACATCTAAAAAGGAACACGAAGAAGACGAACACCCTGAAAAAATAAGGGTTGCAAAGCTTCGGTGCCATTCCGGCATGCACCGGAAAGGAAAAGTGAAATCGAAAAGCCAAAAATAATACCAGAGAAGAAATAGAACTTCCCTGGAATATACGAAAATGCCAGCACCACCAAAGTGAGCAGCCCCAGCCAAGCAGAAATTGCGCCGGAGGGAGCAAGGGCAAATCCCTAGTAGAGTGGGCCAAACGAGAGGGAGCTACCATTTAGCCCTCAATGCTTTGATTTATATGTCATGAGATTGAAGTGATAATTATTAATTAAATATTAACTATTATAATTGATTGTTAAATAATAATCATTGTAACTGTTTAATTAAAATAATTATTATTTAAGCAAATAAAAAATTATTAATTAAATATTTAAAATATATTTTTACTAATATTTGAAATTTATATTAACTTGTTGTTAAATGTTAAAATATTTAATTATTATTTAAAATAATAGTTAAAATGATTATTATTTACCACACAAAATAATAATTAAAATAATTATTAATTAAGTATTTCAAATATATTTTATATTAATATTTAAAATATATTTTAACTATTGTTAAATGTTTAAGGATTTAATTATAATTTAAAATAATGGTTAAAATGATTAACATTTAACAAATAAAATATTAATTAAATGTCTAAATATTTAACAATAAATTAAAATATTTTAATATTAGTAAAAATATTTTTGAAATATTTAATTAATAATTATTTTAACTATTATTTTAACTGTTAAATGATAATCATTTTAACTATAAATTTAAATTATAATTAAATATTTAAACATTTAACAATAGTTAAAATATATTTTAAATATTAATAAAAAATATATTTGAAATATTTACTTAATAATTATTTTAATTATTTTTTTGTCTATTAAATAATAATAATTTTAACTATTATTTTAAATAATAGTTTTAACTATTATTTTAAATAATAATTAAATATTTAAATATTTAACAACAAGTTAAAATATATTTCAAATATTAGTAAAAATATATTTTAAATATTAAATAAATATTTTTTTAACTACTTAATAATAATTATTTTAATTAGTTTTTAAAAACTCTCTCTCTCCATCAGCTCTCTCTCTCACCCCTCCTTTCTCCCACGTCAACTCTCTCTCCCCCTCTCCATCTTTCTCTCTCCCCTCCTCTCTCTTTCCCGAGTCTTCTCTCTCTCTCTCCTGCCCCCTCCCTATCACTCTCTCCAATCTAAGAAAAAGCTAAAATGAAGAAAACTTCAAATCATTTGACTTTTTCTTCATTAATTAGTATTTTTTATAGAAAACACAAAATTAATTTACATTTTCTATGAAAAACACAAAATAATTTGATGTTTTCTAAATTATTTAACATTTTTTATAGAGAAAACGTCAAATTATTCAGTATTTTTGTTCCATTTTAATTTTTTAATAATCACGCTTCTTTTGCTTAATTACGCATTAAACATGCTCTTTTTTAAAATTCGTCCTTTATTTTTACTAACAAGTTAGTTGGAAAAGATATCTAGCTTGAGGTATGTTATTGTTACTCTACTTTCATATTTCAATTTTGATGCTTATGTGGGTACTTTTGATGTTTTAATTAATTTGGATTTATATAAATACAAATTGATATATATTTAGAATGTTTTTTTCATGCAACTTATGGTATGTGGTAAACGACACTTTAACAGAAAAAATATAAAATTTTCATTTGCTTTTTTGACTTGTAAATTATTTTGAAGGTTGTGAAAATCAGATCGGACAACGAACCGGATGAAGGAGAGGTTCACCGTTAAACTGGTTTGATCGGTCAAACTGAGGTCGAACCGGATGATGTAATAAAAAATAATATTATTAAAATTAATAAAATGTACATAATAATATGACAATCTAACATTGATTTTAGCAAATATTGAAATTAATTTATGTGATACTAAAAATTAGATGTAGAATTGGTAAATATATGATGTAAGTGATTTATGGGATGTCAACTATTGAAAACTGCAAGTATAGATTGTCAGGCACTGATATAAGAATATAGAATCATATGCTTCTCGGTGAAAGCAAATAACTAGCCAGCTTCACTTCTGTGTTTTTTTAATTATTTTTTTTAACATAAAATACTTCAGATCATATCATCATGACCGGGCTCAATATGTTTTTTGAGGAGGAAAAACAAGCAACTCATTAACTTAGAAGAGAGAAAATCTCTACCGGGGTTGGGGTTCGATGACACTTCAACTGATCACCTGTGTTTGTGACGAGGGAGTTGGTGGACAAAACCCGTGTTATACCTGTGGTTTACACTGGGTGCTTGGTCGGCTTTTCAGATCGCCGATTGTGAATGTAGAGCTTGAGGCAATCAGGCTCGATGACGCAAGGTGTGTGTAAGCTGAGTGCCAGATAGAAACACTCGATCAATGGGATTACACAAGCACGGGCAGACGTCGAGGCATTGGCATGTGAGCGAGGGCTTAGAACGGAGAATACGAGAGAAGGTGAGCTATCAAGGCTGAGGGCGAGATAAGGCGGAATGCAACAGGTCGTGAGGGACCGTTTCTTCTAAAACCGCCCAGTCTGATGGTTATCCAGTTCAACTGGGTTCTTAAAGGGTTTTTTACCAGTTCAATATCCAACCAATTTCTTCGGATGCTCAGACCGGCTGTCGGACCGGTTCACGGTTGAACCGATTAAACTAGCCGGTCCGTTCCATTTTTTAAAATAGTGACAATTTTAAATATTTATGTGAGTTTGTTGATATTTATAAAAATTGCTACATAAAAATAAATGCTTAGAAAAATTGCTATATGATTGATATTTTGAATTGGCACTATTGAAAAATTGCTATTTTTATTGTACCTATTAAATTTTATGTATTCTTAATTATGTCATATTAAACGTTGCTTTTATATATATATATATATATATATATATATATATATATATATATATATATATATATATCTTAATTATGTCATATTAAACGTTGCTTATATATATATATATATGTTTATGTTTTTTATGTTCCTATGAAGAGGCTAATCTAATATGTTATATTTAATAGAGTATGCACCTAAATCTTTTGACTTACAGATTATTGTTACCTTGGCATCTCAAAATTTTGGGTTCTTGTGTGAATGATAATGATATGTAGAAGCTACCAACACTAAAGTATATTAAATACTTTTTTCAAAGTCTTTATTACCAAACTACAAATTTTCTTTTAAATATAAATTATTTTTAGATATTTTCTTTCAAAAATATTTTATCATTCAAAGGTGACTCAAATTTACTAGCTTGCAATTTTAATAAATTTTTCGTTTATTATCATACAATCACAAACATGAAATAAAAGTTACAACAAAGTAAATGCAAAAAATTAAAAAGAGTATGCAAGCCATTTATAGTGGTTCGATGAAATTGATTTACATGCACTCCTCGAATTCTCACCTTGAGAATTCAATTAACTCACTTCTTTTGCTTCCAGTAAGGCGAAGAAGCCTCTCAATTTCTAAGGGTAATGGAAAAGCTCTGTAACAATTATAACTATAGTGCTCTAGATTAGCTTATGTGTTTGAATTCTTTACATTTTTATTTTACATATATCTATGCATATTTTGCATGCGTGTGAATACATTAATTTTATTCAGGAGCACGTCTTAAGGGTCTATTTTGTGAAATTTGAATTTTGAAATTTTCACTTTGAGCGCCGTAGAGCAAGGGTTGGTGGTTCTACGGTGATGGACCCTCTGTCATTTTCGACATTTATGGGAGCACTCAGTTGTTGGTTTCGGGCACTACTGCGTCCTGTTCTTTATTTGACTGAGTATTTAATGGAGTGTTGTGATGCTAGCATCACATATTCAATAAAAAATCAAAGTCCACTCAAAATTTTCAATTAACAAATCATTTTCATCATTTTAGCAGTTGGCTAAAGAGACAAACAGAGGAGGGTTTCTAGAGAAAGAGTTTAATTTGAGTGGTGTTGAGTCAATTTTATTTTTGTGGTAGTTCAAGAAATTGTTTAGGTCAAGATAAGTTACATTTTGTTTATCTCAATTTTAATAATTTGAAGTTTTTTAGATTTTTTTGACATTTTTATACCCAATTTTGATACAAAATTGTGTATAAATCATGGTTCGACTGGAGTACAATCAGGGTTGAACCAGATGCTGTAATAAATATTATTTTATTTAAATAAAATAATTACACAATAATTTCAAATAATTACACAATATTCAATTACTTTTACTCACACAATAATTATGCATTTTAAGAGATTAAGAATATAGCATCATTTTAAACCAGGTGAAGATCAAGAATGATTAATTACTACAGTAAATTGATGACTGCTAAGATGACATACAATTGTTGACAGCAATAAAATTAGGGGACTACTAGGATCTAATTAATTAAAAGTCATCTCATTAAAATATTAAAAAAACGTAAGAAATCTTATAAACACTGTGTTATCACAGTGGAAGTATTGATGAAATCTCTTCTTTTCCAGGGATTATGAATTGCTGTAGTATTCAGTGTAGGAAGAGCACTGCTGGACTGCAGGTTTGGAACCTCATTAAGTCATGTTGGTGAAAATATGAATTTTGCTGCGTTGGGACATTTCCACAAACAGTTGAGTGCATGAAGCTGTAGCATTGAGTTCATGGGCGGCTGAAATCGAAAGTTTCACACACATGTAGGTTGTATATTGAGCATCATCCAATCCACCTCCAAGTGCACACTCAATGAAAACATCCAAGACAGTTTGACTGTCCCCACAGGAGATGTTACTATGGGATTCACAAACATGTTCGCAGTTGACCAGAGAATTGGGATTGGCCATATTGCGATACACCTGCAGGTCGTGGGTTTTGGAAGTAGCAGCACACTCAGACATGGCTTTGTTCAGCTCTAATTCGTTGCTCGATGCAGTAAATTCTGACATAGCCTCCTGTTCGTCCCTAATCAAATCTCGAAAGGTAGCGTCTGTAGCTTCCATTTCTTGAAGGGAGCAGCTGTGCTCAGTTGCTTGGGTGTCCAGTTCACATTCCATTTGAACAATTTTTCATAATCATTTTTGATCTGTCAATCCAATGGTCCAACTGGCGGTTCAATGCGATCACATGCGGTTTCGTGCAAATGCGATTTTCAAAGGTGACGGAAAGGCCGCCCGACCGGCTCATGGTTCAAATGGCTGAATCGGCAAATTCAGTCCGATTTTTAAAACCCTAAATCCTAAACCCTTAACTTTTCATTCAAAAATTTTTCATTGTGTCATTTTTTGTATGTTGTAGTTGACAATATTATGCGTATTTTGATATTTTATTTGTAACCATTTTAATGATCTAAAAAAAAATATTTTGATGCCTATAAATCGTGTCATAGTACAGTAAAAGCTTTCAAATGTAGCTATTAATAATGTGTGTTAATTTGGTGAAATTTTGAAAATATTAATTCAATATCATGTGTGCTTTTTCTCTTAATTTTTGATTATTTGATTATTAGTAGGATACTCTATGAAATCCTATGATGATTTTGATACTAAGTACTATATTTAAACAAACATTTATTTATGTATTTTCAGTCTTAAAATGTGTGAATCTAGACGAACTTTTATGATTGGAGGAAGTATTGTGGTGTTATCTACTAGGATTCAGAAGGCCTGAATTTTTTGAATATTTATGATTCTATGCATTTGAGTCATTATGTCTTATTATCTGATATGTTTACATAAAGAGTAATATCGGCATGAATTCTAAATTTTAGTACTTGGTGGGACGTATAAGGGCTTGAGAGAAAACAATTTGGTTGGACGTCTCTATGGATGAATTTACTCAGCCTTAATATTTTTGTTTTATTATTGGTTGTGAAAATTATTAAAAAATTGGGTAGGTTGAATGTGGCTCCCTGAGTTATGGTTGCTCATGCCTGTTTTATGCATCTATTTAAGGCAGGATAAAGGGAAGGGGTAGGATGAGTAGAGAACAGGTTGTAGAACCTCAGATCTAAGTTCGTATAAGTAAGTCAGATTTCAATAGTTATGACTGTTTTCTTTTGATATGTATTGACATTGCCATATACTGTTTGTATGCTATTTATTTGATGGTAAATATTTTTTAGATGAATAAAAGAACTTTTGATGATGAATATTTATCTATTTAATTAAAATTTTAGTGGCTTTGTAGTGAATAAATTATTTGAAATTTCTATAATTTTCTCTAATTGGATCCTAGAGATTCTATCTTGTCATCATTCGACACATTATGAATCATTTTGTTTATGGGTTATATCATATCAGGTTGTGATAGAATTTTTTGATATTAGAGTAATGGTTTGGAGGAATTGATTGTAATAGAGTCGTAGGATTGAACTACTCTCAGAGTAGCAGAGTTTAGGATAAAATCATGTGTACATTCTATTTTGTTTTCATGTGCATGAATCTTTCAGCTGTGTACATTATGTGTTCATATTTGATGAATCCATTAGAGCGAGAATGTTGGATAAACAAAGTTCTAGTCATACTTTGCAAGTATAGAGTACAACAAGGGTTGTTAATTCTGATTCTATTTCATAATTTCTTAGATTAGTAGCAGAGTTAATGGGTGAGACCCAGAGCAAGATGTTCACCACTAGATTTGATGATTTTGATAGATACTTACAAATTTTTCTAAGGTTGAAACATCTAAGATTAAATGGTGCAGTAGAACCCAGGGTAGCAGAAAATTAGCTTATGAGATTGGAGAAGATATTTGAGGAGATGCAATGTCGGACATATAGGAGAATCAAGTTAGCTGTCTTTCTTTTAGATGGGGAAACTAAAAGTTGGTGGTTAGGCCACCAAAGAGAAAAGTTACAGGGAAGTTTAAATGCTTTGATATCTTTAGAAGAGTTCATTCAGATATTTTTTTTTGTCTAGTGTAAGAAGCGGGTTTGTGATGTAGTATGAGGCTGAGGTTACCATGTTGACCATATATGCTTAACTTGTTAATACTTCTACAGAGAAGTTTTATCATTTTTTGAGAGGACTTTGAGATAGTTTGAGACAATAATTGGTGCCCTTCTATATTATTAATTTATTTGAGCTAGTGAAGAGAACTTATTGATAAAGAACAATCAAATGGCCACTCAACAGCGGTGGTCTTTTAGTATGAAGAGGTTTGAAGGAAAGACTTCTAGGGGTAGCTTTAAAGGAAAAAGGAGTAGGTTTGGACTTTGAAATTCCAAGGGAGGCTTATCTGTATCAGTTTTAATGGGTGGAAGTGGAGTAGGTTCTGAATGATTTGTCACTAGTGCACTTATCTGTCAAAGCTATGGTAGGAGATATCTGGGTCAGTGCTATAAGACAATTAGGTAATTTTTTCGATGTGGCCATATAGGGCATAAAGTTACTGACTTTCTATAGGCTAAACTTGATTGACATTTTGAGGTGAGAGTTAAGAGTATCAGAAAGGTGGGGAGACTAAGGAAGCTCCACCCCATGTATTTTTTGAGGGATCTTATATAGATGTGGTGGTTAGTTTGTAAGGAGACAAATATCAAGATGCTAGAGGGAGTTTGGTGGTTCTATTGCCCTAGCCCCATTATAGGCAAGAGTGTGCAGCTTAACTTAGCATGAGGCCAAGGATTTACTAGATGTAATCATAGGTACAAGTTATATTTCTGCTCTGCCAAGTCAAATTTATTTGTCTCAAGTGTTAGCCATTTCTTTATTTCTGAGAAATATTTTACTCTACCACATTTTTTCTTGTATACTATTATCTTTTTCTTTATCTATTATTCTTCCTACTAGTGACTCTATGGTAGCTAGTCATGTTTGTGTATGTAAGATATAGATTTCAGGTCAAAATTAGAAGTCTAGTATGGTAGTATTACATCTATTTGAATTTGACGTTATTACGGGTATAATATTTGCCATAATAGTGTTCTAACCTAGCTTGGTAAGATTAGTCTAATGGAATTTCTATATTATTTATTTTGCATGTATCTATGAGTATCTATGAGTGAATAAATGCATGAAGTATGTTCTAAAATGGGCCTCAATAGGTTTGTATGCATGAAAACCAAATCTAGAATTTTTCCTTAGGAGTGTTGCAACACTGGATTGGGGCATTGCAGTGCTAAGCTATCGGGTTGGTCAGCACAATGGCATTACTGCGCTAGATTAATTTTTAAAAAATATCAAATTTCTCTTAAAAAAGCATTTTGGGAAAAAAAAAATTCTCCCTTTTGGCCAATTTAGAGAGATAGGGAGAAATTTTAGAGGGAGTCCATTTCGGGTGGCTTCTTTCTACTTTTTGTTGTTAGTCCAGTTTGGAAAATTATCTCAAAAGAGGTAGGTTGCATTTTGCGTATCATAAATTTTAATAATATGAAAATTTTGAATTTTTTTTTAAAGTTATAAATTTGAGTTATAAAATAGGGATAACTTCATATCCACTAAACTTTCATGATGTAACTTTATATATTATAGAAACAATTATTCCAGCTATTTTGGTATTTTCTTTAGAAATTTTCATCAGGAAAATTTAAAAGTGCGCTATTTCTAGTAAATCAAAAATTGATTTTAACTGTATAAAATAATGTTATAAAATATTTGAAGTTTCAAAAAAGCATTCTGAATAACTCATAGTTATTTGGTGAAATTCTAAAATTTTAAAATTCTGCTCAGTCGTTGTTGAACCTTTTAGCTAGAAATAAAACATTATGTGATTTTTTAAAATTTAATTACTTTCATTTTATTATTGCACTATAATTATATATATATGCTTATCTACTTAAAATGTGTAATTCTGATAAGTTCCGATGTTGGAGAAAGGCCTACTATATTGAATGCACTGTGAGCTATATGGGCCTGAATTTTTGAATATCTGATGTGCTAAACATTTGGGAATCATAAGGGTCTATTTTCTGAAATGACAACACATGAAATCATATGGGCCTAAATTTTAATATATATTTCTAATATGATGCATAAGGGCCTAAGAGAACTCTGTTACTTTCAACTCTGATAGATGAAATATTTCTTTACTTACTTTTAGTGTGAAGTCTATTTAATTTGTGCTATTTGTTAGTACTACTCTGTTCCATATAATAGCCTAGTATTAATTGCTTTTAATGCAATAAATGTATAATGAGTTGGTTAATAAAAATTTAGATCAGTGGATGTGACTTTGCTATGTTGGCTCACACCTACTTTGCATTCTATTTTAGGTTAGTGAAAGGGTAAGGAGCTAGTTGAGTAACTGAGGTTTTATGTTATAATCTTCTGAATCTAAATATGTATTTTTTTTATTTATAGATTTTGTATGGTCATGGCTATTCTTTTTATTATTATTTTTGGTTTATAGCCATATAGTATAACATAAATATTTTTATTCTTATTACTATTATTACTATTATTATTATTATTATTATTATTATTATTATTATTATTATTATTATTATTATTATTATTATTATTATTATTATTATTATTATTATTATTACTATTACTACTACTATATATACTATATATATTAAAGATGAATGGAATGAAAAGAATTTATGGTTGAGTTTATTTTTGCTCATTAAAAGTTAATTAATAGCTTTATCTATTCATAAGCGAAAGAAATTTGAAAGCTCTCTAAAACTAGATCTTGGGCTTGATTTATCACCTTCCAACATAATATTACATGTTTTTTATGTGAGTTATATTGGGTTGGGTTATGACAATCCCTTTTTGGTATCAGAGTAGTGGCTCTAAAGAGTTGACTATAAACAAAGCTATTAGAATTGATCTGTAATCAAGTGAGATAGTTCAAGGTAGTTTTGGACATTCATTCTATTTTATTATCATGTGTATGTTCTATTCACTTATATGTATTCTGTATGATTATCTGATGATTCAATAATACCCTAATATGACTAGTGAATGAAGTGCTAGTCAGGTTGTGCCAATATAGAGTATTACTCATGCTATTAGTTGTGATTTGATATCTCAGTTTGTTAGTCTAGTAGCATAGTTAATGGGTAAAGCTCATAGTAGGATTTCTTCTATCAAATTTGATAATATAGATAGACATTTATAGATGTTTCTGAGATTGAGGCCTTGAAGGTTTGAGGGTGTTATTGAGCTGAGGGCAGCATAAGACTAGCTTATGAGGTTAGAGAAGACTTTTGATGTTATGCAATATCCTCCTAAGAGGAAAGTACCCTTGGGATTATTACCATTAGATGGAAAGCTTGAGTGCTAATGGTCGAGCCAGAAGGAGAAGTTTCAGGTAAGGCTAAATTCCCTAATTAGTTTGGAAGAGTTTACAAATGTCTTTAGGTCATGGTTTGCACCTCTGTCTTTACAGTAGTAGATATAGAAGATGTTTCTGAAATTGCCTCAAGGGAGAAAATTAGTATTGTAGTATGAGGTAGAGTTTACTGCCCTAGCTAACTATGCTCTATAGTTAATCAAGACTTTTGAGGGGAAGTTTTACATATTTTTTATAGGGATCTGAGATAGTTTAAGATAACAATTAGCTTTGTTCTGTATTTTTTATTTTTTTGAGTTACTAGAGAAAGCTCATTTGATTGAGAAAATTTATCAGCTACTTAACAGCAATGGGCAGTATGAAGAGGTTTTGTGGTGAGGCATTTTGCAATGGATTTTTAAAAAGAGGAACAGGTTTGGGCCTAGAGACTTTAGGATATGTGGATCATCTGTGTCAGTTCCTAATCATGGCAATATTTCTAGTTCTAGAGGCTCTATGAGTGGGGCATAGTATGCAAAAGTTATGGCAGGAAGCACTTGGGTCAGTGTTAATGGAATATAGGTTAGTGCTTTTGATGTGGTCAGTTTGATATAGGGTGGTTAAGTGTCCATAGTAGGACTTGATCAATGAATTGAGCCTAAGTTTGAGAAATTTGTTCAATAGGTAGGGAGATCGAAGATTGCTCCACCTCATGTGTCTGTCAAGGGATTTTATAGTAAAGGTAGTGTTTTGGTGGTAGGGAGACCATCTAAGCATTATCAAAGAGCGTTTTGTGGTTACGTTGCTCCAACCCTAGCTCAGCCATATGTATAGTTTGACCAAACATGAGGCTGAAGACACTATGAATATGGTTATAAGTATGGCTTATATTTCTTATATGTCTTGTTGGATTGTGTTTGATTCATGAGCTAGTCATTTTTTTAATTTCAAGATATGCTTTGAATCATTATGTTTTACTTATATATTGTTTCTTTCTTCTTTGTTTATTATTCTGCCAACTGAGGATGGTATGGTAGCTAGTAGGGTGTGTTTTTATTATTTGAAGATATCTTATAGGACATGGAGATTTGATCTTATATTATTGCCTATTTTTGAGTTTGATGTTATTCTGCGAATGGATTTGCTGACTCCATATAAAGCTAAGATTGACTATTTTAAGAGAAGGGTTACATTATTTCTGAGTAACGAGAGTCGCTTATTACAAGGAGTTAAGGGAGTTATATTATATCTGATGTTGGCCATACAGATGGATAAATTATGGAAGAAGGATTATATTGTATTTTTGAAATCTATTTGGGATAAAAGCGTTGAATATAGGTCCTTACATGATGTCTCAATAGTACAAGAGCTTCCTGATGTCTTTCCTAAGGAGTTCTTGAGTTTAACACCTAATAAGAAGCTTGAGTACTGTATTGATGTATTTTTTGGTACTATGCTATATTAGGCTCCGTATAGGATCACACTTAAGGAGCTTCAAAAATTAAAAGTACAGCTTTAAGAGTTGGTTGATTAAGATTTTATACATCCTTGTGTGTCTCAATAGGGAGCACCTATTCTATTTATGAAAAAGGATGGCATGATGATCATGTGCATTAACTGTACAGAATTGAACAAGGTTATAATTAAGAACAAGAATCCTCTTTCACGGATTGATGACTTATTTGATCAGTTTATAGGATATTCTATATATTTCAAAATAAATCTAAAATTGGGGTCTTATTAGTTGAAGGTGAAAGAAGTGGGCATCACATAAACTATATTTAATACATGATATGAGCACTACAAGTTTTTATTCATGTCATTTGGGGTGACTAATGCACCTATAATCTTTATTGATTTGATGAACTGAACCTTTAAGGTTTATTTAGATTAGTTTATAATTATGTTTATATATGACATCTTGATCAATTCAGCTTCTAAGGAAGAGCATGCAACACATCTGAGGATTATTCTAAATATTTTGATGCAACATCAGCTGTATGTTAAATTTTTGAAATGTGAATTCTGGTTAAAGAGTATTTTATTTATTGGATATGTGGTGAGCAGTACAGGTATCTCTATAGATCCCCAAAAAGTTTAAGCTATTACTGATTGGCCTTGGCCTATTATAGTATCTGAGGTATGTTGTTTCTTAAGCATGATTGATTACTAGAGGAATTTTGTAATGAATTTTCTCATATTTCTACACCTCTAACCAGATTGAGTTAGAAGTCAGTAGCTTTTCTCCAAATATTTGACTTTAAAGAAAGTTTTAAAAAACTGAAGGATTGTTTAACATCTACTATAGTTTTAATTATTCCATTAGGTACAAAGGGATTTTAGGTATTTAGTTACGCTTTAATAAGGGGATTGAGATATGTTTTGATACAACATTGAAATGTTATAACATATGCTTCTAGATAATTAAAGTCATATGAGAAGAATTATTAAACTCATAATTCAGAGCTTGCTGCTATTATATTTGCTCTAAAGATCTAGAGGCACTACTTCTATGAAGTTTAATGTGTGATTTTCACTAATCATCCGTTTTTAAAATACATATTAATATAAAAGGATTTGAATCTAAGACAGAGGAATTGACACGAGTTGATTAAGGATTATGATCTAACTATTCAACATCAATCTAGTAAGAAAAATGTGGTGGCATATACTCTAAGTATGAAGCCTTTTGGAATGTCAAGTCTTCTACTTACCTCTGACTATCTTCTAATTCGAGATATGAAATGATTAAGCTAGAAGTGGTCACTTATGTTGATCAACACTCATGTATATTGGCTTGTATTATTATTCATCCATCTCTTTAGGAAAGGATTTTGGAAGCTCAAAAGTCAGATGTGAAGTATCAAGAACTAATTGATCAAATTAAGTCTGGTAAAAGATCTGAAGTACACTTATCTAATTCTTATGTTATCATTTATAAGAATAGGCTATAGGTTCCTAGTTTTAGAGATTTGAAATGAGATATTATGCATAAAGAGCACTATTTTGGTTATAGTATACATTCATGAAGCAGTAAAATGTATATTAATTTGAAAGGTATATTCTGATTGCTTAGTTTGAAGAAGGATGTGGCTAATTTTGTTTCAAAATATTAAGCCTGTTAGTTAGTGAAAGTCAAATATTAGTGACCAATAAGTCTTCTATAATTGTTGCCTGTTTTAGAGTAGAAACGAGAAGAAGTAATAATAGTTTTTGCTATGGGATTCCTTGATCAAGGTAAGAGCATGAAGTCATCTGGGTTGTAGTGCATCATCGGAAAAAGTTTATGCACTTTATTTTGGTCTGATAAATTGATTTAGTAAATAGGTTAATAAAGGTTTATATACCAAAAATTGTTCGACTACATGGAGTATTAAAAGTGATAGATTTTAGAGATAATAGGTTTACCTTCAAATTATGGAAAGGCATGTAGCAATGTCTGGATCCTAAATTATGCTTCTGTATGACTTTTTAATTGCAGAATAACAGACAGTCTGAGATCACTATTTAATTATTAAAAGATCTTTTGAGATTATGCGTTTTGGACCTTGGTAGAAGCTGGGAGGATCACATTCCTCTAATTGAATTTGCCTAGAATAATAATTTTTAGTCAAGTATAGGTATGGGCCCTTACGAAGCTCTTAAGATAGGTAATGTTGAACCCCACTGTCTTGGATAGGAGTGGGAAAATGGATTTTTGTGGGCCATCTTTGATTGATGATGTTATTGAAAGATCCATCTAATCAAAGGCAAATTGAAAGTGGTACAAGACAAGCAGAAATAATATTATAATGTGAAATATTAAGTTATAGAATTTCAAGCTAAAGACTTTGTATATGTAAAGATTAGACCAATGAAAGATATCGACAAGTTTAGAAAAGAAGGAAAACTGATTTCAAGGTATGTTGGAACTTTTGAAGTAATAAAAATGATTGAAAAGTCTGCATAAAGGTTATTGTCAGTAGAGTATTTATCTGATATTCACAATTTATTTCATGTAGCATCTCTAAGGAAATAAGTATATATTTCTTGAAGCCAAATGTTTGTAGATGAATTTGAAATTTAACCAAATCTAAGTTATAAAGAGGAATAAGAAAGATTAAGGAATAAATAGATTCCAAGGGTCAAGGTATAATATAAGCACATAAATGAAAGAGAAGTTGCTTGGGATAAGGAATCTGAGAAGAGATAGTTGTACCCTGATCTATTTATTTAATATGAGTGTTGAAATATCAAGGATGATATTTTTTTGAGAGGGGACAATTATAATATCTACTTTAATAGTGTTCTAACTTGATCTAGTAAGATTAGTGTAATGGAATTTCTATATTTTTCATTCTACATGAGTCTCTGAGTGCAAAAATGCAAGAAGACTATTATAAAGAGGGCCAAAGGTGGTATGTATGCATGAAAACCAAACTTGGAATTTTTTCCTTGAGATCACTATGGTGCTTAGCACAATGGCGCTGTTGTTTGGAGTGCTGAGACCCTAGGTTAAATTTTAATATAAAAATATCAAATTCCTCTCAAAAAAATTATTTTGGTAAAATAAAATCCTCCTTTTGGTCAGTTTATGGAGAGATTTTAGAGAGAGAAAATCTATTTAAGGTGGCTTTAATCTATTTTGTGCTGTTCGTTCAGTTCAAAAAGTTGTCCGAATTGAGGTAAGTTACACTCTACCTATCTCTATTTTTATAATGTAAAATTTTGATATTTTTTTATTAAATTTATAAATTCATGTTTCAAAAGTGGGGATATCTTTATATCTGCTAAACTTTCAGCTTGTAACTTTTTCTATATTATAGATATAAGTATTCTAGATATTTTGATATTTTTTTAAAAAATTCCATCTAATAAATTAAAAAGTGTAGTATTTATAGAAAATACAAAATAATTTTGGCCTAAGAAAATAACTTTATAAAATATTTAAAGCTTCAAAATAGTGTTTTGAACAATCCTTGATAATTTGGTGAAATTCTAAAATTTTTAAATTCTTGTTAATGGTTGAAATATTGGCTACTCTTATAACATTATGTGATTTTCTAAAATTTAATTACTTTTATTTCTTTTATTAAACTACAATGATGTATTTACATATCTACTTGAAATATGTGATTCTAAGGAGTTCTGATGTTGGATGAAGATCTACTATGCTCAATGTACTGGGGGCTAGAAAAGCATGAATTTTGTATATCTAATGTGTTAAGCATTTGGGAGTCAAAAGGGTCGATTTTTAATAAGCTAGAATGGGGAGTCGTAATGGCCTAAATTTTGATATCTATTTCTAATTGGAGGCATAAGGGATCAACGAAACTCTATTACTTTCTACTTTGATATATGAAGTACTTGTTTATTTATTTTTAATACAAAATTTATTTAATTTCTATTATCTATTAGTATTACCTGTTTCCTACAATAGATGTATATTAATTGTTTTATTCCAATAAATATATAATGAGTTAATTATTAAAAGGTAAGGAACCAATTGAGTAGTTGAGGTTATAAGTTCTAATATTCTGATTATGTATAGGTATTTTTTATTTATAGATTTTGTATAATCATGGCTATTATCTATACTATTTTCTTCTAATTTGTAGCCATGTATTGTAGTGCAAAGATTTTGTAATATATATTTTTTAAAGATGAATGAAATATAATGAATTTGTTGTTAAGTTTATTTTCTGGTCATTAGAAGTTAATTAGTAGCTCTGTCTATTCATAATAAAAAGAAATCTAAAAAGCTCTACATAACTAAAACCTAGGCTTGGCCTATCACCATCGAACACAATATGACTTATTACGTCTGTGGGTTATATTGGGTTGGATTGTGACACTGGATATGAATTAATTGAGTATGTATGGCACTTTGATTGCCTTAAAAAGAGGGTGACTTAATTTCTAGAAAATGAAAGCTATATTATTTACGGAGTTGGAGGAGTATTGCCTTGTCTAACATATACAATATAAGCAGATAAGTTGAGAAGGAAAGGGAATATGATATGGCTTATGTAAAAGCCCAAAGAATATTTATTAATAATATTGAGTATGTTCTTGTGGTTAAAATTTTTTTGATGTGTTCCCTAAGGAGTTGGTGGGACTACATAGGATAGGAAAATAGAATTTAGTGATGAGATTTTACCTGGTATGACTTTAATTGCTAAGGTTTCATATAGGATGACACCTCCGAAACTTCAAAAATTAAAAGTATAACTATAAAAATTAGTTGATCAAGGATACCAAGTGTGTCCCCATAGGGTACACATATCCTATTTGTTAAGAAGAAAGAAGAAAGATGGAACAATGAAGATTTATATAGATCAAAGGGAACTGAATAAGGTAAAAATAAAAAATAAATATATGTTACTTAGGATAGATGATATGTTTGGTCAATTAGCATATGCTTCTATATTTTCCATGATCAATTTGAGATCTGAGTATCACCACTTGAAAGCGAAGGAGGATGACGTAGTAAAGACTGCATTTGATATCAAGTATACCCATGATAAGTTTTCAGTCATACCTTTCGGGGTGACTAATGCACCTGTGATCTTTATGAATTTGATGAACATAATATTTAAATATTGTGTTGATAAGTTTGTCATTGTGTTTATTGATGATATTTAGTATATTCTAAATTTGAAGAAGATCACACTATCCACTAGAGAATTGTTCTGGCGATTCTTACATGACACCGATTCTATGCAAAACTTTATAAGTGTGAATTTTGGCTGAAGAGCATTTCATTTTAAAGTGCGTGGTCAATAATGAAGGATTTCCTATAGATCCCTAGAAAGTGCAAGCATTTTCCAGCTAGCTGAGGCCTACAACCTTATAAGAGGTATGTAGCTTTCTGGGAATGGCTAAGTATTATAAAAAATTTATAAAAGGGGTTTCTCATATTGTGGTTCATTTAACAAGATTGACATAAAAGGATGTTTCTTTTGAGCGGACCGTAGATCTTGAGAATGATTTTCAAAAGTTGAAGGATTCTCTAACATCATCTCTCATCTTGATTATTTTATATACTATATAAGAATTTCAAGTGTTCATTGATGCTTCACAAAAATTTTTTGGGATGTGCTTTAATGCAACATAAAAAAGTTATAGCTTATGCCTCCAAATAGCTAAAGCCGCATGAGAGGAACTATCCAACCAATTTTAAAACTAGTAGCTATTATATTTATTTTGGAAAATTTGGAGACACTATTTGCATGGAATTAGATGTGCATTTTCACCAATCATTACAGTCTAAAGTACATTTTCACCCATAAGAAATTGAATCAAAGTTAGAGAAGGTAACTTAAACTTTTAAAGGATTATGATATGAGTATTCAATATCAACCTTGTAAAGCCAATATGGTAGCAGCTACTTTGAGTATGAACTATTCTGGAGTAGCGGACTGTCTATTTACTTTTAACAAATTTTTTATCTATAATATGGAAAAGTTAGAGTTGGAGGTGGTAAATTCCACTCTCTAGTAGACTTGATCAGATGATCGTATAATCTACTCTAAATAAAACAATTTTGGATGCTCAAAAGTTTGATGAAGAACATTTCAAATTAGTTGATCAAATTCAATTTAGTAAGAAAACCTGAACTAAAAATAAATTACTACCTTGTGATATTTTAGAAGGATAGTTTTTGGGTTCCCAATGGTATGAATCTGACAAATTTCATTCTAAATGTGGTACATTACTCTGGATACACTATTTACCTTGAGAGAAGTTGAATGTTTAATGATCTGAAATAAATGTTCTAGTTGCCAAGGTTAAAAAGGGAAGTAGCTAATTTTATATCTAAGTGTGATACTTATTTGCTAGTGAAGGTAGAACATCAATGCCCTAGATTTCTGCTACAACCTTTGCCTAGACTTGAGTAGAAGAGGGAAGAAGTGATCATGGATTTTGTTATGGATTTTCCCCGGTTGAGGCAAGGGCTTGATGCTATCTGGGTTGTGATAGATAGTATAATAATGTCTACTATTCATTTTCTTTATATCTGACGGACATAATATGTAAATAGGTTAGCACAGATATACGTGCCTAAGATCATTAGACTGCATTGGATACCAAAGGTAATTATTTTTTATCATAATAGTAGTTATACTTATAAATTATTAAGAAATGTTTAGGAGAGACGGACAGTCTAAAAGAATAATTCTAGAGTGGAAAGATATTCTAAGACTCAATGTTCTAGATTTTAGTGGTAGCTGGGAATATCATGTTCCTCTGATCAAATTTGTATACAATAAAAACTTTTAGTCTGGTATTAGTATGGCCCCTTACAAAGCTCTGCATAATAATAAATGCAGGACACCATTATTTCTGATAGAGATGGAAGAAAGAAATCCTTTAGGGTCAGCTTTAGTGGAGGAGGCCACTAAAAAGATCTGTCTTATCCATGACAAGTTAAATATTTTACGGGATAGGTAGAAGAAATACTTTGATTCAAAGCATTAGTTAATATAATTTCAAGTTAGAGACTTATTATATTTGAAAGTGAGTTTGGTGAAAGGTTTAATTATATTCAGTAAGAATGTCAAGCTTGGTCTGATGTATATTGGACCATTTAAAGTCATTGAAAGAATTAAAAAATATGCTTATCATCTATTATTACTAGAGCATATGTCTGAAGTTTACAATGTATTTTTTGTATCTTTTTTTTTAAGAAAATGTGCCTTTGATATGGAAAGAAGAATTTTCAATAAGAAAGTTGAAGTACAACCAAATCTAACTACAGAAAAAAACCAAAAGAATTCTAGCATATGATATTAGAAAACTAAGAAGTAAACATATTTAGATGATTAACATATAGTGGAGACACCAATCTAATAAAGAGGCTACTTGAGAGATTTAATATGAGATGAGATAATTATTAACAGATTTATTTGACAGAACCATGTACTGAAATATTAAGGATGAGATTTTTCTAAGCACGAAAGGTTGTAACATTTATAACAACAATGCTCTAGATTTGTTTAAACCTAGTCTGATAAGTCCTATATGTTTGAACTCTCTGCATTTCCTTTTTACATGTGTCTATGAATGATTTGTAAATGTGTAAATACATGATATCTATTCTGGAGTGCATCCCAATGGTCTGTATGTGTGGAATTTGAATTCTAAAATATTTTCTTGGAAGTGTCATGGTGTTGGGGTTGGTAGCATTGCACTTCTGAGCTCCATATCATTTTAGGCATTTATGGAGGGCTATGGCATTGTTTGGGGTGATGTGATGCCATGTTTTATATTTAGCTGTGTATTTAAGGGAGCGTTGCGATATTCGGTCTTTAAGGGCCATAGAGTTGGCATAAAATGTTTAATAAAAATAAAAATCTACTCAAATTCTCAATTACTAAATCATTTCCACCATTTTAGTAGCCAGTAAAAGAGAGATGATTTGTAAAGAGAGAAAGTCCATTTTGATTAGTTTTGTGTCAATTTCATCCATCAAGGTAGTTTGGGAAATTATCCAAGTTAATGTAAGCTATGCTTTACCTATCTCAATTTTTAATAATTCAAAGTTTTCTAGAATTTTCTAACTTTTTAGTTAAAATTTCGACACAAAATTAGGTATATCTATTCATTGAGAAACCTTTCATCGTGAAATTTTTTATATATTGTAGTTGATAATATTCTGCATATTATGATATTTTATTTGTAAATTATTAGGTGGTTTTGGAAATACACTATTTTAATTATCTAAAAATTATTTTGATACCTATACATCATGTTGTAGTACAGTAAAAGTTTTGAAATATAGTTATGAAAAATATGTGATAATCTGGTAAAATTTTGAAATATTAAATATTAAATGGATTTTTCTCCCAAATTTCTAATTATTTGATTGTTAGTATGATACTCTACAAAACCTTATGATGACTCTGATATTATGTACTATGTTTTAAAAAATATTTATTTTTGTGTTTTATTCTTAAAATGTGTGAATCTTGATGAACTTTGATGATTTGAGGAGGTTTTGAGGTGTTATCTACTTGGACTTGTAAGGGCATGCAAGTTTTAAATATTTGTGGTGCTATGCATTTGGGAGTCATAAGGATCTATTATCTTATATACTTGCACATGGAGTCATATGAGCCTGAATTTTTAATTCTAATATTTTACTGGGAGATATAAGGGCCTGAGAAAATGTTTTTCTATTTTGAGATTTGAATATGAAGTGCTTACTATCCAATTTCCTTACTGATCTATTATTCTTTTTTTTTCCTAAAAAAAAAAGAATAATGTGGTTAGACCTCTATATGGATGAATTTACTCTACTTTGACATTTCTACTTTATTATGAATTTTAAAAAGTATTATAGACTTAGGCTTCATTTGTGACAGATCTTTTACTATTTTACATTTTAAGATTACAACCACAACTTCTATTGGACAACTTTCAAGAAATTTATGTGCTAGGAGGTGCTTTTTATAATAACTTTTAAGAAGTAATTTTCCCTATAATCAGGGGCAGAACTATGTTGTATTCAGGGGGGTGGGGGGCAATTGCCACCCCTTAAAAAAGATAATTAAAACTGAGGGCATTTAAGTAATTTGCCCCCCCCCCAAACTTCTACTATTGCCCCTCTTTTTTCCCTAACTGGCCGCTCCGCTGAGTCCACTCACCCTTCGTTATTCTTCGTGCGGCAGCCAGCAGCAGGAATCGCGCGACTTGCAGACTCGGTGTCTCTTCTTCATGTGATAGTCGTCCACGAGCCAGACATTCGACAGTTCTGCTCCAGTTCATTTCCAATTGCAAGTGAGTGTTTCTTCTCTTTCACAATTTTGCTTTAAATTTTTGTTCTGACCATTTCACTTTTTATTGAACTTTTTTCTCCTTGAGTCGTGCTTGGAGTGTACTTGATTATGTTATTCTTTTGCTGCTAGTTGGAGATCTCAGATCTGAGTTCATTTTTTCAAATGGTTTGATTTTTATTTTAATTTTTCATTGAATTTCACATTGGAAGTTAGTTCTTAGGAATAAGGATGAATACGTTTTATGAATGTGGGCTTTAATTTTTCATTAATTTTGTTGATATTTTTGTTCAATAGCAATTTAAGCCTTTTTTGTTTAATTCTTTTCAGTTTAGCTCAATAATCATTAACCATAACGAGTTGTTTGTGCACTTTGAAACAATATCGAACAGAGCTTGAACAAAGAAGTATCAAATGTTAAGGAACACGAACTGAACATGAACAGATATATAAATTAATGAGCCAATGTTAAATTTTAACTCTATTGGTTATATTCAACTCATTTTCACCCCTTCTTACTTATTCACCTAAACCTGCAATGCTTCTCTTATTTTTTATTATGCAAGAAAAGAGGTTGAGCGTTTTAACTTACTTTTCATGACAACATTTTTTTTTTTGAAGAATGAGAGGCGTGAGAGAGTTGTAATTTATGGCACCTTATTTTCAATTTTTATAGAAATTGGAACATGAGATTTGAATCTGTAAGGCCCAAAATATTGGATTTGCTTCTCTAGTTTTGAGTTTTATTTAGTATTTTTATTTAGAATGTGTCACATTTATGTAGCATATTCGAAGTTGAAGTTTCAAATATGAATGATATACACAAAACTCGTCGTCGATCAATACGAAGAGATGAAGAAATATCAAACATACATCATTATCATTTTGGGCTATTCTATACTGTAGCTGACATGCAACTTCAAGAGTTAAATAATCATTTTTTTGAAGCTAGTACTGAGTTGCTTCTTTGTATGGCATGTTTAAATCCAACTGATTCCTTTAATGCTTATGATGAGAAAATTGATACATCTAGCAGAATTATATCTAAGTGATTTTTCTACCATTGACCTTGTGGCTCTTAAAAATCAATTATCAACTTATATCATTGATATACACATGAATAATGAGTTTTCCTCTCTAAATAGTATTGCTCATCTTGCAAAGCAAATTGTTAAGATCAAGAAAGATCGTGTGTATCCTCTGATTTACAAACTTATTACTTTACCATTAACTTTACAAGTTGCTACTACTATAGTGAAAAGAGTATTTTCTATAATGAGGATTATCAAATATCGATTGCATAGTATGATGAGTAATGATTGGCTCAATGATTATCTGATACCTTACATTGAAAAAGATGTCACTACCAAAAAGTTAATATTTTTGCAGCAGATTATAGCATCGGCTTTAAAACCACCATTATAGATAGATATAGACAGCGGTTAAAACTGCTGCTAAATCCATGATAAAAATATTGAAGTTACCTCAATATTGTATAGCAGCAGTTCGCAACCCCCACCCCCCCCCCCCGTGCAAAATTCATGCCCTAGCCGACTCATTCTCCTTCTTGACCACGCGAATTCGTCTTCATGTATCTCTATTCCGCGATCATCCACGTAGAACTACAACTTCATCTTCATTCTCCATTTGATGATCATCATGCCAAATCAGTCAGCCCTGATGCCGAAGCCACCCATCTCGACGCGGCTCCCCACAGAATGCTCTAGAAGAAAGCCTCCAGTGCAACGGAGGACGCAGGCTTGAGGGTCCGACGAGTTAGCCGGTCGCCAGTGGTGAGATTGAAATGGCCATGGTGATGGGCTGTTCTTGGATTTTGAGAATGAGAAATAGGCGGAGAACTGTTTGCTCAGTTTGAGTTGGAGTTCTACTGTGTTGTACACCTAAAAACCTCTTATGTTCTTGTGAACTATTTGCTTTTCGCTTTGTCACTCTGTTTTACATTTTTCATGATTCAGTTTATTTTGAATTGTTTTAGTTGGAACCTTGCTTGAATTTTTTCAGGGTTTATGTGCTTGTGCTGATTTTGTTCTACTGAATTGGAGGTTTCCAAGCATAATAATTGGGTTTTTGACTTCCTTCTCGATGCAATGGGTCGAAAGAAAAATCGGCCAATTCGTTTTGGTTCCCTTGTATCAAAAGTTGATGATCCTCAGAGTAGTTGTGTTGCTAAACAGAGTTTAGTGGTTGATGGTCTTTGTACTACTGCTGGAGAGAATGCTAATTTTAGGAAGCCATTCTTTATTTAGATTGAGTCATGCAGTTGACAATGTGAGTTTTTTTATAGATTAACTAATTTACTGGTGGAAGATAGTTGTGTAGAAGGTAATTTTTCTCTTTGATTTTGCTTATTTGGTGTATAAGAAGGTTCCCTTACATTAGGAATTTTCTTATGCTATCAGCTGATAGTATTCTATTGAAGTACATTTGGTTGGGTGCTGGCTTTTATGAAACCATTAAGCCCTCAAAGTAAGTAACAATAGCTATTATTTGTGCATTATCAACTAGCCCATTAACAGGCATTTTGCAATCTTTCTTGCTTCAGATTTTATTCAACTTGGTTGTTATGATGTCTAATTTAACAAACTAGTTATATAAATTTCTGCCTAACTGATAGCTCACTATATATTACATGAAAATGATTGGACATGTAAACTGGAAAACTGGTTCTTTTCTTCAAGAATAACTAAACCGATAGCTCACTATATATTACATGAAAATGATTGGACATGTAAACTGGAAAACCGGTTCTTTTCTTCAAGAATAACTAAACTTTATTTACATTAATTGCTAAGTAATCCAATATTTTGTTTGTTTGAATCAATTTGGTTTATGGGATTGTAAATGAAATTCTTTTATGCTTGGCGTTGTTGAAAATTCATTATTTTGACTTCATTCTTTTTTATTGTCTCAAGTTTAAATGGTTTTCTAAAGTTCTTAAGTTATTGTTTATTATTCATTGTGATTATAGAGAGCATATCAACAACGTGCGGTTTACTGGATGGTTTCTAGTGAGAAGGGAACATTTGCTGAAAAGTTTGAGCAATTTTTGTTAGCTCCGTTCTCCATTCATGTTATGTTCTTTGAAGGAAAATCCAAAATGCTCTACAATTCATTCAAGTACAGTTCCAATAAAAAGGAAAACCCTTTTATGTTACTTTATGCAACTTTTTTATGTATAATAAATAGCATAAATGTAGCATATATCCATTCTATCAGATGGATTGATTTTTACTAGTTTTGGGAGTATACAAGTAATGTGATAATCTGATGTCAAAATTGTTTGAATATGGCTTCGATAATTCATTTTAGTTTGATGTTTGAAGATGTTTCTATTGAAAGACTTCAGAATTTTTCCAAGTGTAGTGTCTTTTAACCAAATGGCTTCTTCATGTAAATAGAACCTAGTCAACAGCCTTTCCAAAAAAATCCACAGCCAATATGGGTGATTCTTGTTAACCATTGTTTTCATGCCTAGTGATTATCCTGCTAGGATGGATGGATATCATAGGATGCATCTACACTTTTCCTCATTATGATGTTCAATAATCTAAATAAGCAAGTATTAAAGTACTTGTAGATTTATATGTTGTTAATATTCACTCAATTTATATTTGTATAAAATTTTATTGATATTTATAATTTGATTACAAAATTTAATTTATTCTACCATTTAGCCGCGGTTTTAACACCTGCGCAAAAGCATTGTTAAAGCCCTCATACAGCAGCAATTATAAAACCGCTGCTAAAGCCTTTCCAGTGAACGCAAATACAACGGACATGCACCAGTTACTAAACCGCTGCAAATAAATTAGTAGGTGTTTAAACCGCTGCAATAGATCCTAAAAGTGCTGCGAAAGCCTGATTTTTTACTAGTGTGTTCGATTTGATTCCTAATGAGGTTGTAATGCAACATTATCAAAGGATGCAAAATAGATTATTAAGCTTGTAATAATTTTTAATTTAACTATTATAATGTAATACAAGATTTTGCTTTAAAATATTTTTTCATTTTATTTTATTTCTTTTATTTGTCCATTGATATGAAATTTTTGCCCCTCTAAAATAAAAGGCTAGTTCCGCCCTTGCCTATAATAAGCTTTATAAATACTTTTACAAAAAATTACAATAATCTTAAACAGACTCTTAATAACACAATATTTACACCTAAACCTCTATTTCTTTTACTACAGGAAAACAGCTCATTTCCGGCGAAATTTTCAGCGAAAATAAATTTGTTACAAATTCCAGCGTATTTTTTGGCAGATCAACGACGGAAAATTTCTGGCGGATTTTTTGATTGGCTATCCAACGGATTTAATTCCGACGAAAATTAATTTTTTAAAAAATGGCTATAATAAATATTTATAATTAATTATTTTGTTAAATTAAGTTAAATAATTTAATAACTTATTATTAAATAAAAATTTTTAAATTAACTTTTATTAAATTAAATTAATTAAATTAGTAATTAATAATTCATTGCTAAATAAAATAAAATAAAATATTATTAAATTAACTAAATTAAATTAATAATTAATAATTCATTGCTAAATTAAATTAATAATTCATTTTCAAAATAAATTTATTAAATTAAATTAAATTGATAATTACTTTTTATATTTAATAAGTTATAATTTAAATAAAATACAAAAAAAAATGAAACAGATTTGACTTACTGGAGCGGTGGTTGGGGACTAGTGTTGGATGGCAGAGGTTCGAATCTCGTTGTAGGCGGGCTCTGGCGCGGGTCAGTAGGCCCACGGGCGGGCATGCGTGTGGTAGACGGGCTAGCGCGTGGGTATGACGGATGGGCGGACTGGGGAAGCGCAGTTGGGTTCGGGGCTGCGGGTTGGGTGGCCAGGTTTTGCGCATAATTGTAGTTTTTTTCCGGCACAAAATAGTCCGCCAGAAACTGTACCCCCGGATTAATTTCGCTGGAAATATTTCCAATGGCCGATTTTGCTCCGGAACGACTTTTCGACAAGTGTTTTACTATCGGAAAAAAATCCGTCAACAATCCCCCGGAAATTAGTATTTCCGACGAATTTGAGCATTTTCCAATGGATTTTGGCCTCCAATAACACGGGATTTTCCTATAGTGTTTGTGGCTATAAAAAAATAAAATTGCATGTGGAAATTGAAAAATATATGAACATGCAAGGTATAAACAAGTACATACAACAACAACAACAAAATAATGATATTAAAATATGTTTAATAAACGATAATAATATAACAATATATATATATATATATATATATATATATATATATATATATATATATATATATATATATATTATGATGGAGAAAAAATGTTTAAAAATGATTCGGCTTATAGTTGACCCACTAAAATTTTGAGTGGGATTTGAGCATGAAATTTTGACCTAATTAAATTTTATGTTAAACTTTGATTAACCAGGAAACCAAAAATTAACTTTAAATTCATCCAATTATTACTAAGTTCATGTTAAATAGGTTACATGTCATAGGTTTATTGAGTTGTATTCAGGATAAAATGATCGTGTTGAACCAAAAAATAGTATTATCTAAATAATAAACAGGCCAAATAGATTCGAGTTGATTCAGACTTATTTCAAATATTTTAAGTCATAAGAAACATGCTAGATTTAATTCAAGCATATTTAGATCACAAAAATTTTAGATCAAACCTAAGGGTTTGCTTGGGAAGGTTTTCTTACGGCTTCTTAAAGCATTAAGAAAGCCGTGAATTTCCTAAAAAATTACAATTAAATAAAGTGCTTCGTGTTATTTAATTATAAAATTAGTATATTATTAAATTATATATAAAGAGGAAAATAAAATATTTAACAAAATTACTTGTAAGGTCATCAATGGGCACCATCTCCTTGATGCCATCCCTCCCAAGCACTTGCCATCTTCCTGACGCCCAGTTAGCTGTCACTGGAGATATCAATGAATGACCCACCCGACAATTTAGCATAAACTTGATTAGAAAAATCTAGGCTATAGTTGACCCAATTAAATTTTTGGTGGGGTTCGGGTCTGAAAATCTAGGCGGATTTTGAGCATTTTCGAATGAATTTTGGCCGCCGATAACACGTGCCCCCCCTAAAAAAAATTACTTACTCTCTAGAGCTTAAGCATCCATTATGGTACAACCCTTGTCAGCTTTCATTTTATTTATTACAGTTTTTTTCTATTTCAAGTCTTCAATCCACCTTCTACCTGGACAATGCAATGCTTCAGCTATAGAGAGAGAAAGACTAATGGGGTAAAATATTGAAAGAGATTGGGAGGAATGACTTTCCATTGTGGACGGAATGATGAAAAGCTTATTGTTTTAGTGGCTTAATAGAGCAACAAGTTCGCCAACAAGAAACCTGCTCTTATTTTTGTAATTCTTCCTTTTAAAATTATTTTTTAATCCAGAGAAGCCACTAACATCTTTTTCTGGACACATGAAAAGCGTCAATAGTTCATTTTCCCCTTTGCTCTTCTCTCGTGACTTGCGACTCACGACCTCCAGCATGGCTTTCATTTTCTCTTTTGCTCCTCTCTCGCCCCCAAACGAAGACCGCCCGTGGTAGATGTTTATGTCTTCTAAGCTCAATGGGTCATGTTATTTGCATTCTTAATTTTGATCTTTCAGCTCCTCTTAGCTCCGGTAATGACACGACAAACGAAACTATTTTAATACACTCTAACCTTCCAAAAGAGACAACAAATAGAACTATTTTAATTTTGGCCCCCGGTGAATAAAATTTCTAGCTCCGCCACTGTCAAATGAAACACCAGTCATCAGTCTTGCTAAAGCATTTAGTATCAAGGTTGTGAAAATCGGACCGAATAAAGAACCAGAATAAGAAGGGGTTCAAGGTTCAACGGTTCGACTGGAGTTGAACCGGAGTTGAATCAGATGATCTAATAAATATTTGAAGTTATTTAGATTTTCTCTAACTAATATAATAATAAAATAATAATTATGTAATAATATAAATTTGTGACTAAAAATTAACTAAATTCATATATAAATAATATATTTTATAATTTTAAATTTAAGCAAATTCAATCTTTAAATTTAATTCATATTTAATAAAAAAATTAGTTTATATATATATATATATATATATATATATATATATATATATATATATAA